>CM051264.1:54969475-55294475 GCA_027921565.1 Artemia sinica
AAAACAAAGGAATTCTAAGTTGCCTGAAGTTATTAGTTTAGAAGATGGATCGACGACTAACAAATTAGAGAAAGAGGCTGATGTTTTGAATACTTATTTCGCTAGTATAGGAGAGAAAATTGTTTCATCAGTAATGAACCAGTTTGATTCACGCAGTAATAAACATTTTTCTTCATACCTTCCATCTCCTCAAAGTAATTCAATTTTTCTTACGCCTATTTCTCGGTCTGAAATAACAAAAATAGTGTGTGATCTAAATCCAGGTAATTCAGCGGGAATTGACGGGTCTAGTTCTATAATTGTTAATGAAATATTGTCTGCAGTAATTTTGCCATTACAGCATATAATTAATCTTTCATTTAAAAATGGAGTTTTCCCGTCTGCTTTTAAAGAAGCGAGGATAATTCCGCTTCACAAAGGTGACTCTCCTGAAAACCCATCAAATTACCGCCCTATTTCTATTTTGTCAGCATTTTCTAAAATATTTGAAAAGGCAATTTATAAGAGGATCTATGACTTTCTTAAATCGTTTAATTTTTTCACAAATTCCCAGTTTGATTTTAGATCTGGACACAATACTGAGCACGCTATCATTGCTCTCATCCAATATATTCATGAATGCTTAGATAGAGGTGAAATTCCAGCAACAATATACTTGGATTTTAAAAAAGCATTCGATACAATATCCCATTGTATTCTTTTTCGTAAATTGGATAATTGTGGTGTACGCGGACAGGCGTTGGATCTAGTTAACTCTTATCTTGATAAGAGAAAGCAACGAATAGATGGAGGTAATTTTCTCTCTTCGCCTGTTCCTCAGTCCTCCATGGTTGGGGTGCCTCAGGGCTCTGTCCTAGGTCCTCTGCTTTTTCTAGTTTATATAAATGATTTTCACCGCGCTTTGGCAATCCCATGTCTCAGCACACATTTTGCTGATGATACGGCAGTTTCAATTTCTGAGAGGAATGACGAGGAGTTGGAGGCAAAACTTGATACTGCATTTTCTAATGTTCTTGAATGGTGTTCCGCAAATTTTATTGCTTTGAATTTATCAAAAACTAATTTCATAATTTACGGCAGGAAGTCAAATATATGCCCTCGTATTACCCGAGTTACTTCTTCAAAGTATCTATTATCAATATCTCGGGCGAATGTGATAAAGTACCTTGGACTTATGATTGATGAAAGATTATCTTTTAAAACACACATTCAAAATATACGCTTAAAGATTTCAAGGTATGTTGGTTTAATGCGGAGGTTGAAGCATTATTTGCCCTACTCTGCTTTACGAAGCATTTATTTTGCTCTGATTCAGTCTAATATTAATTATTGTTCTCTAGTATATTTATCTACATTTAAAAGCCATATTAAACCAATACAGATTTTACAAAATAAAGCAGTAAGAATCCTCAAACTTTTTATTTCATCGCCTATTTCACTTCCAAATAAGTCTTCTACAGCATCTTTATATACTTATTTAGATATACTTCCAGTTTCTCAACAATTTACTTTTGGAGCAATTATTTTCAAATTTAATTATGACATTAAGAAATTACCGCCATATTACCTCAATCAAAGTTTGTTCTCCCGATCACAAGATTTACATCGTTATAACACGCGACAAAAAAAGAGTATCTACATTGACAAGTATAGTACTGAGAGATCTAAATTCGCCCCGTTTGTGTCAATAGCCCTGTGCTGGGATGCTCACAAGGATTTTATTGATAAATTTTCTTCTATACATTTAATAAAAAGGAATCTTAAATTTCATTTAGTTCAGGATTATTTTTAATTAATGTATTTTTAATATGATTAAGTTATTTGTTTGGATTTTTGTTCTAAGTGAATGTGGGCCTCTCGGCTATCTTTTAGTATGAATTTATATTTAATAATATTGATCTCTCTTTTTTTTATATATATATTTATATTTATATTTGGATCCTGGGCTAGCTGCTACTTTCATATTATTTTTGTATTATTGTATCTTTGCCGTCGTAATTATCTTTGTATTGTAGCGTAAAATTTTTTATTGTATCTTTGTCTAGGCCTAGTTTTTTCGAGCTTGTCTCCCCATGGGCCTATGTCAATTATATACATGTATATGTTAATAATAAAATGATTGAACTTGAACTTGAAAAAACTTCTATATTCATAAATTTTTAACACGTATATTACGGGGTTCGCCCCCTAGTCAATACCCTGCTCTTTAAGCTAAAGTTCGAATTTTTTCCAATTCTTTAAAAATGACCCCTTAATCACAGTCAGTTGATCAGTTGAAAAGCTTGTTGTTTTTTTTATTTAATTTTTGATCTTTTTCTTTAATAATACTGGGAAATCTGGCGCCCCCTTCATAGCAATTTCCCTTCCCCCATGAAAATTTCCTTCATGGAAAGATCCTCCCATATAGCCCCCGACCCACCCCTCCCCCCCACCTACCAGAAAAATCCCCCCTGAAAACGTCTGTATACTTCCCAATAACCAATACTATATGTTAACATTGAGTAAAGTTCATTACTTTCAGCCCTCCCCCCGGGGACTTTGGGGGATTAAGTCATCCTAAAAGAAATTTTTATCGTATTTTCGACCATGCTGAACAAAAAAGCTATCTCAAAATTTTGATCAGGTGACTTTGGAAAAAAAATGAGCGTGGGAGGGGGCATAGTTGCCCTCCTTTTTTTGGTCACTTAAAAAGGGCACTATAACTTTTAATTTCCGTTCCAATAAGCCCTCCCGCGATATTCTAGGACCACTGGGTCGATACGATCACCCCTGGGAAAAAGAAAAAAAAACAAAACAAAAAAACAAATAAACACGCATCCGTGATCTTTCTTCTGGCAAAAAATGGAAAATTCCACATTTTTGTAGATAGGAGCTTGAAACCTCTACAATAGGGTTCTCTGATACGCTGAATATGATGGTGTGATTTTCATTAAGGTTCTATATATTTTAGGGGGTCTTTCCCCCTTTTTTCGAAAATCAGCCAAATTTTCTCAGGCGCTTAACTTTTGATGGGTATGATTAAACTTGATGAAACTTATATATTTGAAATCAGAATTAAAATCTGATTCTTTTGATGTATCTATTGTTATCAAAATTCCGTTTTTTAGAGTTTCGGTTACCATCGAGCCGGGTCGGGTCGCTCCTTACTTACAGTTCGTTGCCATGAACTGTTTGATAAATATACGTAACTTACAAATTAACTTACGTAACGAACTTCTATATTCATATATTTTCAATACGTATATTAGAGGGTTCGCCCCCTAGTCAATACCTTGCTCTTTAAGCTAAAGTTCGAATTTTGTTTCAATTCTTTAAAAGTGACCGCTTAATCAAAAAGGCCGTTAATTAGAATAAATAGCTCTTATGAAAGTACTAAAAGATCTTTGGCTTAAAGAGCGAGGTATTGACTTGGGGGTGAATCCAATCATATATGTAATATTTTCTGTTCGTTTAAAGTTTTGATGTTGCTGCTGTTGCAGCTGAAAACTTGTTTTTTTTTATATTTAATTTCTGATCTTTTTTAAATAATGCTGGGAAGTCCGGCGTCCCCTTCATAGCAATGTCCCTTCCCCCATGGAAACTTCCTTCATGGAAAGATCCTCCCACCAACCCCTGACCCCCGACCAACCCCCCTCCCCCCACTACCAGAAAAAATCTCCCCTGAAAACGTCTGTATACTTCCCAATAACTAATACTATGTGTTCAAATTGGGTAAAGTTCATAACTTTCAGCCCTCAACCCGGGAACTTTGGGGCATTAAGTCATCCTAAAAGACATACTTATAATATTTTCGAACATGTTGAAAAAAATGGCAATCTCAAAATTTTGATCAGGTGACTTTGGGAAAAAAATGAGCGTGGGAGGGGGCCTAGTTGCCCTCCATTTTTTTGGTCACTTAAAAAGGGTACTAGAACTTTTGATTTCCATTCCATTAAGCCCTCCCGCGATATTCTAGGACCACTGGGTCGATACTATCACCCCTGGGGAAAAAAAAACAAACAAACCAACAAACAAATAAACACGCACCCGTGATCTTTCTTCTGGCAAAAAATGCAAAATTCCACATTTTTGTAGATAAGAGCTTGAAACCTCTACAGTAGGGTTCTCTGATACGCTGAATATGATGGTGTGATTTTCATTAAGGTTCTTTAACTTTTAAGGGGTCTTTCCCCCTTTTTTCGAAAATAAGCCAAATTTTCTCAGGGGCGTAACTTTTGATGGGTAGGACTAAACTTGATGAAACTTATATATTTGAAATCATCATTAAAATCTAATTTTTTTGATGCATCTATTTGTATCAAAATACCGTTTTCTAGAGTTTCGGTTACCATTGAGCCGGGTCGCTCCTTACTTACAGTTCGTTACCACGAACTGTTTGATATCTTTGCCCTTGTGGTGCTATATGGCTTGTTTTTCATTTTTCACTGTCATTTTCACTTGATTTGGGCTCTAATTTTTCCCCCCCCCCCTGCATTTTGACGAAATTACGCCACTGGCCTACACCCACCAATAAAACCCCTTTTGAAAAATAAGTGTTATTTGCTCAGAGAACACACAATCATCCAAGTAATAAAATTATCAACTAATAAAATAGTTTTTGAAAAAGTTAAAAAAAATATTAATTGACCTTTCTAGTTTCACGTTCACTCAAGATAAAACTTATTGTGTCAAACACAAAAAAATAAGTCGTTTAATTACCTCTTGTAATGAACGATAAAGCATCAAAGGCTTCGATTTTCTCCTATAATCTGCTATTCTAGTATATCTTCGAACTACAGGAGAGGGCAAACGATTTGACCCTTTTTTAATTTTTCAGTCTCTTAAATCTTTATCTTTTAGTTTCCAATAAAGAAGAATCCTGATCAATACTGAACAATCACATTTCTTTTTCAGTTTTCAGTTTCTGCACGCTTAAATTCACCTGAATTAATGAGTAATCGATAATATGGATTTGTGTTCCAGGCAATTTTCTTTTTGTTCTTATGTTTCATGCTAATTTTGGCCATAGATGGCAATATCCAAATTCGAATTTTGGTGTTCCATTAAGTTCATTCCATGGGCCAGAACGATGGATATTCTCAACCAACGATGTAAAATAGGTTATGCTTGACCCGTATAAGATTGAACAGAACTTCTAGTGACTAATTCCAATAAAATTAAATTGAGGTCTAATCGCCTCTTCTAATGATGCAAAGCGCAAAGATGCTCAATCCAGCAAGGACTTCCAAAACCATAACTGTGGGTGTTATTTTGGATTCATTGAAAAAATTCCACCAGGCCACCTTTTAATTTGGTTTTTTAGGATAAATATTAATAGCATATCCCTCTCTTCACCCAAAAGAGGTAAATTAGGGGAAATCCAATAAAAAATACAAAAGTCACCTTATCGTTAACTTCTTATGGCTTGAAAATATGACTTAGATTGGCCAAGACTACAGGAAAAATTTGTTTTTTTCCAAATCTCATAGTATTGAATATTTTTAGTATCCATGATGTCATCTGAAATTATAAAAAATGAGTGAATGCATTTAAAAAGTTAAAGCAAAAGACATGGGTAAATATGTGAAGTTATAAAAAAAAAAAAAAAAAAAAATCTACGAAAAGATGACATAAAACAACAAGCGTCCCAATGAATTACAAATGAAAACCACACAAAAGAAAATCTGCAGTTAGAATACAAGCGACAGCAAGAGTCACAACGAATCGTATACCAAAATAATTTACAACAAAAGTAGAGGTTAGAATATATACAACAAAGAGCATTCAAATGGCATGAGAACAAAAATGATGCACAACGAAGCCTATGACTAGAAGACAAGTGATATTTGTTATCTGTCACAAACAAGAAATTATCAAAAACGAAAATGATGTACAACGTACCAGGCGGTTAGAGAACATGCGGCAGCGAGCATCAAGCATTGATAATCAGGAATAAATTGAAGAATTGATAAACGAGTATTTTATTATTAACTGCTAATAACGAAAACAGATTATTTTGGACTGCTTTTCGATGTTTACTGGGTTGCATCTACATCTGCTAGCATGACTCTTTTAGTTATTTGCTTCTAGAAAGCCATGTTTTTTTTAAATAAGCTCGATGCTGCAGTTTGCAAAAAAAATACTTAAAATAATAGACACCTTCATTTTAGTCATAATCAGCCTCCGCAAGTTAAAAGAGACGTGGCAGTATCTCTTGTGTATCGAGTGCTTTACATCTGTTTAGAACCATATATTCGAAAAGAATTTGATTCTGTTAAAGATACTAACACATACTAGATAATTTTATATTCACACACTAAATAATTAGCTAGATATTGTAAAGAAATAACCCCAGTTGCAACTGACATCATCATCTGTCAGTATCAGCCCGCCCCTTTGTAATTGAATTACCCCTTCCAAAGTTTTTAAGATAGCCCATCACACATTGTTTTGAAGTGGATTGAAAACAAGTTTCTTGGGTACTTTTCTGGCCCTTTTTTGAGTTGCATGTTGAAGAGAGACAATTTTGTTGTTTTTAATTTTCCTTCTGCTATCTGGTCTCTTAACTCATTTTTTAGGCAAAGTTGGCCATAGGTGCCAACTTACCAATGTTTAAGTAACTCTGAGGGCTCTTTTGCAGAATGTAGATATTGCTTAGAGTTAAGGTATGCTTCTTAAATTCTACCCACATGTCTCCTTGGCTTAAGGTACATTCCCCTTGAATTCCATAAGTATCTGACAATTTTTGTGAGAATATTGATGAAGGGTTATACAGATCTGAGAATTAATGTGTTTCAATATGCCACCATTCTTATGAGTCTTGGCTACTGCTGCAATCACGATTGTAGCTTCTGCTACAACCACGATAATGATTGACGATACACATTTTTTCAAAGATGATTAGGCTACAAACAGGAAAAAGCCAATAAGGTTTTCCCTTATAGTTTCCTCCTTTAAATGGTCTTTGGAAGGTTCTAATGGTGTACTTTGTGTTTCGATCTCACAATATTTTTAGGTGTTCTGGACTACAGTTTTGGTTACTATGGGGCGTGTTCATTTCTTACCAGTTGCACTTACCGCTACAAACACGATTGTAGCCATCAATACAATCACGGTAATGCTTGACGAGAAACATTTTTTCAATGATAATTACAAACAGGAAAAAACTATGGCTTTTCTTAGTTGGAATAGTAAGAGACGAAATTCAGAGTATCAGGTAGGCAAGTAAGTCAAAAATGGCACCATACCCAAGAAAAGCAACTTTTCAAAAGATGCTTTTACTGATATTAATTTAGTCTCTATATGTTATAGTGTGTTCTTTAATTTCTATATGCCATGGTTTGTTTCTTACTGGGCTTCAGGTATTTCAGGTGGTTTCCTAGTTTAAATTAAAAAATTAAATCGTTGCTAAGACACCATAACTGTTCTTGCAGTTTTCAAAATAACTTTAGAGATTCTGAACTGACAACTAAAATAAAAAAAAAACTATTTAAAGTTTTCAGATATGTTAGAAGTCTCAATTCTAAAAGTAGAATTGTTGCCAAGACACTATTAATTTTTTTTTCATTAACTTCGGTTCTATTCTAACTTTTCTGGTCCTTAATTGAGATTAAACCACCCCTTCTGGTGGTTGTCCTGATTACATGAATTTTAATCCCCCCCCTTAAAAACGTCATGTCTTCTTCGAGCTGTGACACGACACTTCATGGAGGTCAGTTCTCACTTTTTATCGAATTTTCTTCAAAAATAACATCTTGTTTCGTTATATTTTATGATTACAGGGATAAGAACTCTTTTCCCCTTCTGTGCCACTCAAAGAAATCAAATCGACTTCAGATCCCCCTCCTTTCCAAAAAAGAGAGAAGTAGGACATCATAGGTATTGGAAGATGAACATTCCTCCTTCACTGGAAGACAAATGTTCCTTAAGATTTCCTGCTTATAAGTCACTATCCGTGATAGAAGAACAGTCTCCAATTCAGTAAACTTTGAAACCTATCTTTCTCTGAACTATATAGACGAACGGTAGAAAATTCTTATGCAAAGTTTTCTAAGCCATAGGTGCTTGCTTTCCAATGTTTAAGTGACTCCGGGAGCTCTTTTGAGGATGGGAGATGACACGCTTGTGGTTTGTGTGCGCCTCTAAAAATCTTTCTCTTCTGTCTTTTTGACTAACAACACCTTTACCAAGTCTTTCATGTTGATTTACGTATTTTTACACCAAGATTAGAAAGGGTGTATGCCTTAGAAAACTATCTCTCTGATGTTGAATTAGCCCAAGGTATTTATCTCATGAATTCAAGTTGATTGGTGAAAAACAAAAACTACCTACCTTTTCTTTAAACTTAGTGATAGGGCTGTTTCTTGGTAAACCGCAGGCTAACACTTTGCCCCCGATCATACATGTTGGAAGTCTCATTTGATTTTGGTTCAAAATATTCCAAATGCCTACTTTACTGCTAAAAAAAAAAGTTTGTTGTCCTGTGTTCTGGAAGGATAATAAGATACTTCGGTCCTCTAACCACACAAATTGAATATCCTTTGATTATTCTAAATAAAAAAAAGCTGAAACTTGTTACCTCTCTGCTGTAAAGTTGACACTTTGAGGAACCGAAGAATATTGGGGGGTTATGGGTCTATTTAATGTCTCAAATAACATCGTTTCAATGTTCCTGATTGATTCTACCTGAAAGTACAAGAAGCTGCGCCATACCTGTCTTTAAAAAAAAGGAGAAAAGTGAAGCAACGAGCCCACTCCATGCCCATTCATAATTATTAAAACTATCGGATGATTTCAACTCAAGCAAGGTGCCAAACACCCACCTTTCTAAACATGGCTTTTTTTTCCTCTAATACACAGATTTAAAATCCTTGCCTGGTTGAGGTTCAAAAAATGTATAAAAAGCCTACGCTTCTACTTAAAATCTGGCAATGGCTTGGGGATTGTGTCATTTGACGCCTTTGAGTCCACTTTAGTCCTCTACCAACACATACTGCACACGCTTAATTTTTTGTTACAAGGTGATGCAGCATGATTACCTTTCTGTTAAAATGGGAGTTATGGACATATTGGAGGCATCACAAGCGCTCTTTGTGCCTCTAATAATACTGACTGAAAATCTTTGCGTAATTTCACTTCAAAAAAGATATAGCCTGTCTGCCTCTCTCGAAGAAAGAAACTGGCTTTCACAAATTATCAGAGGCAGCGCAATAGCGCCGGCTCAGTAAAGAACGATGTTCGCACCATGTGTTATTTTTGATTCTATTTTTTAGACCACGGCACTATCGAAGGAGTTGTCGTAAAAACTTCGAAAAGGGTTCATTCAATTGGAAATCGGAAGGACTTGTGCCCTTTTTAGTAGTCGAAAGTAATTGGAGGGGAACTAACACCCCTTCCACGCCTACCGTTTCCCCTAACACATCCTATTTTGCGAGAGCAATTTTGTTCAACGTAGTTGAAAGGTCCCAACATTATGTCTTTAAGGATGACGCTTCTCCCTCAGTCCTCAGGGCAAGGTTTTTAATTTATACCGAGGGGGCATATAAGGTTTTTATAGAAAGCGTTGTCGTAGAAAACTTCAAAAAGAGTTCATTCGACTGGAAATTGAAAGGGCTAGTGTCCTTTACGATAGTTGAAAGTGATTGGAGGGTAACTAACGCCCCTCTCACGCCCACTATTTTCTAAAATACATCCAACCAAAATTTTGAGATAGCTATTTTGGTCAGCGTAGTTGAAAGTTCAGGAAATTAGGTCTTTGAGGATAACAACCCCCTCACAGCCCAAAAGAGAAAGGTTGTAAGTTATCCCCTGGGGGCATATATGGTGTTTATAGAAATTGCTGTCGTAAAAACTTCAAAAAGGGCTCATTCGATTGGAAACTGAAAGGGCTAGGGGCCTTTTTAATAGTCAAAAGTGATTGGAGGGCAACTAACCCCCCTCTTACGTCCATCATTTCCCCAAACACATCCAATCAAAACTTTTGAGATAGCCATTTTTTTCAACGTAGTTGAAAGTTCTAGAAATTTGATCTTTGAGGATGACAAACTCCCTGCACCCTTCAGGGCAAGGGTTGTAAGTTTTGCCCTGGGAGCAAATAAGGTTTTTATAGAAAGGGTTGTCATAGAAAATTCAAAAAGGGCTTATTCAATTGCAAATTGAAAGGGCTAGTGCCCTTTTTTATGGTCGAAAGTGATTGGAATGCAACTAACCCCCCTCTCACGCCCAACATTTCCCCAAACACATCCAATCAATATTTTGAGATAGCCATTTTGTTAAACGTTGTTGAAAGTTCTGTAAATTAGGTATTTGAGGATGACAACACCCCCCCCCCCCAAATCCCTCAGGGCAAGGGTTGTAAATTTTGCCCTGGGGGCATATAAGGTTTTTATAGAAAGCGTTGTCGTAGAAACTTCAAAAAGGGCTCATTTGATTGGAAATTGATCGGGCTAGTGCCCTTTTTAATATTCGAAAGTGATTGGCGGGCAACTGACCCTCCTTTCATGCCCACCATTTCCCCAAACACATCCAATCAAAATTTTGAGATTTATGGAACTTCGAACGTAGTTGGAAGGTCATCCCACCCCCCACAGCCCTCAGGGCAAGGGTTGTAATTTATGCCCTGGGGGCATATGAGGTTTTTATAGAAATTGCTGTCGTAGAAACTTCAAAAAGGGCTCATTCAACTAGAAATGAAAGGGCTAGTACCCTTTTTAATAGTCGAAAGTCATTGGAGGGCAACTAACCCCACTCTCAGACCCACCTTTTCCCCAAAGTCATCAAATCAAAATTTTGAGATAGCCATTTTGTTCAACTTTGTTGAAAGGTCCGGATATTATGTTTTTGAGGATGAAAAACCCCCCAAAGCCCTAAGGGGCAAGGGTTTGTAAGCTATGCCCTGGGGGCATATAAGGATTTTATAGAAAACATTGTTGTAAAAACTACAAAAAAGGCTCATATGATTGGAAATTGAAAGAGCTAGTGCCCTCTTTATAATCGAAAGTGATTGGAGGGTAACTAACCCCCATCTCACGCCCACAATTCCCACAAACACATCCAATCAAAATTTTAAGATATAAGGTTTTCGTAGAAAGCTTTGACGTAAAAACTTAAAAAGGGCACATTCGATTGGAAATTGAGAGGTATGTTGCCCTTCTTAATACTACTACTACTAACAACTCACTGCAGCACCAAGCCGCCTATGGCCAACACAACTACGTTCGCTCCTCATCCATCCCAATCTATTCAAAGCCTCCTTTTTTACACCCGCCCACGAAGTTCCCATTTCCTTTAAATCATTCTTTATGACGTCCTCCCACCCCAGACAAGGACGACCTGCTTTCCGTTTAGCCCTAGACGGTTAGCAGAAAAGAACAATCTTCGGCAATCTATCATCCTTCATCCGAAACAACATCCACTAGCCACCTCAACCTTTCTTTCATTATAGCCCTAGAGAGCGGTATTGAACCGCCTTTTTCGTATTGCCTATTGTTTGAAATACTGTCAATCAGCCGGGTACACAGAACAATCCTTAAGCAATTTCTCTGGAAAACGTCTAGCAAATCCTCATCCGCTTTTCTGAGCGCCCATGTTTCACAGCCATACCTGACCACTGTCATCACTGTAGCTTCTAATATTCTAATTTTGGTTTGCAGACTTATCTTCCTATTCTTCCAAACTTTTTTTAACTGTGAAAAAAAAACACCCTGAGCCTTTGCTATTCTACTTTTAACATCTTCACTGCTCCCACTATCTTTACTAATAATGCTACCAAGGTAAGTGAAGCTACCCACCTGATCAATCTTTTCATTACCCAACGTCACCTTTCCATCTTCACTTATTCCTAGCCTTAGTGACTTAGTCTTCTTAACATTAATTTCCAAACCTATTCTAACACCCTGAACTCGCAAAACCTCTAAAACTTCATTCATTTTGCTCACATTTTCAACTAAAATGCTTAAATCATAAGCACAATCTAAGTCCAAGAGATATTTTCCTCCCCATTTGATTCCGTGGTATCCCATTGCCTTTTTAGTTCTCCTTAAGACAAAGTCCATCAAAATAATCCATATAAAAGGGGATAGAACACAGCCCTGCTTAACTCCTGATTTAATACAAAACCAGCTGCTAACCTCATTTCCTGCCATAACCGCAGCAGTGTTATTCTCGTACATAGCACTATTCACTGTAATGTATTTGTCTGGTATACCATACACGGATAAAACCTTTACTAAAGTTCTTCTATCAACAGAATCAATCGCTTGCTCATAATCTATAAAACTGAGAACCTAAGGTGTCTGAAAACTCAGGCACTTCTCAATTATTAGCCTAAGAGTGAAAAATTGGTCGACATATCCTCTAAATTTTCTAAAACCGCACTGTTCTTCTCTTAAAGCTTCGTTCGCATCATATTACCAAGTAATTTACTACCTACAGAGACCAGACTAATGCCTCTATAATTCCTCACTCACTTTTATCACCTTTCTTATAAAGTGGCTTAATTAAGGTTTTCCTAAAATCGTTAGGTACTTCCGCTTTTCCAAAAATCATATTCATAATTTTCAGTAACTTATTTCTAACCTCAGAGCCACCATATTTAAGAAACTCATTTACCAACCTATCAGCACCTGGAGCCTTATTATTCTTTAATCCTTTTAGTACTGTTGCTAATTCCTCCTCAAAAAACAAATCTTCCTTCACATCCAAGGTATCACAAACTTTTTCATTTTCGTCTTTATCTTTTCCTGCAACTCTATCTCGGTTAACAAGATTCTCAAAATGATCGGCCCATCTCTCTTTAGTTTTTTCCTTATCGCTAATTGTGGCCCCATTCCTATCTTTAACTGGGCCAAGTCCGGATTGACTACTCCCTCTCAATTTATTAACACTTCAGTACAATATTTTAATATTATGCCGTCTAGCTGCATCTTCCAGATCCTCGGCAATTTTATCCATGGCCTCCACTTCACATCTCCTTAGTTCATATTTTAATGTTTTCTCCACTTTCGTAATATTCCTTTTGTTTTCATATGATCTACCACTCAGATAATTATTGTACAAGTCCTTTCTCCTTTCTATTAAAAATAAAGCTTTTTCACTAATATTCTTAGCTGCAGTTCTAGCTTTCTTCCCTAAGACACCTTCAGCAACTTCACAAATTATTTTTCCAAAATTATTCCAACCATCTTCCACATTATCAAATTTTAAACTCTTAAGTTTAGTATTCAACTGTTCCTGGAAAGTTTCTCTCAAATTCTCATTCTGGAGTCTACCAGCATCATAACTTCCCGGGAGGTAGTTACAATTCCGATATTTCAGCTTTAAAAATTAACCGTTGACACTACTAGATGGTGATCTTTACTTTTAACATCAATAACAGCACTCCTATATACCCCAGTATCTTGTATTGATCCTGTCAGTCCTCGCTTTACTGTAACATAACGTATAAGGTTTGCTGTCTTACCATCACGTGAATACCATGTCAATTTATGAGCCATTTTATGACCAAACACCCTATTGATTATAACTAGATTGTTATACCTACAAAATTGCAAAAGTCTGTATCCATTTCTGTTTTCTTTTCCTACACCAAATTCACCTAGGCTAGGATACCATCTATCCCTATTTCTACCGACCTGGGCGTTAAAACCTCCTAGTAAAAACATCGTATTCCTACCTGGGTGCCTGTCTATTTGCTCCTGTAACTTTAAGTAAAATTCATCTGAGTTACTAGTATCTCCGTCAGTCGGTTCTACAGGGGCATATACGACTATAACTGATACCCTGAACTTTTTAGTAATAAAATGAGCAATTAGTATTCTATTATTAATACCTTCCCTGCCTAAAAAAGACTTAGCAGCCTCCTTGTTCATCCTGAGCCCTACTTCCTGTCTATGTAACCCATCCTTCCTGCCTGAGTAAACAAATTCTATATCACCTAATTTCATGCTTCCTATCCCTGGGATATGAGTTTCTGAAACTCCTAATAAGTCCAATTCGAAGCGTCTGAATTCGTCCGTCAGAATGTCGATACGATGGTCATTTTTTACTGTCGTAACATTCCAAGTTCCTATTGTCATGTTCTTTAAATAATTGAAACTATTTTCGCCTCAGGAAAAGAAATGATCCCGGATCATTGCAGGACGGGGATCACATATCTTCTCAAGTCTACGCCGAAGTGCTTAAGCCAGCTTAGAACAAGACAGCAAGAAGTCCCTGGGACCTCCATGAATGGAGGCTTTGTGAAATCCTGGGCCCATCTTGGTCACAACATGGTTTTCAGCACTTGGTGAGGCACTTCTATCAACAAGAGTCGAAATCCTGCACAGACAATCACAAGCCTATTACCTCCAGCTCATTATATATTCATGCCTACAAATATTATGCTACTACGGGGAGGCAGCCCATATAAATTAGCTAGGAAGAGGTTTTTCAGCCCGAAGACGCCCGTCAAAACATACCAAGCCCTAAAAAAATTTCCATTAGTCAGAATCCCGTGCGAAGGCTGTGTCGTTTATTAGGCTATAATTTCCTCGAGGGGTGCCACTCCTCAAGTGGGAATAGTTGACCGCAAAGTCTCCAGTCTTGCAGGTACCCTGAAAGGGTCGAGGCAGCCCTTTGCAGAGGCCTTTGTCCATAGATCTGAATCTTACGCCCTGCCGCAGTTGTCTTCCTATAGAGGATCCTCCCGCGATGGTGTTCTGCATCACCATGCAATTTAACCCATTACCGGGAGAAGGTTTATAACTCAAGGGACTTGTGGACAAACCAGTGGGTCCTTTTGAGTGTACATTTCAGGGGCCTTCTTCCTCCTCCGCCTGTATTTATGAACCTGGGTGAGGGTGTTCTAGTTTCCATTATGGACCCCCAGGGAAAAGGTGCTCTCTTGGTCCGTGCCTCCTATGGAGGCACCCTACATATCTGTAGGACGTTCCCCTATTGCCACCTGGGGACACACTGAGTGGCCTGGGGGAGGCCAGGAGCATAAGTCAAGACAACAAAGCCCAAACAATATAATGAAAGCAGTTTTAATTTTCAGAAAAGCCAAAAGCTTGACAGAAGCAGCTACAAACTTATCGCAGAAAGATCAAAAACATGTGACTTAAATTTCAATTTTATCAAATTAAATTTAAATTTTCTTTGACGGGCTTTACCATTAATTCATTCGGTTCCGTTAAGACCATATTCACTTTACTCTTTCACAAAATGCATATGCTGCACAGCAAATTTACATGCTCTTTTACAGGCCATAGAGCCAATGTGCGAATCAGTGTTGTTGAATTTGTATTTGCTGTGTAATGTTTTGTTGAAGAATGTATCTTACTTATTATTCTTGATAAAGATTAAATTGTAGCGAAAATGAATGTTAAAAGATGTCCTATTTAAAAAAAAAGTGGAACCATGGTTTTTATTTCTGAACATGGCACTAAACATGTGTTGCTTGGAACTCCTTGGATCTGAATAAGCATTCAGAAGTCATGGTCATCGTAGTATAAAAGGGTAGAAACCAGTAATATATTGTAGAAATCACTCCGTTTCCGACAATGACCCTGAGAAAATATCAGGACCAGATATTCAAATACCCCTAGAATCTTTAATGAGAAAATGCGCAGAATTAACCAAAATATGGTGAAAAAGAATTAGCCATGTCAGACCCAGAGTAACAGCTTGAACTTCGAAACTATTATTTTCCTTAGATAAGCCCCTAAAAGAGGGGGGAAAATCAATCTAAAAAAACTTTCTTCTGGAGTTTTCCCCTTTGAAACTGAATTTAACACCCTTGTACACAACAAAAGTATCAGGAAATTCTTCATTTGAACCCTGTGTCCACCATGAGTGACCAACAGGGATACAAACCCCATAAGCACAACCTAAAGGTATTCCTGAACCTTAAACTCACGGATGGTAATTACTTCAAAGTATAATTTTATCAAGGTTTGATTTCTTGGAGTGCGAGGTCGTATCCAGTAAAGCTGCAAGGCACTTACATCAAGGGGAGGGCCTTGAGGTTCACCCAAAATCTTAAAATGTTTACTATAATCTATATGTTTTTTTATGTAAATCGCCAATATTTTCAAGTTTTTTTTTTCAAATTATGACCGCCACCCCAATGTCTGAAAAACAGGGTCCTTTCAAAGCAAATATGAAGCATACTTGCTTCCTACAAAATTCAAGAAAAACAGATGATTCCCTGATTACCTAAAGCTTCCTAGCAATAACTTCTAGGGTCCATATACTAGCTTTTAGCTGGCTACGCAAGTTTTGTTGGCAGCATGGTGGGATTTAAATGTGCTCACTCAATTCATAACAAATGGCAAAATGACGGTATCTCTACTCATTCAGAACAATCTGGTATTTCACTAAGTTTGTGCATACCTATGCTAATTTGGTTCGAGACAAATGTTAAAACACTCCCACTTCATTTTGAAAGGTTATATTCATAACGATTACCAACTAAAGATAAGATAAGATAAGATAAGATTTATTGCTGAAAAATGGCTATCACAAGCCCAAAAGGGCCGAATTCGCACTTTAGCGTCAAATACAGCGAAAAAAGAACAACAAAAACAAACAATCAAACAACAACAGAAAATTATAAAAGGGTCAATGTCAAATACGTAAAAACGTTAAAAACAAAAACAAAGTACAAAGTAAACTCATAAAAATAGAAGGCCAATGCCAAGTCAGCAAAAATGCCCCCCCCCCCAAAAAAAAAAAAAAACCTCGTAAAATTAACAAGGGGATAAAGTAGAATTAAAACAAAAACATCAGTTAGTTGGTGACTAACAAACGTAAATATAAAACCTCCAAATTTGCAAAATGGGCATTAAAATTAATAACTATGAGGTAAAGAGTGAGTGAGGGGGGGGGGGAGGCAGCGGAGATTCAGTGGTTGAAAATGTCAACTATGTAAGGGATAAAAGTTCTTCTATATCTTTCAGTGCAAACTCTTATTGGGGCGAGAAGGGGGATTTTTGTTGACACAGAACGCGGGAGGCGGGGTCGAAGGGGTGAATATTGACCGGGGAAAAGGGGAGTTGTTCGAGGGTTATGAAGAGCATTGTTAGCAAAACGCAAGGTAATTTTTGCTCTCCTTTCCTTAAGGGTGACAAGGTTAGCTCTCCTAAGAAGGTAAATATAAGGTACTTTACCTTCATTGAAGATAATTCTTAGGCACCTTTTTTGTACTGCTTCTATTCTGTCCGACAATTCAATGGAAATGGCAGGATGCCAAACAGGACAGGCGTACTCAAGGGTTGGGCGTACAAATGACAGGAAAATCCTTAAACAGTGCGATTTAGGGCATTTAAATTTTTTAAGGAGTTTAAAGAGGGAAAATGCGGCATTTGCACGTTTTAAGATGTCATTAATATGACAATCCCATTTTAAGTCGCTAGAGATGGTAACGCCTAGTAATTGCATAGTGGTAACGGACATTTCAGGGAGGATTGGACAGGAGAAAGAAGGAGGAGTTTTAAGGAAATTAATAGTAAGAACAGTTGACTTTAAAGGGTTGACTTTCATATCATCAGTAAGAGCTTCGGCTGATATCGATTCCAAGATGAACATTGGGTTGCTTTTTGAATTTTTGGAACATGTCTCTAAGACAGTTAGATCATCAACGAATTTCCATCCATCCGGGAAATAAACACCAAGGTTGTTTATCATTGTAAGAAATAAAATTGGACCTAAGAGGGTTCCTTGGGGCACACCATTATAAATTGGGAGGGGATCAGAATATACATTAAGGTAAAAACATTAAGGTAAAGACAATTAGAGTAGTTTATCTAACGAATGTGCAACATTAAACTTCAAGCCCCGATTGGCCCTGGTCAGCTTTCCAGTAATCCAGGTAGTAATCCAGCTTAAACAACTTCAGCATCGTAGGCAGCATGACGCGCCCTTTTAATAGTATCCTTTTATTACAACCCCTTTAATAGTATCCTTGTTTACAAAAATATATCATACAACTGTATAACATTAATGTATTGTGTAAAAAGGTGAATCCACCTTTTTAAAGACAATCCTTTCCGTAACTTACGAAATAAATCAGTCTTTGCCAAATTTTTATCTATTACATTGGCTATTAACTCATAAACCTGGTAACTGTATGTTTACCAAAGTAAAAAGGAAGCCCAGCTCACCAGCACCTTGCAATCCATTAACACTATATATCATTGTCACTTTACAATTAATTTTATTACACAACGTTGTTACACAATACATTAATGTTATACAGTTGTATGATATATTTTTGTAAACAAGGCTACTATTAAAGAGGTTGTGGCCCCATCTCCTAGTTCGCAAAAAACAGGAGGTAGCCTATCGAAAACGATTATTTTAACAGTAATTTGGTTTCAGATTATTCAGTTGTCAATTTAGAAACTTAGAAATATACATATATTTCAGAAAGAGAAAATAGAAATAGAAATATTTCAGCATCCTTACTAAGGGCTTTTTCCACTAGATTCACAAGAGAATTTACTATGCTATATGTCATGTCAGTCAGCCATATGAGCTTTGTTTTGCTAATTGACATCCTTCCGCCTAAGTGCCAGGTACATATCTCTTTGTATGTATTCATTACGACCAACAGCTGTCCATCACAAAAGGCTTGTTCAAGAAAAGTTGGATCCAAGATTACTTACTTTCTAAATTAATTAAAAAAAACTTTTTTCCGCAAAATAAGTTTTTCAAAGAAAAGTAAAGAACTCCATTAAACCAAAAATGAGCAAAAAATAAAATCAAATGATCTAACAAGAGTGAAACTACCACCAATCAGCATCGGTAAATAAACAAAACCCAAAACGTACAGAAATGACAATAAATAACCGAGTCAAACTCAAAACAAGCAGAAATTAGCATGAGTAGGGCTCAAAACCCCTAGGCCTTTCCAAGGCCAGAACATAATTTGCACTTTACTAAAAGATATAAATGTTTTTACTTTCATAACTTCAAAAATAAATGATATAAATAAATGAAATAAATGACATAATAAATGAATAAATCAAATTATATTAATATTTTGATTACTAAATATCAGTATATGTATATTAAACTGACAATTCACATTCATTTGTATTTTTTTCAGTAAAGTGCAGTATTAAAGTTCAGTAAAGTTCTTGGGATACTGCTGAGATGCCTTATTGGGAATTAGCATTAACACAGTGCATTTTGATTTAATCTTAAGGCAACATTTAGTTTTTACACATAATGGGCAAATGATAGGGTGGGCGTGGGAGGGGGACTAGCTGCCCTCCAATCACTTTCGACTATTTAAAAGGGCATTAGTCCTTTCTATTTTCGACCTTAAAACTTAAAACGAACAGAAATTATTCCGTATATGAAAAGGGCTGTCCCCGCCTCAACGCCTCGCTCTTTACGCTAAAGTTTTTATTGTTTAAAAAAATAGAGTTGTGAGAAAGTCAAACTTTAGCGTTAAAGTTTGTTTAGCGTTTAAAGTTTCTACTACCAGTAAATATAGTAGTAGATGCAAAGATTGTCTTTTGGTTAGTTGAAAATCCCCCACAACAAGCGTTTCACACACGAAACAGTAATTTCACACACGAAACTGTTCCTAAGGTATTGCTGATATGCCCTTTTGACAACTGCATACGGAAGGCAGGTTGTCATCCGTACAACAGAAATATTCTCTGAAAATTTCACATTCATACCTTTATAGGTTGTGGATTTTGAGCTAGCCAGAAGACATTTATTGCTGCTTCTACGGTTACTGTAGCTAACGATGCTAATTGTATTAAGTTGGAACTTTTAGGGAATGTTTAGGAGTTTCAAATAAACGAAAAATCTATATGCATACAGGCATTAAAAGAACATATAGGCACTATAGGGCATATAAGGACATAGGCAGCGATGCTCTAACATAGCCAGTAATATCATTGATATTTTAAAGGAGCAAATTTACTGGAAAATTAAAAGCTATTGTGCGCTCTTAAGAGTCAAAAATGATTGGAGGGCAATCAACCCTCCTCTAGAGCTCATAATTTTTAATTTTCCAGACACTTTCAATCAAAATGTTAACACAGCCATTTTGTTCAATATATCTGAATGGTCTAGTAACTAAATCTCTAGGGTTATTTTGTAGGTCAACCCCCCCCCCCCCCCCCAAATTATGTAATTTGCCCATTCTGCTTAGAAACTAAATGTTTCTTTAAAATTAAATCAAAACACACTGTTTGTATGCTGGTTGCCAAAAAGACATATCAGCAATATAACAAGAACGACTGAGGGTATTAAGTTCAAATTTTCGGGTCTACTTCTATTACTGCTTCTACTCTTAAAATTTTATTAAATCAAAAGAGTGTAATTGTATCCAGGCTGTAAAAGAGCATAGATATAATTCTTTGGGAATGGTATTAATTTGTATTTATCTGGTCAACTAGAGAATTTATATGACTAAATTAAACACTACTATCTTTGCCAAGATTTTCAAAAGAGTTTATGTTGTTAAAAATTGCTGAAAAACTTTCTCCCGCATATAAATAGCAGGCCAAACTATAAATTCTTAAAGGGAAACCGGAAAGATTCAAACTATTATTTTCTTTTTCCCTGAAAAAGACAATGTCAATATAAAACGAAAAGAAATTAATTTAAAAAGCTTTTTCCACGAAATAAGTTTTTCAAAAAAAAGTAAGGAACTCGATTAAACCACAAATGAATCAAAATAGAATCAAATAATCTACCAAGCATACAACTACCACAAATCAGCATTAATAAATAAATGAAACCCAAAACGAACAGAAATTAAAATAAACAACATAGTCAAACTCAAAACGAGCCAAAATTAATATGAGTAGGATTCAAACTCCCTATGCTTTCTAAAAGCCAAAATATAATTTGTACTTTACTGAAAAAAAAAATCTTTTAAATGTTTTCACTTTTATAACTTTAAGAAATCAAAAATTAATTAAGATTTAAGGAATAAATATCAGCATACGTATATTAAACTGGCAATACACATTCATTTGATTTTTTTTCAGTAAAGTAAAAATTATATTCTGGTTTTTAGAAATCATAGGGGTTTTGAACCCTAGTCTTAATAATTTCTGCTCGTTTTGAGCTTGACTCTGTTATTTATTAAGTTCTGTTCGTTTTGGGTTTCATTTATCTATTAATTACTGATTTGTGGCAGTTGTATGATTGGTAGATATTTTGATTCTATTTTTGTTCATTTTTGGTTTAATGGAATTCTTTACTTTTTTTGAAAACTTATTTTGTGGGAAAAGTTTTTTAATTAATATATTTAATGGCCAATGTTCTCACTTTATGCCTTTAACCGTAATAATTGAAAAGGCTGGTGTGTTCCCAAGTCAAAGTAGGGGTAACAAGTCTACCATTTTAGTATAAGATTATACCTCAAAATTTTTTTTCTGCGTTTATTATCCCCTTCTCCATAGTGAGACCTTCAAATACCACCTTCCTTTCCTGGGGCTTAGAACTATATGCAAATGTTACGAATATAACTGTTTTGGGAGAAATCGACTTTCAGCTAGAATGTAAACACAGTGAATAAAAAGATACGTAAATAAAAAGTCGGACCAAAAATAAATGCTTATTAGATTGAACGAAAATTTAGTTAAAAAAAAAAAAAAATCTTGCAACAGACCCAATATTCAATTTGTGTAGTTTCTTTGGTGTATTCAAAAAGAAAGATTTGAATTAATTTTTTTTTCTACCATTCAAACAAAACTGCCAACATTGTTAGAGAGTTTATCTAACAAATCGAATCATTGCTGGAAAAAATTGTTGAAGAATTTGAAATGCAATTTTCAGAAACCCAAATTATTCAGCAAGGCAGGACGGCTAGTCTTTATTCTTATAGCATTGATACAAAATATAGGACTGCTAACATCTCTTGACAAGACCTTTGACATATTTGAAACAAAATTTTATCCAGTAAATTGGACACAACCCTTTTTAGAGCTATTCTGATTTGACCAATGTACCTCAATTTCGGTCTTCTTAACCCCAAAAACAATCTTTGGAGTTTTCAAACCTGTATCTGCTTATATTGGATTAATGAAAATTCTCGACTACTGAGGTCCCTGCCTCAGCCCTGAAGTGCGTTACTTCAGTCAAGTTCCCCTGGGCAATTTCCCCGGGAAACTGTCGTATTTGATGACTGTCGTAGTTTTATATTTCAAAGGATTTAAAAAAAATTAGTTAGGGTTATAAACTTATCCGTCAGGCTTTGTTGGATAATTATTATCCAGAAATAGACATTTTTTTGAACGTAATTAACTATCAATTGTTTGTGTCCAAGGGGTCCCTAATTTCAGTCAGCACAAAAGGTAATTGAAATATTAAGAAACTTTTGGGAAGGGAGCATTTGTTTTTTACCTAAAACCTTTGCAAGAGCGTACGCCTACTCAAAAACTTTTTAAAGTTTCTTAGCAATCGGATGACCAGCGTAGCAATGCAAAAAAGACACACAGACAGACATACTGTACATTCAATTTCTTTAGATATAGCATTATTATTATTATAATAAAATAGTAGGTAGTGGACAATACGCTGCCACAACAGGTTTGAATTCTAGTCTCTATGTTTGTATGGAAAATACCATCACCGCTGGGCTGCACGTTGCAAGTTAAATTATTTTAATATGAATTATATTAATTCCATAAGGCGAATATGCTAATATCATTGAGTAATAAGGGCAGGAGTGAAATATTTTTTCTGAAAAAAGAATCAGTGTAAGAAAGACAAAAAGAGCTACACCACTAACAAATATTCAAAATGCATATTTATTAAATATTGAGTATGATAACACATAGAAACATCCTTTCATTGCACACCAGTTAAACCCACTAATAAAAAGATAATTCTAAACAGTAGCCTACACTTCAAAATCGGTAAAAGTAAAAAAATATTCTAGCTCTGCCATGGATCTTTGAAATTAGAACTGCATTGACATTATTCATTTATGTATAGCCTAATGTATTCTACTTACACACCAACTACTGTTGAGAGGATGTGTGTGGATTTTTTCGAAGATTTGTTGCACTTTTATCTCAGAATGGTGGTATTTCTAGGAGTTACAAAATTTTTAACGAAACTCTCCAAACATTCTTCTTGCAACTGCATGTTACTGTATAGTTAAGTATTATTGAAACAGCAACTACTGCTGCAGCTATGAAGAGCGAGTCGTCTCCTATGCAAACTTTTTTTATTCCCCCTTGTTACTTGTATGGAAGGAATGGTTGTAGAAACTAGAAGGGCGCTCATTCCAATGGAAATTGAAAACTCCTGTTTAGTTTTGAGGCTTTTATAACTATATAATTACTTCAGGGAGCATATTTTTAGAAAGACCAATTAGGCTAACGTATTTTGTTGCATTACTCCCGTTAGTTGAGTATTGACATTTCAATAAAATCCTTATTTCCTTCCAATTTGAATAAATATCACTTTTCATAAAAAATTCTGACACATTCTCATTAGCCTATATGTCAACAAACGGTTGTAGCAGCCTATCGGTTGTCGAAATACTTGACTATATGACCATTTTAAATCATATGACCATTTTAATTTACCTAACTGTAGCTTGTTATCTCTTCATTCAAATCAGGGGAATTACAGCACCTCTCAACTCCAGTTGAAAATTTTCCGTGGGTCTACAATCCCTCTGTATAATGTATTATTATGTTACTTTGCGAACAGTGAGAAAAACTTCTTCATTTCTTTTCTTGCCTTTATGACAATCTAGAGCTTTTATCAGTAGGACAATATCATTCTTGGGCATCTGCAGCTCCCGGATTTCAGGAATAATTAACGATAAAGCTGAAGTCAGCTCTTTCGTGCCTGGGTCGAGTCGGTCTGGGTCTACGACCGAAACACCAGCCTGATAGTTTTGCTACTCAAGAAAGCTAGGAACATCTAAAAGTGGGGAAGTCTATATTAGATAGTGTCTCGGTGTATACAGAGTACCTGTGGTATAATTACTTGTGAAAACCATTTTGTTAGGAAAAAAGATATCAGTAGTAATTATAGAACAAAGTAAGGGGGGAAATTTCTCTTGATGGAGAGAAACCTCATCCTTCCTCCACGATAGTCGAAAATACCAAGTCATCCTTGTTTAATATACTAGACTAAAAAAGAATCTAACTAACGTATTTTATGCCTGTTTATAAATAAAACCCAGTAAAAAGTAAGTTCTGCGATCTTACTTGAGTTTGTTTTTGTTCACCGTAGATACTAATACCACTGTGGGTAATAAGGAGGGGGGGGGTGATACTGTCCACAATAAGGCTATTAGATTATATCTGATAGTTGGCAGAATCTCTCTGAAAAATGGCTACATTCTTGCAATCCGCTTTGAAAAGAAGGGCCTATTGAATTTGAAATAAACATGGTGGGGTTTAGCTGCAATTACAGTTGTTCCACCTTTATAAGGTTCGAGTCCAATCTAAAAGACATTTTTGCTTATATTCCCCTGCAACTGTGACGCATGGCTCATATAAATAATATCTCATGGCTTATAGTAATATAAAATACATTATGTAGCGAAAAATAAATCTTACAGTAGAGCAAAAACGGGAAATAAAATGTGTTTCGGGTGTTTTGACAATCATTATCAATCAGTTGTTCACGCAAATGGCGGAGCTTTGGGTATAAAAGATTCTGTTAAGAAAATTTTGAGATCAAGAGATCAATATGCTAACTATTTCTAAAAGTGTAGGAAGGAATTGCCACAATTTGAAAAAAAAACTCTTGAAAATATCAAGAGCCAAATCGTGCAGCAGATATCAGATTGAACCATATGATAAATGGTGCGAAGTTTGAGAACGTAGATTAAAAATTATTGGCTGACAAGAAATGTCTTGTAACACATTTTTTGCTTTGCAACAAGTGTTGCTGCTGCAACACTTCATAGTACATTGGCACTAAATGTCATGTTTCTGTTCGTTTTAGCTTTAGCTTTGTACACAAGCTAATCCTGTCTCAATCTAAATTGTACATGTGCCCTTGACTTTTCACGAAAAAAAATTTTTGGGGAATTTGATTACCGCAAAGACCAACATTTCTTTATACAGCTTTAAAAGTCATTCATCTTAAAAAGTTGTCTCCTACTCTGTGAGTCTAAAGAAAAAGAACTCAAACTAAATTTTCATCTGTGTTAAAACATGTTTGACACTTAAGTAGCCTGTAATACTATCTTTTGAACAAAAACTGCAAAAAAGCCCTGAAGTCCAAGCAAAGAGCTTAAATTTCGTTTTAAAGGCTGAAAAGAGAACCTTGGAAAACAGTTATATATTTATCTCCATCAACAAAGAAAGGCTGGCTTCTTGCTCCTTAGAGGAAAAGGGAATTAGCTTGAAGCTATTTAAGAAATAGAAACTGAGATCCTTGTTTAGGTATGTGAATACCCAGCATTAGGTGAAAAAATAGTTGGCAAAAAGTGTTGTGTTTAATTCGGCAAAGATAAGTAATGATCCTGCTTAGTTACTTGTACTAGGTTTTGTAGAATTCCCGGGAAGAATTGTCCGTGCTAACGGTAAGTTGTTTTTTACACCAAACTTGAACGAAATTGTCACAGAGTCTTACTTTTTCTCTGAGACCAAGACTAAAAGTGTTTGTCTTTTAAGAGAGTTTTGCGGTGTGTAGCAGCAAAATTAACAATCTACCAACAAAGATAGTTGGAAAGCGAACTAAGGGATTTTTGAATGCTGATCAATAGTCCTTGATTGGCATATCAAGATATATCACATAAGTTTCTTGTAGACTGATCTATTCATGAAATATACGATTTCAAAGATTTCTAGGGGGTGAAATCTTATTTGATGTAAATGATTTCGGAAAATCTGCACTTGGTCTTACCCTACAGAAAATTTTTATCAGATGGGCTGCATATTTTGCCTTTCATAAAGTGGATTATTGCGAAAAATTTTCATCAGTAAGATTGAATGCGCAAAACAGGCATGAGGTCCCTCTCATTCCTCTCCTCATCATCATTTTAGCAGGAATCCATGTTTCCTGCACCTCCTATGAGTCCAAAGCTGGTAGGGACTTTTAATTGGTATGACCGGAGAACCAAAGAGAGAGCGTATGACTTATTTGATCCCTCTCCCACTTCCTCCAGTGTAGTATAACCAGTTAAGACCATTCGGTAAAGAGTGTAGTGTTCCCTGTATTGTTGAATTCATCGTTTACCCTGTATAAAAGCGGTGTTATTAGAAATTTGGAAGCTTATTCGATTGAAAATTAAAAGTTTCAGTATCCCTTTTAAAAGCCGAGAGTGATTGGATTAAACTGAATTTCACTTTTTCACAAAAAAAAAACTTAATTTTTGTGTATTTTATCCATGATTATCTATATGACGTCATGATGTAATGCTAAATTCTAGGTAAAACCAGTGGTTAACACCTTACTAGCTTCCAGTTGAAAAAGCCGAAGACTTCTTTTTGTGTGGGATATATTTTACTGAAATTAGACAATTTTTTGTACTGGGGAAAATCTGAACGATGTTCACATAGTCTACAAAAGACATCCATCCCTCAGAATAAGTGTTTATAAGCTGGTTAGCAGTTGCTGTAGAGCGACTCGAACTTCAATGTCACTTGCCAGAAAAAGAGTCCAATAGCCACTGTACTATAGTGTTCGTTAACAGATGAGTAGTTTTAGGGTCGATGATGATGTATATCTGGACATAACCCCACATAGTTATTTTAGTTTACCTATTGATCAGGAAAACACCGCAAAATATACACCTCTTTCCACTAATAAACTTAATTTGAGAAAGACGCATGAGGGGATATGACTTTTTATTATTGATGAAATCATTATGGTTTCGTCTCTTCTTTTAATCTACATGCACTTATGACTAACTGGAATAATGACAGTGTATTTGCCAATGGGTAATGCTACCTGCGTTTTTTGGGAGATTTTCTTCAATTAAAACCAGTATCTGATACCTGACAGTAGGCCAACAAATTTTGTTTTTCTTTTTTCAGACTGGCTTAGATTTTCTGCACTGTAAAAACAAATTGATTTCCAACAAAATGTGTTGCTCGAATTCAAACAAGTTAAAAAAAAATCCATTTTTCTGTTGGAATTGTGAGTTGCTTATTGAATCCAAACAAATTATTGAAATTATTAATATTTATGCACTTTTCAGTAGAAAAAATGTAATTTTTGACGCAAATAGGTTATATTAATCAAAATGGTTTGGACTTCATCAGTAGATGGAAATTTCTAGAATGTCGTATTGAATTTGACTATGGTGCCATTTAAAGTGACTTTATGTACAAATGTTCTTATGAACATACATAAATGAATGTACATATATGTTTAGTTTATAATTAATATTTTGGAGCAATAGGAGAATATCGTATGAATTT
Organism: Artemia sinica; assembly: GCA_027921565.1. NCBI lineage: Eukaryota > Metazoa > Arthropoda > Branchiopoda > Anostraca > Artemiidae > Artemia > Artemia sinica. Next base: position 54,996,808 of record CM051264.1, read on the forward strand.
TTTAATCTCTAATGGCTTATGGAATAATTACAGTGCATTAATAAAAGAGAAACAATCATTTTTGGCCTTATCTGCATAAAGACAAATTCGGACTTATACTTTATGGGATTACTTCTGTAGTATAATTACTTGGGCTTCGCTGGAAACCGAAGATTCCATTAAACTTTATGATGAGTGAAAAAGTCTGCCTCTGAACAGGAGAAGGACCTGTTCGGCCTTATATCTGAAACTGGGCGTTGATGACCATTCCTGGCAGCTGCTAGAACGTTCAACTAGTTTATTGTTCGCCAAGATTGTAGGCCTAATAAATTCAACAACGAAGTAATAGAAATCCAACAACAAGATTTAAATCCAATAAGGAGCTTAAGATCCAACATGTTGTGTTTGAAAAGTCAATTGGGGTAAGGGAATCCAATATTTTCGTTTCTCAACAGATTACATATTCAATATTGATAATGGGACTCCAAAATGGTCTCTAATATTCAATTTAAGCTGTTGAAACTCCCATTTTGCTTTTGATAAACATTACAAACAATTTTTGTTTAATTACAAACAATTTTTTTTACAGTGTGGGTAAGTAGGCAAAGACAAGGGGACCTCAAAGAACACAAAAGCTATGGGAAAAAATTGATGTCATTATTCGTGGCACCCAGAATTTTTTTGTCTCCGATAGTCAAGCAAATAACAAACCTATTTTATGGGTCAGACGAACTAAAAAAAATGAAAATAAAAAAAAATTGAAAAATAGGATATCAAAATGTGAAACCCTAAATTGGACTAAACATTGTTTTTTGTCTAAAATCGGCTGAATTCAGATCAGATATACTGAACAAAGGAGAACTTGACGAGGAGACGATAGATTTTAGAAAAAATATGGCTATACCGATTCTTAGCGTGAAGAATTGTTATTTCTTGTCCGCTGATTTGCTTTTGAAATTTCAGGCCCTATAGACATACCATCCAAAATGTCAGGATGTCAAAAAAAGCTCTATTAATATAAAATATAAAGAAACAAACCCGGTTGTATTGGTTCGTAATTTTGCGTCCTATTTTCATGTTACTGAAATGTTATTGTTTTGATGGTATTGAAATGTAACACTAAAAGATTCTTTTAATAAAACAATGAGCTAAGAAATGCGTATATTAAAGGGTGCCTATAGGATAGGGGGTCAGCATGGCTGAAGCCCACAAGTAGACAAAAATATGCGTAGCTTTTCAATTGATTTGAATAAAAATCCATCTGCCAACTCACCTGAAATTTTATCGTAAAATTATGTTAAAGATTTATTATAAAAACTGTCGCTGTTCGAAAACTTCGACTGAATGTTCAGATTTTGTCCAACATTTAAGTTACGGCCCAACATCTTAAATCTTAAGTAGAAAAACTGAAAATGCTTCTTTTTTTTATTACAGGCTTCACGACTCCATCACAAATGATGATTTGCCGCTAGTCCTGGTAGCTACCTCATTTTCTAACACTGAGGTACTTGTTATACCTTCTCCTGAACGCGTCAAGGGAAGGATTTTTCGGGATAATATTTTGATTATATATTATATATTATTGATTTATATTTACTGATTATTTATGTTTATTGATTTTATATTGATTTATATTAATTCCTGTCGTTTTGGGTTTCTTTTGTCAATTTACATTCGTTTCTGTTCGTTTTCAATTAGAAATGTAACGAACAAGACATAAGATGATGACATTAGAACAAGAAATTAGACATTAGATGACCTTATGTCTTAGGTTTTAACATAGCTCTTTACTTTTTAGTAAATTGACCAAAGAAAGATAGACATGCAGGACCTTGTTGAAATTAGAGCCATATCACGTTTTTCAATCTGTATAATTGAAGAACGCAATGTGATATTGCAACACAAAAGTTCAAACTCAAAACACAATATGTATTGTATATACTCCACCATTGGTTAACAGGACATGCCTTGTTGAAAATCAGAGACCCTTTGACTAGAAGTGAGGACCCTTTGACTAGACCCTTTGACTGGACCCTTTGGCTAAAAGTGAGACCCTTGGACTAGAGACCCTCCAATACCATCCCTCCTTATCGCCAACTTCATTCACTGAAACTAAGAAAATACACTTTTCTTTTCTCATTATAAAGTAAACGAATTGAATACTCCTTAAACCTCCACGGATTAGTTTCTGTCCACAACCTAATTTGTAAAATATATTTTGTTTTATTTACTTAAGGTATGACCAATTCCCTTCAATTTTTTTTTGTTTGTTTTAAATTTTCATTTATTTCATTTATTTATTTTATTCAATCCATGAAAAAGCCATAGGCTTGTCTCAATGATGTACTGTACGAAAACAATGGGCAAAGTTCATAACTTTCAGTCCTTCCCCCGGGGACTATGTTGAACAAAATAGCTATCTCAAACTTTTTATCGGGTGACTTTGGAGAAAAATGAGTGTTGGGAGGGGGCTAGCTGTCCTCCAGCATTTTTGGTAGCTGAAAAAGGGCACTAGGACTTTTGATTTCTGATCAAATGAGCCCTCTCCCAATCTATTACGAGGACTGGTTCGATATGATCACCCCTGGAAAAAAAACAATAAACACGCATCCGTGATCTTTCCTCTGGCAAAAAAAAAAATGCAAAATTCCGAATTTTTCTACATAGGAGCATGAAACCTGACAGTCGGGTTCTATAGTATGCTAAATCTGATTGAGTGATTTTCATTAAGATCATTTGATGTTTTGAGGTAGTCCCCCCCCCCTTTTTCAAAAATTAGGCAAATTTCCTGAGGCTCTTAGTTTTTTATGGATACCATTAAATTTGCTGAATGTTACATAATTTGAATAAGCATCAAAATTCGATTCTTTTGATGCATCTATTATTATCAAGACTCTGCTTATTAGAGTTTCGGTTACTATTGAGCCGCATAGCTCCTTACAGATCGTTACCACGAACTGTTTGATACAGAAAACCAAGCAGCTAAAACAAAACTTAATCTCAGCAACCCATGTAGTTTTTAGTAAAACGTGAACGTCGTATTTGCCTTTTTATTTGCTCCTCCCCCACCTCAACACTGTTACAAATTTTATTATAGCCATTTTATCACAAATAGTTGAATGGCCATATATATATATATATATATATATATATATATATATATATATATATATATTATATATATATATATATATATATATATATATATATATATATATATATATATAATATATATATATATATATATAAATATATGGCCATGTATGTTTAGGAATGGTAGAGCCCTCCACAGCACCTGGAGCTAAGGCTTAGACTACGCAATTCGTCCATTGTTTACACATAGGACTTATTATTGGACAACGGAGGAGTGTTTGAACCTACCTAGATAAATTTTTTTATTAATTACAAAAGAAAAGAAAATAAGATGAAGTGAAGGTACTTGTATAAAAGCTAAAATATGAACAAAACACCTTACAAAAAAAAAATCTTTTTCGAGCTTAGGTGACGAAATAGTAGATGTCCATACGAGTTTTTGCTAAAATAGAGCTTTAACAAATAAACAAATAAACACACATCCGTGGTTTTTCTTCTGGCAAAAAAAAATACAAAATTACCCTTTTTTCTTCGATGGGAGCTTGGAGCCTCTACAGTGGGGTTCTCTGATACGCTGAATCCTATTGTGCGATTTGCATCAATATTTCTTAACTTTTTATGGGTGTTTCTTCCCTTTTTCGGAAATCAGGCAAATTTTCTCAGGCTCTTAGGTTCTGACGAGTATCATTAAAACATAATGGATCTTGCGTATTTGTAATCAGCATAAATAGCCAATTTTTTTTTGTATCTATTGTTATTAAAATTCAGCTTTTTAGTCGGTTGCTATTGGGCCAAGAGTCGCTCTTTAATTACTTTTACGCTGTCTTAAACTATAAATCTACAAGAAAACACGTTGATATGATCGAGAGGTTTGGATTGAACCTTTAAATATCGTTCTACAATGCTGCAGGTCCAAGTGGTGTCAATTGGGGGAAGGTGTCTTTTCGTTGAAAGTGTCCCTTTTTGGCACTTCATAGAAAGAATGAACCAAACAACAAATTTGGAACCCATTACAATGTTAAAACGTCGGTTAACCCACCCCCCCCCCCCACATTCTCACGTATTGAAACCAAGAGCTTAGTCGGGGTCTAGGAGGGGGATTCTAAAAGACGGAAGAACTTCAACCTCATATTCATGGTTGTGGCCATGAATATTATGATGATACTCATTTCATGTCCTCGGGTTTTATCCTTCGTAAATAGCACCACAACTTCTCAGGTACATTTTTCAAATAGCTCCTGGTAACGAACTGTAAGTAAGGAGCGACCCGGCTCAATAGTAACCGAAACTCTAAAAAAACGGAACTTTAATACCAATAGATACATCAAAGGAATCGGATTTTTATGCCATTTTTGAATATATACGTTTAATCAAGTTTATTCCAAATCATCAAAAGTTATGAGCCTGAGACAATTTGCATTATTTTAGAAAAGGAGTGAAACACCCCCTAAGAGTGATAGAATCTTAATAAAAATCGCACCATCAGATTCAGCGTATCCGAGAACCCTACTGTAGAGGTTTAAAGTTCCTATCTGCAAAAATGTAGAATTTTGTATTTTTCGCCAGAACAAAGATCACGGATGCGTGTTGGTTAGTTATTTTTTCCCCAGGGGTGATCGTATCAACCCAGTGGTTCTAGAATGTTGCGACAGGGCTCATTCGAACGGAAATTAAAAGTTCTAGTGGCCTTTTTAAGTGACTAAAAGATTAGAGGGCACCTAGGCCCCCTCCCATGCTAATTTTTTCCCAAAGTCACCGGATCAAATTTTTGAGATAGCCATTTTTTCAGCATAGTCGAAAAATCTAATAACTATGTCTCTGAGGACGACTTTATCCCTTAGAGTCCCCGAATGAAGTTATGAACTGCAAATTATGAACTTTGCCCAGTTTTATGCTGATTTTAAATATATAAATCTTATCAAGTTTAACCTTACCCATCAAAAGTTATGAGCCTGAGAATATTTGCCTGATTTTCGTAGAAAGGGGGAAACACCCCTAAAAGTCGTAGAATCTTAATGAAAATCACACCATCACATTCAGCGTATCAGGTAACCCTACAGTAGAGGTTTCAAGCTCCTATCTGCAAAAACGTGGAATTTCGTATTTTTTGCCAGAAGAAAGATCACGGATGCGTGTTTACTCCCCCGTCCCTTATTTTCTCAACATCGTCCGATCAAAATTTTGAGAAAGCCATTTATCCAAAAAAAAAAAAATTAACGCGCAAATTTCCTTTTAATTATTCATGTACGGTGAGCCAAATTAAAAAACTGCATCAATTCAAAAACGTTCTGAAATTAAATAAAAAAAGCATTTTTAACTGAAAGTAAGGAGCGACATTAAAACTTAAGACGAACAGAAATTATTCTGTATATGAAAGGGTCCGTCCCCTCCTCAATACCCCGCTCTTTACGCTAAAGTATGACTTTCTAACAACTCTACTTTATAAAACAATAAAAAACTTCAGCGTAAAGAGCGAGGCACTGAGGAGGGGACAGCCCCTTTCATATACGGAATAGTTTTGAGAAAGCCATTTAGCGTAAAGTGTATAGAACGGGGTAAAGAACGGGGACAGCCCCCTCGTATAATTGTGTAAAGAACGGGGCGTTGAGGAGCGGACAGCCCCCTTCATATACGAAATGCTTTCTGTTCGTTTTAAGTTTCAATGTTGTTCCTTACTTTCAGTCAAAAAAAAAAAATTTATTTAATTACAATAATAGATTGACATACTAACTCAGAGCTGTTTGTGAAATCTGGTCATGTCCTTGCAGTGAATGTGGGAGATACTGTTAATGTGAATGTATACTTGCCGACAAACTAAGAGACGAAAGTTCTGAAACAAAGTGTGCTCTAGCATGAAGAAAAATGGGTAAAAATTGGAGTATAATGGAGTAAAATACCTCCACTAGCTTCTTCTGGGGACTTTAATTGTAACTTGTTCAAAAGTGATAATCCACGCACGGATCTGCTTCTTAGCCTGATTCCAAATGAAAGTGCTCTTCTACCCAAATCTGCCGATTTTACATATATACACTCCTTGGGATCAGTATCGAACCTTGATCACGTGCTTGTTTCCAGTAGTACTGCCAGTCGTGCAGTAAGTGTAACCGTACTTAATGATATTGTAGTATCTAATCATTTACCTTTGTCTTTTCGTATTGCGGCTCCATTTAACCGAGCACTGGTAACCCAAAAACCTAAGTTGCGTACTGCAGTATAAGGTAATAAGGTTGATATACTCCAGTACCAGTATTGAAGTGATGATATTCTCGTAAAGATAAAAATATCATTAAAGTTTCTCCAGAATTTAGTTCTGTCTTCAGTTGACGAAGTTCGTCTTAAATTAAATATGCAGACGTCACTTATTTCTCACGTCTAATTACAAGTAGAAAGCAGTTTGTCCCTCGCACTGATGTATGAGTTGGATCACAACTGAAGGACTGGTCTAAGCATTCATTACATGTTGAGGTTTGTAATAAGGCCAAATTTTGGCTAAGTATCTGGATAGACTTAGGCTGTCCCAGAACTAGTGTTGTAAATCATGTCCATTTGTCCATCAAACGCCGTTTTTCAAAAGAGCTGGAAAAACATAGAGCTACTATTCGTTCCAATTTTTCTGAAAAGATTATTAATAACTCAGGGCTTTTGTGGAAAAATTTAACGCATAAAAAAAGCATAGAGCTCAATCAGTCATCTCACGTCCGTCCCAAATTATGGGAACAATATGTTTTCAAGAGAGAGATCAATTTTAATTTTTCAATTTGATAGCGCGGTTTATTCAAGAAAACACACAACAAAATACATAAAGAAAATACTTTAAAAGAAGCAAAAAGAGCAATACAACAAACAACTAACCCTCCGTAAGCTTTCGCTTGCTTGGAGTAACCTCTTAAACGCAGGAATAAAATTTAAAAAAGAGAAGAAGGAAAAAAAGAAAGATGGAGAAAAAATCTCCATTTGGCCTACTCCTAGTCGCAACAACCCTTCCAAACAAAAACACATTCCACCTACCAACACACTCAAAAAAACCTTATTTCCAACCAACAAAAAAAATAATAATTTATTTGCATTAAATGTTTTTTATTGGTGGGAACTAGAGAGCGAAATAAATTCAGTTTAACAATTCTTCAAAAATCATACAACTGGAGACAAACTGTCTTAAGATCTCTACGGAAATCAAACACATTTACCGACTTTTTCAAAACTTGGGCAAAATATTACAAACATTTTGCCCAATATGACGCATCGAAAATACAGATCTGGTTCTAACGACTTGAGGTGTCCTCACTTTACTAGCATATCGTGTAGGATAATTGTGTATTTCATCACCAGAAGTAAATAAATTTAGGAAACACTTAGGAACTAATTTGGTACAATACTTATACATGAATAACGCGTAATAAAATTTTCCTAGACCCGACTGAGGGATAATATTTAACTGTATATATTGAGATCTAACTTATATTTCTTTGCTATGTCCGGCCAACACTCGGAGTGCCAAGTCCCGCATCACACGCAGTTGCTTCAAATGGACTGAAAACGCACTAGACCGTATACTCACACAATAAACCAAATACGGGTGGACTAAAGAGAAATAAATTAATCTCATCACATAATTCGGGAATATACATCTTAACTTTTCCATCCTTCTAACATTTCTTGCAATTTTACAACTAATAAAAGATATATGATTTTTAAAACTAAGGCATTCATCAACAATAACACCAAGGTATCAGATACATTAGTACGCTTGCCTACATAATTATCTATTTTCATATCAGTGATTCAAAAGTAATAAATAGAAGATCTATTACACATAAAAAACCCTGATTTATTATGATTTTAAAAAAAAGTTTCTTTACTCTTACCCACTTATTTTTGCATAGTATACCCTTTCATTATTTCTATTAAACAAGCTGAAGTCTTTGCTGCCACAGTAAAATACGTACCATCGGCAAAACTGGGAAGGATGATCTTAGCATTAGTATATAAAATTTGAGAAATATTTATCAGACTCACTACAGAAAATCTCAAGTCATTGATATATACTAGGAATAAAAAGGGGCCTAAACAGAACCATGGGGTACACCAAATTCAAATACTCTTTACCTCGACTTAGCTCCAGAAATTTCTACATATTGTGTCCTACCAGATACATTGATACATGACTACTTTCAGGCAAAAATTGGATGAGAGAGCCACCACTCGGATGTTGTGCAACTGACGATCAAAATAGAAAATAGAAAACCCACTAATAGAAAATCTTTTCAAAGTCACACTTGAGCAGATGCTTTCGAAAGAGGTCAAATCTAAGCCTACTGTATCCGTTTCTGAAGTTGATAATATAATCCGTAAAATAAAGAAGCCTCTCTTAAAAGGTATTAAATAAAAAAACAAGTTTTTTTTAACTGAAAGTAAGGAACGACGTTAAAGCTTAAAACAAACAGAAATTATTCCGTATATGAAAGGGGCTGTCCCCTCCTCAACGCCTCGCTCTTTACGCTAAAGTTTGACTTTCTCACAACTCTGATTTTTTTAAAACAATAAAAAAATTTAGCGTAAAGAGCGAGGCGTTGAGGAGGGGACAGCCCCTTTCATATACGGAATAATTTCTTTTCGTTTTAAGTTTTAACGTCGTTCCTTACTTTCAGTTAAAAAAACTTGTTTTTTTTTATTTAATTTTTGAAAAGTTTTTGAATTGATGCAGGTTTTGATTTTGGCTCACCGTACATGAATTATTGAAACAAAATTTGCATATTAATTTTACTTTTAATTGGTTAAATGGCTTTCTCGAAACTTGTTTAATTTTATTTACGAACATTTTTATTAGTAATAAATATATGTAACTTATGAATTAACTTACGTAACGAACTTCTATATTCATATATTTTTAATACGTATATTAGGGGGCTCGCCTACTAGTCAATACCTCGCTCTTTAAGCTAAAGTTCGAATTTTGTTCCAATTCTTTAAAAATGATCCCTTAATCACAAAGGCCGTTATTTAGAATAAATAGCTCTTATGAAAGTACTAAAAAATATTTGGCTTAAAGAGCGAGGTACTGACTAGGGGGTGAACCCAATCATACACATAATATTTTCTGTTCTTTTTAAGTTTTGATGTTACTCCTTATTTTCAGTTGGAAAACTTGTTTTTTTATATTTAATTTCTGATCTTTTTTTTAAATAATGCTGGGAAAGCCGGCGCCCCCTTCCTATCAATCCTTTCCCCATGAAAACTTTCTTCATGTAAAGATCCTCCCACATAGCCCCCAACCCACCCACTACCCTACTACCAGAAAAAATCCCCCCTGAAAACGTCTGTATACTTCATAATAACCAATACTATATGTTAACATTTGGCAAAGTTCATAACTTTCTGCCCTCCCCCCGGGGACTTCGGTAGATTAAGTCATCCTAAAGGACATATTTATTATATTTTCAACGATGCTGAACAAAATGGCTATCTCAAAATTTTGATCGGGTGACTTTGGGAAAAAAAGAGCGTGGGAGGGGGCCTAGTTGCCCTCAATTTTTTGGTCACTTAAAAAGAACACTAGAACTTTTAATTTCCGTTCCAATGAGCCCTCCCACGATATTCTAGGACCACTGGGTCAACACAATCACACCTGGGAAAAAAAAACAAAAAAAAAAAATAAACACGCATCCGTGATCTTTTTTCTGGCAAAAAATTCAAAATTCCACATTTTTGTAGATAGGAGCTTTAGACCTCTACAGTAGGGTTCTCTGACACGCTGAATATGATGGTGTGATTTTCATCAAGGTTCTATAGCTTTTAGGGGGTCTTTCCCCCTTTTTCGAAAATCAGCTAAATATTCTCAGGCATGTAACTTTTGACGGGTAAGACTAAACTTGATGAAAGTAATATATTTGAAATTAGCATTGAAATCTGATTCTTTTGATGTATCTATTGGTATCAAAAACCTGTTTTCTAGAGTTTCGGTTACCATTGAGCCGGGTCGCCCCTTACTTACAGTTCGTTACCACGAAATGTTTGATAGATCACGTTTGCGCTAAACACTTCCTATGTGGAACCCCTTTACTTCTTTCCCACCTTGTTATGCTTTTCAAAATGGTGGCCACAAAAGGAATAGTTCCTCCTTCATTTTCAACTGGCCATCTCACTCTTGTCCCTAATTGAATAAACCCTTGAATAAACGTTCATCCTGTCGGCCAATAACGGTAGCTAAAACTTTTGTAAATTTTTTGAGAAATTCATAATGCCTTAATCGATTGAAAAATGTTATATACCCCATTCTCATTTGGGTTCCAGAAAGGAATAGGGCGTGATCATGCACTGACGGCACAGTCATCAGTTTTGACTGATGCTGATAAATCGAGAGAGTCTCTTTTTCTAGGGAACCATGATTTCAGTCGTCCTTTTGATCCAACAGTTCACGCGAAAATCCACAATGAAATGTACAATCGCGGGGTCAGTTCTTGTATTATTCGTACTTTGCATGATATGTATACTTGTTACCGTGAATGTCCGAAATCTGGTTAATTTCGACGATACCGGTGAACGTCCGAAACTTTTTCTCTGCTTGGGCTCAATTAGCTTTGCGAGTCAGCTTGTTCAGTCCTACGCAAGCTATGATGGTGAAAGTTAAAGTTAGGTTATGTTAATTTAGGTTGGGTTAGATTAGGTTACATTCGGTTATAAAAGTAGTTTAGCTACAATGCTTACAAGCAGAGAGTCCCCCCACCATACAGGCAGACAGTACTCCTTTATAGTGCTAATTAAAGGAAACGCACAGTACTCCCTTACTATGTCAATTAAAGAGAGTGGACAGTCCGTCCACCATACAAGCAGACAGTACTCCTTTATAGTGTCAATTAAAAGTAGCAGACAGATAGGACATTACTGTATGAATTAAAGGTAGCAGACAGATAGAAATCACCACGCCTAAAAAGGTCATATCTTTGGTTGGTTTTTATGTTGTAATTAGTAGAACCCTATCATGAGGTCCGATTGCCCACCCCTGCTGCCACCTACAACTTTAAAACTTATTCAAGGATTATCGATCAAGTCTAATGGGGGTCAAGGTCCATCGATCTGTTGTTGTTTGGCCACGTGTAATGACATGAGGGGTGATTTACATAATTGCTCGGGGAATTATTGATTTATGACACAGGGGGGTGATTTACATAATCACTAGGGGCAATGTATTGATCTAGTACTCGAGGGGGAAGTGAATTTCCGAGAACTTGATTTACATAATCGGTGGGGGAGAATGTATTGATTTACGAAAGGGGAATTAAGAAACAAACATGGCTTCTTTGATCTTTAGGCTAACCTAACCTGAGAAATTGATTTACATAATCAGCGGGGGAATTATTGATTCACGAAAGGGGAATTAAGAAACAAACATGGCTTCTTTGATCTTTAGGTGAACCTAACCTGAGAAATTGATTTACATAATCGGTGGGGGAATTATTGATTCACGAAAGGGGAATTAAGAAACAAACATGGCTTCTTTGATCGTTAGGTGAACCTAACCCGAGAACTTGATTTACATAATCGGTGGGGGAGAATGTATTGATTCACGAAAGGGGAATTAAGAAACAAACATGGCTTCTTTGATCTTTAGGCCAACCTAACCCGAGAACTTGATTTACATAATCGGTGGGGGAGAATGTATTGATTCACGAAAGGGGAATTAAGAAACAAACGGCTTCATTGATGTTTGGCTAACCTAACCTGAGAAATTGATTTACATAATCGGCGGGGAATTATTGGTTCACGAAAGGGGAATTAAGAAACAAGCATGGCTTCTTTGATCTTTAGGCGAACCTAACCTAAGAAATTGATTTACATAATCGGCGGGGAATTACTGATTCACGAAAGGGGAATTAAGAAACATTATGGCTTCTTTGATCTTTAGACCTGAGGGATTTATTTGTTATTGTTGTTTTGGACAAGTGCATGCTAGGGATGAATGTAAAGGTGTCCAGGAATAGGAAACCGGAAGTACATGCATCCTTCTCAGCCAATCAGCGAGTCAGATACATCCTCCTTCTCAGCCAATCATAGGCTTGCTTACATGTGGTTTCCTCCACCTTGAATTTATCCATCGGCAGGGACGAACAGTTTCGTTTTAGCTATGAGAGAGTTGACATCGGAAACCAAAAATGTTCTATACATGTCCACTGTGCATGTACACTCTTGGCAGTTGGACTCAATGTGAGAATTGTACAATTATTGATGACTATAGTGAAAAGTGCAAATTATGTAATCCTTGTAAATTACATAGAGGCTATGCAGTACAAATTAAAGGATGTAATTCATGTCTTGAGGAGATTTGTGACTCTCACCCTAGAGGACACCTGTGCTCCAATTGTCACTATGATAAATGTGATCAGTGGGAGGATTCTTACCCCGCTATGATTGGAAAGAATCCCAAACGTGATTTTAGTTTATTGCTACAAGATTGGTATCGTCGTGGATTTAAATTGTTCTGGGAGGAGGAGCCGGGTCAGCGATTCAACTGTTGGAACAGCAAAAGAATATGGTTTCTACGTCATCGTTGTGACGACACTGCCTATTATGACTATAAACCAAGTGATTTTTATTTGGCAGTTACCGAATGTGATTCATCATTTGAAAACACTGTATGCGATATTGCTTCAAATAGACAGATTGAAACTCGTGAATTTCATAATATGAATACAAATAGTATCATTGACTATACAAAGAGATATGACAAGAGTGAAGTTACATTGTACTGTAGAAAATTTGACCCTGACTTTGCAGTCAATCAAGATCAATATACAGTGAATCCAAATGATTTACCAGCATTAGTGGTTCACGACAGTTGCCTATACACCGATGAAGAAATCTAAATTGAAGATTTAAAGACATTGTTGTATATATATGCATTTTATTAATAAACAAATTCACAAACATTTTTTAAGCACTTTACTCTTAGGGCACTTTTCTCACTTTGATGTATTTCCATGGTTTCGATGAAAATGATTTACATAATCGAGGGGAATTATTGATTCACGAAAGGGGAGAGAATTTTTGAGAACTTGATTTACATAATAGCTAGGGGAATTATTGATTTACGAAAAGGGGAATAAAGAAACAAGTATGGCTTCTTTGATCTTAGGTCTGAGGGATAAACGCTCTTTAGGTTAGAGAGAAAAATTAATATTCTATTTTTAAATAAGGCTTCGTTGATCTTTAGTGTCAGGAATTAGAAATGACATCACTTGTTATCTTGGAATTATGCGGGAGTCTAAAGAGACAGAAATTCTATTTTTAAATACGGCTTCACTGATCTTTAAGTCGGAGAGATAAATTGATATTCTAACGAAACCTTAATAGTGTAGCTAGGAAAATTTATGAGATGAAGAGATTAACGCAGGAAAAGGGTTTCTTAGTAATTTGAAATGTGACAGCGCAGGGATGCCAAAAACAAAAGGAACACGCTGAAATTACGTTTAGGGGTTACTTGAGCGAAACCGTTTTAGACATTTTAGGGAATTATTTCGGCGAAACAGGTAAAGACATTTTAAAAGATGATTTAGAAGATGTTTTAGAAGAGGTTTTGAGTGTGGTCGTTATAATACACAAGTTCCATTTGAACAGTGTCGTGAGGTCCCATACCCCAAGCCCAAAGGGCTCAGATCCCCCTATTTCCTTTAGTACCTACGCAATTAGACTAAAAATGAAGATATTTATGCAGAGTTTCAACTAGCTATGGCTAAGTTTGCTAAAGACAAGCTATTTTCTTGCGAAAACACACAAAATCAGAAAAATATTCAATGTTCCTTTAGTACCTACGCAATTAGGCTAAAAATGAAGATATTTATGCACAGTTTCAACTAGCTATGGCTAAGTTTGCTAAAGACAAGCTATTTTCTTGCGAAAACTAACAAAATCAGAAAAAATGTTCAATGTTCCTTTAGTACCTACGCAATTAGACTAAAAACGAAGATATTTATGCAGAGTTTCAACTAGCTATGGCTAAGTTTGCTAAAGACAAGCTATTTTCTTGCGAAAACACACAAAATCAGAAAAAATGGTCAATGTTCCTTTAGTACCTACGCAATTAGGCTAAAAATGAAGATATTTATGCACAGTTTCAACTAGCTATGGCAAAGTTTGCTAAAGACAAGCTATTTTCTTGCGAAAACACACAAAATCAGAAAAAATGTTCAATGTTCCTTTAGTACCTACGCAATTAGGCTAAAAATGAAGATATTTATGTAGAGTTTCAACTAGCTATGGCTAAGTTTGCTAAAGACAAGCTATTTTCTTGCGAAAACACACAAAATCAGAAAAAATGTTCAATGTTCCTTTAGTACCTACGCAATTAGACTAAAAATGAAGATATCTATGCAGAGTTTCAACTAGCTATGGCTAAGTTTGCTAAAGACAAGCTATTTTCTTACGAAAACACACAAAATCAGAAAAAATGTTCAATATTCCTTTAGTACCTACGCAATTAGGCTAAAAATGAAGATATTTATGCACAGTTTCAACTAGCTATGGCTAAGTTTGCTAAAGACAAGCTATTTTCTTGCGAAAACACACAAAATCAGAAAAAAATGTTCAATGTTCCTTTAGTACCTACGCAATTAGACTAAAAATGAAGATATTTATTCACAGTTTCAACTAACTATGGCTAAGTTTGCTAAAGACAAGCTATTTTCTTGCGAAAACACACAAAATCAGAAAAAATGTTCAATGTTCCTTTAGTACCTACGCAATTAGACTAAAAATGAAGATATTTATGCACAGTTTCAACTAGCTATGGCTAAGTTTGCTAAAGACAAGCTATTTTCTTGCGAAAACACACAAAATCCGAAAAATGTTCAATGTTCCTTTAGTACCTACCCAATTAGGCTAAAAATTAAGATATTTATGCACAGTTTCAACTAGCTATGGCTAAGTTTGCTAAAGACAAGCTATTTTCTTGCGAAAACACACAAAATCAGAACAAATGTTCAATGTTCCTTTAGTACCTACGCAATTAGACTAAAAATGAAGATATTTGTGCAGAGTTTCAACTAGCTATGGCTAAGTTTGCTAAAGACAAGCTATTTTCTTGCGAAAACACACAAAATCAGAAAAAATGGTCAATGTTCCTTTAGTACCTACGCAATTAGGCTAAAAATGAAGATATTTATGCACAGTTTCAACTAGCTATGGCTAAGTTTGCTAAAGACAAGCTATTTTCTTGCGAAAACACATAAAATCAGAAAAAATGTTCAATGTTCCTTTAGTACCTACGCAATTAGGCTAAAAATGAAGATATTTATGTAGAGTTTCAACTAGCTATGGCTAAGTTTGCTAAAGACAAGCTATTTTCTTGAGAAAACACACAAAATCAGAAAAAATGTTCAATGTTCCTTTAGTAGCTACGCAATTAGACTAAAAATGAAGACATCTATGCAGAGTTTCAACTAGCTATGGCTAAGTTTGCTAAAGACAAGCTATTTTCTTGTGAAAACAGACAAAATCAGAAAAAATGTTCAATGTTCCTTTAGTACCTACGCAATTAGGCTAAAAATGAAGATATTTATGCACAGTTTCAACTAGCTATGGCTAAGTTTGCTAAAGACAAGCTATTTTCTTGCGAAAACACACAAAATCAGAAAAAATGTTCAATGTTCCTTTAGTTCCTACGCAATTAGACTAAAAATGAAGATATCTATGCAGAGTTTCAACTAGCTATGGCTAAGTTTGCTAAAGACAAGCTATTTTCTTGCGAAAACACACAAAATCAGAAAAAATGTTCAATTTTCCTTTAGTACCTACGCAATTAGGCTAAAAATGAAGATATTTATGCACAGTTTCAACTAGCTATGGCTAAGTTTGCTAAAGACAAGCTATTTTCTTGCGAAAACACACAAAATCAGAAAAAATGTTCAATGTTCCTTTAGTACCTACACAATTAGACTAAAAATGAAGATATTTATGCAGAGTTTCAACTAGCTATGGCTAAGTTTGCTAAAGACAAGCTATTTTCTTGCGAAAACACACAAAATCAGAAAAAATGTTCAATGTTCCTTTAGTACCTACGCAATTAGACTAAAAATGAAGATATTTATGCAGAGTTTCAACTAGCTATAGCTAAGTTTGCTAAAGACAAGCTATTTCTTGCGAAAACACACAAAATCAAAAAAAATGTTCAATGTTCCTTTAGTACCTACGCAATTAGACTAAAAATGAAGATATTTATGCAGAGTTTCAACTAGCTATGACTAAGTTTGCTAAAGACAAGCTATTTTCTTGCGAAAACACACAAAATCAGAAAAAATGTTCAATGTTCCTTTAGTACCTACGCAATTAGACTAAAAATGAAGACATCTATGCAGAGTTTCAACTAGCTATGGCTAAGTTTGCTAAAGACAAGCTATTTTCTTGCGAAAACAGACAAAATCAGAAAAAATGTTCGATGTTCCTTTAGTACCTACGCAATTAGGCTAAAAATGAAGATATTTATGCACAGTTTCAACTAGCTATGGCTAAGTTTGCTAAAGACAAGCTATTTTCTTGCGAAAACACACAAAATCAGAAAAAATGTTCAATGTTCCTTTAGTTCCTACGCAATTAGACTAAAAATGAAGATATCTATGCAGAGTTTCAACTAGCTATGGCTAAGTTTGCTAAAGACAAGCTATTTTCTTGCGAAAACACACAAAATCAGAAAAAAATGTTCAATTTTTCTTTAGCACCTACGCAATTAGGCTAAAAATGAAAATATTTTGCAGAGTTTCAACTAGCTATGGCTAAGTTTGCTAAAGACAAGCTATTTTCTTGCGAAAACACACAATTATCAGAAAAAATGTTCAATGTTCCTTTAGTACCTACACAATTAGACTAAAAATGAAGATATTTATGCAGAGTTTCAACTAGCTATGGCTAAGTTTGCTAAAGACAAGCTATTTTCTTGCGAAAACACACAAAATCAGAAAAAATGTTCAATGTTCCTTTAGTACCTACGCAACTAGACAAAAAATGAAGATATTTATGTAGAGTTTCAACTAGCTATGGCTAAGTTTGCTAAAGACAAGCTATTTTCTTGCGAAAACACACAAAATCAGAAAAAATGTTCAATGTTCCTTTAGTACCTACGCAATTAGACTAAAAATGAAGATATTTATGCAGAGTTTCAACTAGCTATGGCTAAGTTTGCTAAAGACAAGCTATTTTCTTGCGAAAACACACAAAATCAAAAAAAATGTTCAATGTTCCTTTAGTACCTACGCAATTAGACTAAAAATGAAGATATTTATGCAGAGTTTCAACTAGCTATGACTAAGTTTGCTAAAGACAAGCTATTTTCTTGCGAAAACACACAAAATCAGAAAAAATGTTCAATGTTCCTTTAGTACCTACGCAATTAGGCTAAAAATGAAGATATTTATGCAGAGTTTCAACTAGCTATGGCTAAGTTTGCTAAAGACAAGCTATTTTCTTGCGAAAACACACAAAATCAGAAAAAACGTTCAATGTTCCTTTAGTACATACGCAATTAGGCTAAAAATGAAGATACTTATGCAGAGTTTCAACTAGCTATGGTTAAGTTTGCTAAAGACAAGCTATTTTCTTGCGAAAACACACAAAATCAGAAAAAATGTTCAATGTTCCTTTAGTACCTACGCAATTAGGCTAAAAATGAAGATATTTATGCAGAGTTTCAACTAGCTATGGCTAAGTTTGCTAAAGACAAGCTATTTTCTTGCGAAAAATCACAAAATCAGAAAAAATATTCAATGTTCCTTTAGTACCTACGCAATTAGACTAAAAATGAAGATATTTATGCAGAGTTTCAGTTCTATTTGAAATTTTTCAGTAGAAGATAGAAAAACCTATACCATACTTGTGAATATTTTCCCAGAAGATAAAAATTTCTACTTCAATTTTAAATTATCTCAACGAAGTGAAGAAAAGTTCAAGTTCTAGTCATCATGCAAGATTCCACTTCAGTTCAGATTTTTCTCAAAGAGATGAAAAAATTTAAAATACTGTTCCAAATTTTTCATAGAAGATAGAAAGTTCAAGTTATCTTCTGAATTTTATTAAAGAACTTACAGTTCAATTCTAATTTCTCCAAAGAAAATAAAAATCTTCCACTTCAGTTCTTAATTTCACAAAGACACAAGGAAATTTAAAGTTCTATTTGAAATTTCTCAATGAAGTGAAGAAAAGTTTAAGCTCTCTTCTGAATTTTCTCAATGAAAAAGAAATTAGTTTTTGATCAATTCTATTTTTCCTAATAATATAAAAAGGTTCCACTTCAGTTCAGAAGTTTCCCCAAAGACATAAATTTTAAATTCTCCTCCAAATTTTTTGTAGAAGATAGAAAAAGTTACACATTGATTGTGAATATTTCACTATGAAGATAAGGAGCTAATTTTCTCATTGATGTGAAGAAAAGTTCAAGTTCTTTTCCTAACTATCCATATGAAAAGAAATAAGTTACAGATCAATTCTATTTTTCAAGAAAAAATAAAAATTTTCCACTTCAGTTCAGATTTTTGTCAAAGAGATGGAAAAATTTAAAATTACTGTTCTAAATTTTTCATAGAAGATAGAAAAAGTTATACATTGATCATGAAAAGTTAACTCAAGTCTGAATTTTATTAAAGAACTTACAGTTCAATTCTAATTTCTCCAGAGAAAAATAAAAATCTTCCACTTCAGTTCTTAATTTCACAAAGACACAAAGAAATTTAAAGTTCTCTTCTGAATTTTCTTAGAGAAAATAAAAAAGTTATAGTTCAATTCTAATTTTTTTCAAATAAAATATAAAATCTTCAACTTTTTAATAAACATTCGAAGCGCTTAACATGCTAACGTTTCCTAAGATAATAGAAATATAACAAAGTAATGCATAAAATATTTTTATTGAAGTAACAACATGTAGTAACAACATCAAAATATGTTATAGACATTATTTTACATTATTAACATTGTCTGTCAATGCTCTTTTTATTTTACCTGCAATTTCACTGTCTATTATCACATTATTTTTACAGAGGCAACAGTTTTTGTACGTTAACAAGATATGATTTATAATGTTGGTGCAGCAGTAGGCCTTTCTTTTCCTTACTGATTTCATTCGAATGCTAACACCGGAAAGATGACAATAAGATCTATCAACGGCTAACGTGTTACCAGAACCATTAGCTAGAAGTTGCCCATGTTCATCAACTATTATTTTTAAGTTGGTATTCTCTTTGAGCACTAACTTCTCTGGAAATGATACTTTCTCATATCCACCTTTTGAATGATGAAAATTCTTGACTACTCCAAAGGAATTTAACTCCTCACTGTCATGACAACGTAGGCACACATTCCCAATAAGATCTCTACTACTACTTGTCCCATAGTTCAAATATATCTCTTTTTTTTAGCATTCAAGGCAACAATGACTTTAACAGGTGCACACACTTTCATCGAGTAATTCATTTTCACGTCTTTTTTTAAAAATATGTGGTGTAGGTGTTTATCCCTCCAATGATAAGAAATTACTGATTTAACGCACGCAATAAACTAGATAGTCTCGATAGCCTACCATGGAGTACCACTGGGAAAGCCGCTTCCAATGTAAGAGCAACCATCGAATACGTTTGTTACACCCGCAAGCATGCATAGTGAGAGAGAAATACAAAGTCGACATGGGGGGATTTTCCGGCGAGTATGGTTAGGTTAGGTTAGACTAGATTAAGTTAGGTTAGATTAGGTTAGGTTAAGTCAGGTTAGGTAAGTTAGATTAGGTTAGGTTAGGTTAGCTAGAAAACATCTCTCCATGTTTAAGTTAGGTTAGGTTAGGTTAGGTTAGGTTAGGTTAGGTTAGGTTAGGTTAGGTTAGGTTAGGTTAGGTTGGATTAAGTTAGGTTAGGTTAAGTTAGGTTAGGTTAGATTAAGTTAGGTTAGGTTAAGTTAGGTTAGGTTAGATTAAGTTAGGTTAGGTTAAGTTAGGTTAAGTTAGGTTAG
Source organism: Artemia sinica (assembly GCA_027921565.1). Taxonomy (NCBI): domain Eukaryota; kingdom Metazoa; phylum Arthropoda; class Branchiopoda; order Anostraca; family Artemiidae; genus Artemia; species Artemia sinica. Next base: position 55,016,854 of record CM051264.1, read on the forward strand.
CCTACGTACGCGCGCATATAGGTTAGGTTAGGTTAGGTTGGATTAAGTTAGGTTAGGTTAAGTTAGGTTAGGTTAGATTAAGTTAGGTTAGGTTAAGTTAGGTTAGGTTAGATTAAGTTAGGTTAGGTTAAGTTAGGTTAGGTTAGGTTAGCCTACGTACGCGCGCGTACGTAGGCTAACCTAACTTAACCTAACCTAACTTAATCTAACCTAACCTAACTTAACCTAACCTAACTTAATCTAACCTAACCTAACTTAACCTAACCTAACTTAATCCAACCTAACCTAACCTATATGCGCGCGTACGTAGGCTAACCTAACTTAACCTAACTTAACCTAACCTAACTTAATCTAACCTAACCTAACTTAACCTAACCTAACTTAATCTAACCTAACCTAACTTAACCTAACCTAACTTAATCCAACCTAACCTAACCTAATCTAACCTAACTTAACCTAACCTAACTTAATCTAACCTAACCTAACCTAACCTAACTTAAACATGGAGAGATGTTTACTAGCTAACCTAACCTAACCTAATCTAACTTACCTAACCTGACTTAACCTAATCTAACCTAACTTAATCTAGTCTAACCTAACCTAACCATACTCGCCGGAAAATCCCCCCAGGTCGACTTTGTATTTCTCTCTCACTATGCATGCTTGCGGGTGTAGCAAACGTATTCTATGGTTGCTCTTACATTGGAAGCGGCTTTCCCAGTGGTACTCCATGGTAGGTTATCGAGACTATCTAGTTTATTGCGTGCGTTAAATCAGTAATTTTTTATCATTGGAGGGATAAACACCTACACCACATATTTTTAAAAAAAGACGTGAAAATGAATTATTCGATGAAAGTGTGTGCACCTGTTAAAGTCATTGTTGCCTTGAATGCTAAAAAAAGAGATATATTTGAACTATGGGACAAGTAGTAGTGGAGATCTTATTGGGAATGTGTGCCTACGTTGTCATGACAGTGAGGAGTTAAATTCCTTTGGAGTAGTCAAGAATTTTCATCATTCAAAAGGTGGATATGTGAAAGCATCATTTCCAAAGAAGTTAGTGCTCAAAGAGAATACCAACTTAAAAATAATAGTTGATGAACATGGGCAACTTCTAGCTAATGGTTCTGGTAACATGTTAGCTGTTGATAGATCTTATTGTCATCTTTCCGGTGTTAGCATTCGAATGAAATCAGTAAGGAAAAGAAAGGCCTACTGCTGCACCAACATTATAAATCATATCTTGTCAACGTGCCAGAACTGTTGCCTCTGTAAAAATAATGTGATAATAGACAGTGAAATTGCAGGTAAAATAAAAAGAGCATTGACAGACAATGTTAATAATGTAAAATAATGTCTATAACATATTTTTATGTTGTTACTACATGTTGTTACTTCAATAAAAATATTTTATGCATTACTTTGTTATATTTCTATTATCTTAGGAAACGTTAGCATGTTAAGCGCTTAGAATGTTTATTAAAAAGTTGAAGATTTTTTATTTTCTTTGAAAAAAATTAGAATTGAACTATAACTTTTTCTTTTCTCTAAGAAAATTCAGAAGAGAACTTTAAATTTCTTTGTGTCTTTGTGAAATTAAGAACTGAAGTGGAAGATTTTTATTTTTCTCTGGAGAAATTAGAATTGAACTTTAAGTTCTTTAATAAAATTCAGACTTGAGTTAACTTTTCATGATCAATGTATAACTTTTTCTATCTTCTATAAGAATTTAGAACAGTAATTTTAAATTTATCCATCTCTTTGAGAAAAATCTGAACTGAAGTGGAAAATTTTTATTTTTTCTTGAAAAATAGAATTGATCTGTAACTTATTTCTTTTCATATGGATAGTTAGGAAAAGAACTTGAACTTTTCTTCACATCAATGAGAAAATTAGCTCCTTATCTTCATGGTGAAATATTCACGATCAATGTGTAACTTTTTCTATCTTCTACAAAAAATTTGGAGGAAAATTTAAAATTTATGTCTTTGGGGAAACATCTGAACTGAAGTGGAACCTTTTTATATTATTAGGAAAAATAGAATTGATCAAAAACTAATTTCTTTTTCATTGAGAAAATTCAGAAGAGAGCTTGAACTTTTCTTCCCTTCATTGAGAAATTTCAAATAGAACTTTAAATTTCCTTGTGTCTTTGTGAAATTAAGAACTGAAGTGGAACATTTTTATTTTCTTTGGAGAAATTAGAATTGAACTGTAAGTTCTTTAATAAAATTCAGAAGATAACTTGAACTTTCTATCTTCTATGAAAAATTTGGAACAGTATTTTAAATTTTTTCATCTCTTTGAGAAAAATCTGAACTGAAGTGGAATCTTGCATGATGACTAGAACTTGAACTTTTCTTCACTTCGTTGAGAAAATTTAAAATTGAAGTAGAAATTTTTATCTTCTGGGAAAATATTCACAAGTATGGTATAGGTTTTTCTATCTTCTACGGAAAAATTTCAAATAGAACTGAAACTCTGCATAAATATCTTCATTTTTAGTCTAATTGCGTAGGTACTAAAGGAACATTGAATATTTTTTCTGATTTTGTAATTTTTCGCAAGAAAATAGCTTGTCTTTAGCAAACTTAGCCATAGCTAGTAGAAACTCTGCATAAATATCTTCATTTTTAGCCTAATTGCGTAGGTACTAAAGGAACATTGAACCTTATTTCTGATTTTGTGTGTTTTCGCAAGAAAATAGCTTGTCTTTAGCAAACTTAGCCATAGCTAGTTGAAACTCTGCATAAGTATCTTCATTTTTAGCCTAATTGCGTAGGTACTAAGGAACATTGAACATTTTTTCTGATTTTGTGTGTTTTCGCAAGAAAATAGCTTGTCTTTAGCAAACTTAGCCATAGCTAGTTGAAACTCTGCATAAATATCTTCATTTTTAGCCTAATGGCGTAGGTACTAAAGGAACATTGAACATTTTTTCTGATTTTGTGTGTTTTTGCAAGAAAATAGCTTGTCTTTAGCAAACTTAGTCATAGCTAGTTGAAACTCAGGATAAATATCTTCATTTTTAGTCTAATTGCGTAGGTACTAAGGGAACATTGAACATTTTTCTGATTTTGTGTGTTTTCCCAAGAAAATAGCTTGTTTTTAGCAAACTTAGCCATAGCTAGTTGAAACTCTGCATAAATATCTTCATTTTTAGTCTAATTGCGTAGGTACTAAAGGAACATTGAACATTTTTTCTGATTTTGTGTGTTTTCGCAAGAAAATAGCTTGTCTTTAGCAAACTTAGCCATAGCTAGTTGAAACTCTGCATAAATATCTTCATTTTTAGTCTAGTTGCGTAGGTACTAAAGGAACATTGAACATTTTTTCTGATTTTGTGTGTTTTTGCAAGAAAATAGCTTGTCTTTAGCAAACTTAGCCATAGCTAGTTGAAACTCTGCATAAATATCTTCATTTTTAGCCTAATTGCGTAGGTACTAAAGGAACATTGAACATTTTTTCTGATTTTGTGTGTTTTCGCAAGAAAATAGCTTGTCTTTAGCAAACTTAGCCATAGCTAGTTGAAACTCTGCATAGATATCTTCATTTTTAGTCTAATTGCATAGGTACTAAAGGAATATTGAATATTTTTTCTGATTTTGTGTGTTTTCGCAAGAAAATAGCTTGTCTTTAGCAAACTTAGCCATAGCTAGTTGAAACTGTGCATAAATATCTTCATTTTTAGCCTGATTGCGTAGGTACTAAAGGAACATTGAACATTTTTTCTGATTTTGTGTGTTTTCGCAAGAAAATAGCTTGTCTTTAGCAAACTTAGCCATAGCTAGTTGAAACTGTGCATAAATATCTTCATTTTTAGCCTAATTGCGTAGGTACTAAAGGAACATTGAACATTTTTTCTGATTTTGTGTGTTTTCGCAAGAAAATAGCTTGTCTTTAGCAAACTTAGCCAAAGCTAGTTGAAACTCTGCATAAATATCTTCATTTTTAGTCTAATTGCGTAGGTACTAAAGGAACATTGAACATTTGTTCTGATTTTGTGTGTTTTCGCAAGAAAATAGCTTGTCTTTAGCAAACTTAGCCATAGCTAGTTGAAACTCTGCATAAATATCTTCATTTTTAGCCTAATTGCGTAGGTACTAAAGGAACATTGAACATTTTTTCTGATTTTGTGTGTTTTCGCAAGAAAATAGCTTGTCTTTAGCAAACTTAGCCATAGCTAGTTGAAACTCTGCATAGATATCTTCATTTTTAGTCTAATTGCGTAGGTACTAAAGGAACATTGAACATTTTTTTCTGATTTTGTGTGTTTTCTCAAGAAAATAGCTTGTCTTTAGCAAACTTAGCCATAGCTAGTTGAAACTCTACATAAATATCTTCATTTTTAGCCTAATTGCGTAGGTACTAAAAGAACATTGAACATTTTTTTTGATTTTGTGTGTTTTCGCAAGAAAATAGCTTGTCTTTAGCAAACTTAGCCATAGCTAGTTGAAACTGTGCATAAATATCTTCATTTTCAGCCTAATTGCGTAGGTTCTAAAGGAACATTGAACATTTTTCTGATTTTGTGTGTTTTCGCAAGAAAATAGCTTGTCTTTAGCAAACCTAGCCATAGCTAGTTGAAACTCTGCATAAATATCTTCATTTTTAGCCTAATTGCGTAGGTACTAAAGGAACATTGAACATTTTTTCTGATTTTGTGTGTTTTCGCAAGAAAATAGCTTGTCTTTAGCAAACTTAGTCATAGCTAGTTGAAAATCTGCATAAATATCTTCATTTTTAGTCTAATTGCGTAGGTACTAAAGGAACATTGAACATTTTTTCTGATTTTGTGTGTTTTCGCAAGAAAATAGCTTGTCTTTAGCAAACTTAGCCATAGCTAGTTGAAACTGTGCATAAATATCTTCATTTTTAGCCTAATTGCGTAGGTACTAAAGGAACATTGAACATTTTTCTGATTTTGTGTGTTTTCGCAAGAAAATAGCTTGTCTTTAGCAAACTTAGCCATAGCTAGTTGAAACTGTGCATAAATATCTTCATTTTTAGTCTAATTGCGTAGGTACTAAAGGAACATTGAACATTTTTTCTGATTTTGTGTGTTTTCGCAAGAAAATAGCTTGTCTTTAGCAAACTTAGCCATAGCTAGTTGAAACTCTGCATAAATATCTTCATTTTTAGTCTAATTGCGTAGGTACTAAAGGAAATAGGGGGATCTGAGCCCTTTGGGCTTGGGGTATGGGACCTCACGACACTGTTCAAATGGAACTTGTGTATTATAACGACCACACTCAAAACCTCTTCTAAATCATCTTTTAAAATGTCTCTACCTGTTTCGCCGAAATAATTCCCTAAAATGTCTAAAACGGTTTCGCTCAAGTAACCCCTAAACGTAATTTCAGCGTGTTCCTTTTGTTTTTGGCATCCCTGCGCTGTCACATTTCAAATTACTAAGAAACCCTTTTCCCGCGTTAATCTCTTCATCTCATAAATTTTCCTAGCTACACTATTAAGGTTTCGTTAGAATATCAATTTATCTCTCCGACTTAAAGATCAGTGAAGCCGTATTTAAAAATAGAATTTCTATCTCTTTAGACTCCCGCATAATTCCAAGATAACAAGTGATGTCATTTCTAATTCCTGACACTAAAGATCAACGAAGCCTTATTTAAAAATAGAATATTAATTTTTCTCTCTAACCTAAAGAGCGTTTATCCCTCAGACCTAAGATCAAAGAAGCCATACTTGTTTCTTTATTCCCCTTTTCGTAAATCAATAATTCCCCTAGCTATTATGTAAATCAAGTTCTCAAAAACTCTCTCCCCTTTTGTGAATCAATAATTCCCCTCGATTATGTAAATCATTTTCATCGAAACCATGAAAATTAATCAAAGTGAGAAAAGTGCCCTAAGAGTAAAGTGCTTAAAAAATGTTTGTGAATTTGTTTATTAATAAAATGCATATATATACAACAATGTCTTTAAATCTTCAATTTAGATTTCTTCATCGGTGTATAGGCAACTGTCGTGAACCACTAATGCTGGTAAATCATTTGGATTCACTGTATATTGATCTTGATTGACTGCAAAGTCAGGGTCACATTTTCTACAGTACACAATGTAACTTCACTCTTGTCATATCTCTTTGTATAGTCAATGATACTATTTGTATTCATATTATGAAATTCACGAGTTTCAATCTGTCTATTTGAAGCAATATCGCATACAGTGTTTTCAAATGGTGAATCACATTCGGTAACTGCCAAATAAAAATCACTTGGTTTATAGTCATAATAGGCAGTGTCGTCACAACGATGACGTAGAAACCATATTCTTTTGCTGTTCCAACAGTTGAATCGCTGACCCGGCTCCTCCTCCCAGAATAATTTAAATCCACGACGATACCAATCTCGTAGCAATAAACTAAAATCACGTTTGGGATTCTTTCCAATCATAGCGGGGTAAGTATTCTCCCACTGATCACATTTATCATAGTGACAATTGGAGCACAGGTGTCCTCTAGGGTGAGAGTCACAAATCTCCTCAAGATATGAATTACATCCTTTAATTTGAACTGCCTGCCTCTGATTGGCTGAGCAGGAGGATGTATCCGACTCGCTGATTGGCTGAGAAGGATGCATGTACTTCCGGTTTCCTATTCCTGGACACCTTGACATTCATCCCTAGCATGCACTTGTCCAAAACAACAATAACAAATAAATCCCTCAGGTCTAAAGATCAAAGAAGCCATAATGTTTCTTAATTCCCCTTTCGTGAATCAGTAATTCCCCGCCGATTATGTAAATCAATTTCTCAGGTTAGGTTCGCCTAAAGATCAAAGAAGCCATGTTTGTTTCTTAATTCCCCTTTCGTGAATCAATAATTCCCTGACGATTATGTAAATCAATTTCTCAGGTTAGGTTAGCCAAACATCAATGAAGCCGTTTGTTTCTTAATTCCCCTTTCGTGAATCAATACATTCTCCCCCACCGATTATGTAAATCAAGTTCTCGGGTTAGGTTCGCCTAAAGATCAAAGAATCCATGTTTGTTTCTTAATTCCCCTTTCGTGAATCAATACATTCTCCCCCACCGATTATGTAAATCAAGTTCTCGGGTTAGGTTCACCTAACGATCAAAGAAGCCATGTTTGTTTCTTAATTCCCCTTTCTTGAATCAATAATTCCCCCGCCGATTATGTAAATCAATTTCTCAGGTTAGGTTCACCTAAAGATCAAAGAAGCCATGTTTGTTTCTTAATTCCCCTTTCGTGAATCAATAATTTCCCCGCTGATTATGTAAATCAATTTCTCAGGTTAGGTTAGTCTAAAGATCAAGGAAGCCATGTTTGTTTCTTAATTCCCCTTTCGTAAATCAATACATTCTCCCCCACCGATTATGTAAATCAAGTTCTCGGAAATTCACTTCCCCCTCGAGTACTAGATCAATACATTGCCCCTAGTGATTATGTAAATCACCCCCCTGTGTCATAAATCAATAATTCCCCGAGCGATTATGTAAATCACCCCTCATGTCATTACACGTGGCCAAACAATAACAGATCGATTGACCTTGACCCCCATTAGACCCGATCGATAATCCTTGAATAAATTATGTAAAAAAAAGTTATAGGTGGCAGGAGGGGTTGGCAATCGGACCTCATGATAGGGTTCTACTGTAATTATAATCAGCATACCATGAAAATTCGTGCAGTTCACAGTACAACGATTTTGTATCAAATTTCATGTTTCTGATAGAGTCATGGCTGTTCACATATCATGCATACATCGATGGTTGTTTTCATGGTATGGTTGAATGAAGTTGATGGCTATGAAGTTCTGTCTGTTAAGCAATATTTTAGGCATGTTTTTTTATGTTTGGCCATGAACACGGGCATAAAATCTCTGACGATGAGTTATTTTCTCAGTTCAAAAAACAGTCCTTAGAAAACCTTGGAAATCAAGTAGTGAGGTGATTATGAGTATGAACCATCAAGGACCGTAATCACCATTAACCCTAACCACCAAAGACCTCAACTTCAGGAGCCTCACCATAACCCCATTCTCCAAGGCCCACTCCTCAACTTTTTGCCCCCCCCCCTCAAAAAAAAAAAAATTTTGGCCACCTCCCCCCAATTTGTTTTTAACATGGTATTTTCTTCCAACTTTTTTTTTACATCTCTTAGAATGACATGAAACATACTTAAAACATAAAAAAATCACATTTAATATTTTCCAAATTCAAAAAGGGAATGATATAGAAATATTAGTCGTGACTTTTACTATTAGAAAAATATTGTTTGTAGTAGCACTTTTTTTATTGGACTAAATTTTTTTTTAGACATCGAAATTATTCAACTTTTTTTTACATATCTTAAAATGACAGGAAATATGCTTACGGCTCTAACAATCGCACTCTAAGCTTGCTCAGAGATACGATGCGGCTTTCCCACTGGTTCTCTATGGCCGGTTATCAACACTACCTAGTTTATTGCATGTATTAAATTAGTATTTTTACGCAGTGGAAGGATAAACTCATAACTAATATCTCTAAAAAGTGAAGATGAAGCATTTTAAGAAAGTGTGTTCACATGATAGTGTTATTGTAGCATTGAATACTGACAAGGAGAAGTATTTAAACTATGAAATAAGTACAAGTGGTAGCACCACAGTAGACAGAACATACCAGTATGATCATTCTCTATCTCACCCATTATAAAAACCCGGACCGGGGTGCGAGTGCTCCGGAGAACGTTTTTGCAGATATAAACATAGGCGAAGTCAGATTAGCGGGAATGCAGGTTAGTCTGTTTGCATCCGTTTCCATCAAAGTGCATTGAAAAAATCGAAACAGACGGAAACAGACTAACCCACATTCCCGCTAATGCAGAAATAAGTGGGAGGAGCTTTTTGTGAACGAAGACCAGAAATGATCTGCGATAAGCTTACTGGTATATTCTGTCTACTGTGGGTAGCACTATCGGAAACATATGCTTGCATTGTCATGACAGTAAGGAATTAAATTTCTTTGGAGTACCAAAAAAATTCAACTCTTATGATGGTGGATATGCCTGATCGAGATCTCCGGAGATGATTGCACTCAAAGAGAATGCCAACATAAAAATAATGGTTGAAGAAGCGGGGCATCTTCTTGCTAGTGCTTGTGATAACAAGTTACCTAGTGTTAAACCATATCGTCAGCTTTCGGGTATTAGCATTCAAATGAAAGCAAAGAGGAAAAGAAAGGCCTACTCTTCTACTAATATCATAAACCATATCTTGTCTACGTGCCGAAACTGTTACCTGTGTAAAAATAATTTTGTAATAGACAGTGAAATTGCCGGAAAAATAAAAAGGGTATTGGTAGAAAATATCACTAAGGAATATAAAAATGAATCGATGAAAAAAAAGTGCCAGCAAACGTTACTACCATTGACCAAACAGTCAATGAATCAAATAGTACCAAAGACGAAACGCATATTGATCCTGTCGGTGACACACCAGTAAAAATTGTGCATGACTCAAAATGGAATAATGATTATTCTACTGATTACGAGCTAAGAGAAGACAATAGCTACAATATCAAGAGAGAACATGGTGAACTATCTTATGACTTGACTTGACTTTAACTTATGTCTCCTGCCGGGCGCTGCTCGGCGTAGGGAGTGATGTCTGTCTCCTCCATCCACTTCGGTCCATGACAAGCGTTTGCACATCGCTCAATCTGATATTTGCCATCGTCAGGAACTTGGACAGGCTGTCAGACCACTGTTTCTTCGGTCGGCCGCGAGGTCGCTTCCAACCGGCATTGACAGGGTCGAAGTCATGGATCATTTTCGGAGGTATGTGTGGAGGCATTCGAAGTAGGTGTCCAAGCCATTGTAGTGTTCGATCGGCTGCTTGGGTCGAAAACCAAGACTGCTTGGTGAGCTGCAGCAGCTTCTCATTGCTGACGAAGTCGAACCATCCTAGACCTTCGATCCTACTCAGGCTCTTCGACTGAAAGACATCAATTGCCTTGAGGGTTGCCGCTGAAGCTTGCTACGTCTCAGTTCCATAGAGCATCACAGAGCCGACGAGGGATTTGAAAATCCGCAGCTTCGTTGTGCGACTGCTGTTTGGTTTTTGCCAGAGGTGATGTTTCAGTCTGCCAATGGCAGAAGACGCTTTGGATATTCTCGCTTGTAGTTCAGAAAGAAGCGAGCCATCTGAAGAAAGTATGGAGCCCAGGTAGGTGAACCTTTGGACAACTTCGATGCTAGTGGTGCTATCCAGGCTAACTGAAGGATTGGCAGCAGGGGAGAATGGGTCTGTGGCCATAATTTTCGTTTTAGTCCAGTTTATCTGCAGTCCTACTTTTGCAGCCTCTTCTCGTAGGATTCGAAGCACTTCCAGCAACTGCTCCATTGAGTCCGCCAGAATGTCCAAGTCATCGGCAAAATCAGCATCTGTAATGACACAATCTCCAAACTTGAGTCCAAAGCTGAGACGTGAAGTAGTCCTTGTCATAACGTAGTCTATGATGACATTGAAGAGCTCTGGGGCCACTGCACATCCTTGGCGCACTCCTGTCGTGATTTGGAAGAACGGGCTGCGCCGGCCGTTCACTTGAACACAGCTCTCCGTCCGATGGTGTAGAGCTTTGAAGAGTCTGCAATATTTCTCAGGGAGGCCTGTCGATTCTAGAATCTGCTAAAGAGCTTCTCGGTCCACTGAGTCGAACGCAGCATGGAAGTCGACGAAGGTAAAAAAGCTTTTTGTCGGAAATCCGTGGTTTTTTCTATGATTTGCCGGATCGTAAAAAATGCTCGATGGTTGAACGGTCCGACATGAAACCAGCTTGCTCCGGTCGCCGGATTTTACGAATGATATTTTGACATCGATCTAGCAGGACCATTGAGAAAAGTTTTCCCGGGACAGACAGTAGGGTTATTCCACGGTAGTTCGAACAGTCGCTTCTAGAGCCTTTCCTCTTCCATAAAGGGATAATGACACCCTTCCGCCAATCTTTGGGAATTATCTCGGTTTGCCAGAATGTAGGGAACAGGGTGTGGAGAAACAGGAGCATAACAGGACCTGCATATTTTAGCAGCTCCGAACTCAGGCCACAGATACCGGTAGCTTTATTTTTCTTGAGCCTTTTTACTGTATCTCCAATTTCTGAGGGGCTGAAAGGCTCGTCTGGAGGAGCATCTGCTTCAGGTCTTGGACACCCAAGTTGGCTGGGACTGTCATAAGGAGGCATAGACGGGCTAGTTTTGTTCAGGAGTGAGCAGAAGTGGTCCTTCCACCGCTCGAGACAAGAACCCTCATCAGAGAGAAGTGTCCTATCCCTTGATAGGATGGGTCCCAATGCTGGTGAATTTATTTTCTGTGAGATCACGGAGGTGCTTGAACAGGCTACCCATGTCTTTCTTTTTTGCTGCTAGTTTGATTTCATCGGCTTTCCTTGCAACAAACTGAGTTCGGTCTCGGAGAATAAGTCTGTTCCGCACTCCATTGAGCCTTCGATAGGTGGCCATGTCCCCAAAAAGTCTTTCCCTCCGCCTTTGCTCTATGACCTGCAGTGTTTCGTCAGTTAGCCACGATTTCTTCGGAAAACTTCGCTTTCCAAGCACCAGCTTTGCTGCTTCGCTGGTCTGCGATTTAAAATACTTCCAGGCGTCTTCGCTGCTGTTGAGTGTGCCAAGGAGCTCAAAGCGATTTGATATCTCAAAACTATACTTCTGGCGAGTATTTGGCTACTTTAGTTTCCCAATATCCGCTGCTACTGGTTTTCTTTCCAATCGCTGTGCATGGAGGCGAAGCTGGACATCAGAACACACAAGAATGTGATCTGCATTTCCGAGCTCTGCTGATCTGTAAGTTCTGCAGTTCTTCAGCGTTGATCTCCAGCGTAAACATTTTATGGAACAGATTCAAATGTCCAAAGCTGATCATTTATATCAATAATGTATCATAATATATTTTTTGTATTAATATTCTACATGACATTATTTTATTAAAAATATATTATGCATTACTTTGTTAATTGTTACATTTATAGTTTAGTTTAGTTTCAGTTAAGAGTTTTAGTTTAGAGTTATAGTTTAGTTTAGTTTTAGTTAAGAGTTTTAGCTTAGAGTTTTAGCCTAGAGTCTTAGCTTAGAGTTTTTAGTTACACTTATAGTTTAGCTTAGTTTCAGTTAAGAGTTTTAGTTTAGAGTTATAGTTTAGTTTAGTTTTAGTTAAGAGTTTTAGCTTAGAGTTTTAGCCTAGAGTCTTAGCTTAGAGTTTTAGTTACAATTACAGTTTAATTTAGTTTCAGTTAAGAGTTTTAGTTTAGAGTTATAGTTTAGTTTCAGTTAAGAGTTTTATTAGAGTTCTAGCTTAGTTTAGTTTTAGTTAGGAGTTTTAGTTTAGAGCTGTAGTTTAGTTTTAGTTCAAAGTTTTGTTAAAAGTTCTAGTTTGGAGTTTTAGCTTAGAGTTATAGTTTAGTTTAGTTTTAGTTAAGAGTCTTAGCTTAGAGTTTTAGCCTAGAGTCTTAGCTTAGAGTTTTTAGTTACACTTATAGTTTAGTTTAGTTTCAGTTAAGAGTTTGGGTTTAGAGTTATAGTTTAGTTTAGTTTTAGTTAAGAGTTTTAGCTTAGAGTTTTAGCCTAGAGTCTTAGCTTAGAGTTTTTAGTTACACTTATAGTTTAGCTTAGTTTCAGTTAAGAGTTTTAGTTTAGAGTTATAGTTTAGTTTTAATTAAGAGTTTTAGCTTAGATTTTTAGCCTAGAGTCTTAGCTTAGAGTTTTTAGTTACACTTATAGTTTAGTTTAGTTTCAGTTAAAAGTTTTAGTTTAGAGTTATAGTTTAGTTTAGTTTTAGTTAAGAGTTTTAGCTTAGAGTTTTAGCCTAGAGTCTTAGCTTAGAGTTTTTAGTTACACTTATAGTTTAGTTTAGTTTCAGTTAAGAGTTTTAATTTAGAGTTAAAGTTTGGTTTAGTTTTAGTTAATAGTTTTAGCTTAGACTTTTAGCCTAGAGTCTTAGCTTAGAGTTTTTAGTTACACTTATGGTTTAGTTTAGTTTCAGTTAAGAGTTTTAGTTTAGAGTTGTGGTTTAGTTTAGTTTTAGTTAAGAGTTTTAGCTTAGAGTTTTAGCCTAGAGTCTTAGCTTAGAGTTTTTAGTTACACTTATAGTTTAGTTTAGTTTCAGTTAAGAGTTTTAGTTTCGAGTTATAGTTTAGTTTAGTTTTAGTTAAGAGTTTTAGCTTAGAGTTTTAGCCTAGAGTCTTAGCTTAGAGTTTTTAGTTATACTTATAGTTTAGTTTAGTTTCAGTTAAGAGTTTTAGTTTAGAATTATAGTTTAGTTTTAGTTAAAGTTTTAGTTTAGAGATTAGAGTTTTAGCTTAGAATCTTACCTTAGAGTTCTAGTTTAGTCATCTTGGAGTTTTAGTTAGAGTTTATAGTTTAGTTTAGTTTTAGTTAAGAGTTGTAGTTTAGTTTTAATTAAGAGTTTTAGTTTAGAGTTTGGAGTTTTAGTTTAGAGTCTTAACTTAGAGTTTCAGATAGAGTTATAGTTTAGTTTAGTTTTAGTCATGAGTTTTAGTTTAGAATTATAGTTTAGTTTTAGTTAAGAGTTTTAGTTTAGAGTTATAGTTTAGTTTAGTTTTAGTTAAGAGTTTTAGCTTAGAGTTTTAGCCTAGAGTCTTAGCTTAGAGTTTTTAGTTATACTTATAGTTTAGTTTAGTTTCAGTTAAGAGTTTTAGCTTAGAATTATAGTTTAGTTTTAGTTAAAGTTTTAGTTTAGAGATTAGAGTTTTAGCTTAGAGTCTTACCTTAGAGTTCTAGTTTAGTCATCTTGGAGTTTTAGTTAGAGTTTATAGTTTAGTTTAGTTTTAGTTAAGAGTTGTAGTTTAGTTTTAATTAAGAGTTCTAGTTTAGAGTTCTGAGTTTTAGTTTAGAGTCTTAACTTAGAGTTTCAGTTAGAGTTATAGTTTAGTTTAGTTTTAGTCATGAGCTTTAGTTTAGACTTATAGTTTAGTTTTAGTTAAGAGTTTTAGTTTAGAGGTTAGAGTATTAGCTTAGAGTCATAGCTTAGAGTTTTAGTTAGAGTTATAGTTTAGTTTAGTCTCAGTTAAGAGTTTTAGTTTAGAGTTGTAGTTTAGTTTTAGTTAAGAGTTTTAGTTTAGAGTTTTACTTTAGAGTCTTAGCTTAGATTTTTAGTTAGAGTTAAAGTTTAGTTTAGTTTTAGTTTAGTTTAGAGCCGTAGTTTAGTTTAGTTAACAGTTTTGGTTTAGAGTTTAGAGTTTTAGTTTAGAGTTTAGTGTTTTAGTTTTAAGTCTTAGTTTAGAGCTTTAGTTAGAGTTTTAGTTTAGTTCAGTTATAGTTTAGTTTAGAGTTGTAGTTTAGTTAAGAGTTTTAGTTTAGAGTTTAGAGTTTCAGTTTAGAGTCTTAGCTTAGAGTTTCAGTTTAGAGTCTTAGCTTGGAGTTTTAGTTAGTTTTATAGTTTAGTTTTAGTTAAGAGTTTTAGTTTAGAGTTTAGAGTTTTACTTTAGAGTCATAGCTTAGAGTTTTAGTTATATTTATAGTTTAGTTTAGCTTTAGTTGAGAGTTTAGAGTTTTAGTTTAGAGTCTTAGCTTAGAGTTTTAGTTAGAGTAATAGTTTAGTTTAGTTTTAGTTAGGAGCTTCAGTTTAGATCTCTAGTTTAGTTTTAGTTAAGAGTTCTAGTTTAGATTTTATAGTTTTAGTTTAGAGTTTTAGTTTAGAGTTTTAGTTAGAGTTAGAGTTTAGTTTAGTTTAAGTTAAGAGTTTCAGTTTAGATATTGGAGTTTTAGTTAGTTTTAATTCAGAGTTTTAGTTTATAGTCTTTGCATAGAGTTTAAGTTAGAGTTATAGTTTAGTTTAGTTTTAGTTAAGAATTTTAGTTTGGAGTTGTTGCTTAGTTTTAGATAAGAGTTTTAGTTTGGAGTCTAGAGTTTTAGTTAGAGTTTTAGTTTAGTTTAGTTTTACTTAAGAGTTTTAGTTTAGATTTTTAGCCTAGAGTCGTAGCTTAGAGTTTTAGTTAGAGTTATAGCTTAGTTTAGTTTTAGTTAAGAGTTTTAGTTTAGACTTTTAGTTTAGTTTTAGTTAAGAGTTTTAGTTTAAAGTTGTAGTTTAGTTTTAGTTAAGAGTTTTAGTTTAGACTTTAGAGTATTAGCTTAGAGTCTTAGCTTAGAGTCTTAGCTTAGAGTTTTAGATAGAGTTTTAGTTGGAGTTTAGTTTAAATTCAGTTAAGAATTTTACTTTAGAGCTGTAGTTTAGTTTTGGTTAAGAATTTTAGTTTAGAGTCTAGAGTTTTAGTTTAGGGTTTTAGCTTAGAGTTTTAGTTAGAGTTATAGTTTAGTTTTAGCTAGAGTTGTAGTTTAGTTAAAAGTTCTAGTTTAGAGTTTTAGTTAGAGCTATAGTTTACTTTAGTTTTAGTTAAGAGTTTTAGTTTAGAGTTGTAGTCTAGTTTTAGTTACAGTTATAGTTTAGTTTAGATTTAGTTAAGAGTATAAGTTTAGAGTTGTTGTATAGTTTTATATAAGAGTTTTAGTTTAGAGTTTAGAGTTTTAGTTTAGAGTCTTAGCTTGGAGTTTTAGTTAGAGGTATAGTTTATATATATATATATAGGTCAGAGTATTAGAGTTAGAGTATTTAGCTTAGCGTATTAGTTTAGAGTCTTAGCTTAGAGTTTTAGTTAGAGTTATAGTTTTAGTTTAGTTTTAGCTAAGAGATTTAGTTTAGGGTTATAGTTTAGTTAAGAGTTTTAGTTTAGAGTTTGGAGTTTTAGTTAGAGATATAGTGTAGTTTAGTTTTAGTTTAGAGTGTTAGCTCAGAGTTTTAGTTAAAGTTATGGTTCAGTTTAGTTTTCTTTAAGAGTTTTAATTTAGACTTGTGGGTTAGTTTTAGTTAAGAGTTTTAGTTTAGAGTTGTAGTTTAGTTTTAATTCAGAGTTTTAGTTTAGAGTCTTAGCTTAGAGTTTTGGTTAGAGTTGTAGTTTAGTTTAGTTTTAGTCAAAAATTTTAGTTTAGAGTTGTTGTTTGGTTTTAGATAAGAGTTTTAGTTTATAGTTGTAGTTTAGTTTTAGTTAAGAGTTTTAGTTTAGAGTTTTACTTTAGCGTCGTAACTTAGATTGGGTTTTTTTCATTTTTTAAGGTTAATTTAGGCTAGGTTACGCACGCGTATGTAACTAAAACTATACTAAAACTATAACTCTAACTAAAACTCTAAGCTAAGACTCTAAAGTCTAAGCTAAAATCCTAAACTAAAACTTTTAAAAAGCTAAAAACTAAACTAAACTATAAGTGTAACTAAAAACTCTAAGCTAAGACTCTAGGCTAAAACTCTAAGCTATAACTCTCAACTAAAACTAAACTAAACTATAACTCTAAACTAAAACTCTTAACTGAAACTAAACTAAACTTTAAGTGTAACTAAAAACTCTAAGCTAAGACTCTAGGCTAAAACGCCAAGCTAAAGCTCTTAACTAAAACTAAACTAAACTATAACTCTAAACTAAAACTCTTAACTGAAACTAAACTAAACTATAAGTGTAAATAAAAACTCTAAGCTAAAACTCTAGGCTAAAACTCTAAGCTATAACTCTCAACTAAAACTAAACTAAACTATAACTCTAAACTAAAACTCTTAACAGAAGTAAAATAAACTATAAGTGTAACTAAAAACTCTAAGCTAAGACTCTAGGCTAAAACTCTAAGCTAAAACTCTTAACTAAAACTAAACTAAACCATAACTCTAAACTAAAACTCTTAACTGAAACTAAACTAAACCATAAGTGTAACTAAATACTCTAAACTAAGACTCTAGGCTAAAACTCTAAGCTAAAACTCTTAACTAAAGCTCTTAACTGAAACTAAACTCTAAGTGTAACTAAAAACTCAAGAGTAAGACTCTAGAGTAAAATTCCAAGCTAAAACTCTTAACTGAAACTAAACTAAACTATAAGTGTAACTGAAAACTCTAAGCTAAGACTCAAGGCTAAAACTGTAAGCTAAATCTCTTAACTAAAACAAAACTAAACTATAACTCTAAACTAAAACTCTTAACTGAAACTGAACTAAACTATAAGTGTAACACGTAACAATGTAATGCATAATATATTTTTAATGAAATAATTTCATGTAGAATATTAATACAAAAAATATATTATGATACATTATTGATATAAATGATCAGCTTTGGAAATTTGAATCTGTTCCATAAAATAGTTCACCATGTTCTCTCTTGATATTGTAGCTATTGTCTTCTCTTAGCTCGTAATCAGTAGAATAATCAATATTCCATTTTGAGTCATACACAATTTTTACCGGTGTGTCACCGACAGGTTCAATATGCGTTTCGTCTTTGGTATTATTTGATTCATTGATTGTTTGATCAATGGTAGTAACGTTTGCTGGCATTTTGTTTTTCATCGATTCATCTTTATATTCCTTCGTAATATTTTCTACCAATGCCCTTTTTATTTTTCCGGTAATTTCACTGTCTATTACAACATTATTTTTACACAGGTAACAGTTTCAGCACGTAGACAAGATATGGTTTATGATATCAGTAGAAGAGTAGGCCTTTCTTTTCCTCTTTGCTTTCATTTGAATGCTAATACCCGAAAGCTGACGATATGGTTTAACACTGGGTAACATATTACCACAAGCACTAGCAAGAAGATACCCCTCTTCATCAACTATTATTTTTATGTTGGCATTCTCTTTGAGTGCAATCATCTCCGGATATCTCAGTCTCGCATATCCACCATCATAAGAGTTGAATTTTTTTGGTACTCCAAAGAAATTTAATTCCTTACTGTCATGACAATGCAAGCATACGTTTCCGATAGTGCTACCACTTGTACTTATTTCATAGTTTAAATACTTCTCCTTGTCAGCATTCAATGCTACAATAACACTATCATGTGAACACACTTTCTTAAAATGCTTCATCCTCACTTTTTAGAGATATTAGTTATGTGTTTATCCTTCCACTGCGTAAAAAATACTAATTTAGTACATGCAATAAATTAGGTAGTGTTTTTTCCCCATGTGCCTCTGGAGGCACTGGGGGAACTAAGGTTAAGGTAAGGAATGTTAAAAAGGTAGGCACGTATTCCTGCCATATTATGTATACTGCATAGTTTGTAGGGTATTAATAAAAGTGTGTTTCATTTATTGTGCACGTGTGCTAAATTTGAGAATTTAAGAGGAGCCATGTTTAGGTCTGTAAAAATATTATGAAAAGTGGTGGATAAATTTGATTTAGAGTGAATACCACACAGTGTTTCCACTCTTACCGTTTTTGGGAGATCTGTCAGATTTTCAATCCATCTTCTGTAAAAAAGAAGATACCTAATAATCGCCAAATATCAAAGATCGTTTGAAAAGAAAAGTGGTAAACACTGACGCAATGATACAAATAGTTGGCTAAGAAGACTCCTAAGCGTAAGATTAGAGGAAGTTCTAAATTCTATGTTTTATTGGCTGGTTTTTGTAGAAATGTATTTATGTTGAAAAGATGTTCATTTGATTATTAAGACGTAATGTTATATTTTTCCACTGTTGTCCTCTAGCCTTTCTGCAATAAATATCATATTATATCAATAATATAAGAGATTATATGAAAATTGGAAAAGTATCGAAATTTCAGGGCGAGGGCTCTATCATGAAGACTCCCAGCATGAAATATCAAGCCACTTCGTGTCTACAATTAAATGAGCAATTCACAAATTAATTTGCCTAGACCCAATTATTTTTGATATTTTAACGTTAAACTGCCTGATTCAAACTTTTTTCACAGATGAAACAAGTTTGAAAGAAATTGAAAAATAAATCTTAGAACGAAGATTAAGGAACTAGAGGCCACAGAATAGAATGACAAATTCTTGTTACCATCCACCCCGTGCGTTGTGGGGGAGTTTGGTCAGTTTTGTCTCATTCCAGGGACGGAATCCAGCCATCATTCACGCAGTAGCGGAGTTTGATCTAGGTCTACTCATTCCCGGGACGGAATCCGGGCTTCAGCCAGGTGATAAAAGAGGCTAAATATTGGTCTCGATCGAGATAAAATAAAATATAGTAATAATAGGTAAATTATCATAGAATTTCTACGGCAACCCTCTAACGTCCGAGCATCCCTGTTTCTAGCGCTCAGCTAGCGAGATTCGTGCCCTGGCGAAATTCCGGTCAATTCAAGATATTAATAAAGGGGAAATGTATTTTTAAATTATGTAAACATCTAGGTATGAGAGACACGTCCCAAACAATAAATGTTAAAAACACAGAAAATGAAAACAAATTGACGAGCAATAAAACATAAAAAAACACTACAAAAAAATTAAAATGTCATATTATCATATACAAAAAAAAGAACCGTTTATTATAAAAAAACTGGGGCTTTTAGCCTGCAACCCCAGGGGGTATGGGAGGGGGGAGTTATATTAGATACAATTTAAACAATATTAAGAGCTTTTAAGGAAATACTCCTTCTTCATTAAGATAAATTCATGGATATTTCACAATATTCTATCAATAGGTTCAACCCTCCTACTAGCCTTCATTTTCAGAGGATGTATTGACAATAGAAGTAGATTTAGGAGTTATTGTTGCTTTAAAAGGACAAAGAATAACAATGCCAAATTTAACGAGAGACAAAGGGAGAAGACACGAGGGGAGGGGGAACCGTCTGTGAGGGAGGAGAGGAGATTCAAGCGTACATTTATTGTTATCCAGCCTACATCCACTGCTCGCTGCTTGCCTCCGAGGAAGTGTCTGTACCCCCCAAGCCCCTTGTCCCAGCCCGACACACCCCCAGGACAAAATTTTTCAGCAAAAATATGAGGGAGGGGATCATAATACATAAAAAGAACCGTGTATTATAGAAAACCGAGACTTGTAGCCTGAAACCCCGGGTGGTAGGGGACGGGGGAGTGATATTAAATTCAATTTAAACCATATTAAGAGCTTTTAAGGAAATACCCCTCTTACATTAAGATAAATTCATTTATATTTCACAATATCCTATCAATAGGTTCAACCCTCCTACTAGCGTCCATTTTCAGAGGATGCATTGATAATAGATCTAGTTTTTAGGTGTTATTGTGGCTTTAAAAGGATAAAGAATAACATGCTTAATTTTAGAAAAGACGAAGGGAAAGGGCTCCGGGGGAGGAAGAACCATCTGTGGGGGAGGATATTCAAGAGTACATTTAATGTTATCCAGCCTCCATCCACTAAGATACCGATCTAATCGCGGGTTGCCTCCCGAGAAATGTCCAGTCCCCCCCCCCTCCTCTGAACGGTTTCTCTTAGCCCAAGGTACATTTTTCACTAAATATCAAAACACGGAAAGGAGGGGAAATTCTATTTCAAGAAATTCTTGTTACCATCCACCCCGTGCGCTGTGGGGGAGTTTGGTCAGTTTTGTATCATTCCAGGGACGGAATCCAGCCATCCTACGCGCAGTAGGGGAGTTTGATCTAGGTCTACTCATTCCCGGGACAGAATCCGGGCTTCAGCCAGGTGATAAAAGAGGCTAAAAATTGGTCTCGCCCGAGATAACATAAAATGTAGTAATAATAGGGAAATTATCATAGAATTTCTACGGCAACCCTTCAACGTCAGAGCATCCCTGTTTCTAGCGCTCAGCTAGCGGGATTCGTGCCCTGGTGAAATTCCGGTCAATACAAGATATTAATAAAGGGGAAATGTATTTTTAAATTATGTAAACATCTAGGTATGAGAAACGCGTCCCAAACAATAAATGTTAAAAACACAGAAAACGAAAATAAATTGGCGAGCAATAAAACATAAAAAAAGGACAAAAATATAAAAATGTCATATTATCACATACACAAAAAAGAACCATTTATTATAGAAAACTGGGGCTTCTAGCCTGCAACCCCGGAAGTAGGTGAGGGGAAGTGATATTAGATACAACTTAAACCATATTAAGAGCTTTTAAGGAAATACCCCTTTTTCATTAAGATAAATTCATGGATGTTTCACATTATCCTATCAATAGGTTCAACCCTCCTACTAGCCCTCATTATTAGAGGATGCATTGATAATAGATGTAGTTTTTAAGTTTTATTGTGGCTTTAAAAGGATAAAGAATAACATGCCAAATTTAAAGAAAGATGAAGAGAAAGGACTCCAGGGGAGGGGGAACCGTCTGTGGGGGAGGAGAGGAGATTCAAGCGTACATTTATTGTTATCCAGCCTACATCTACTGCTCGTTGCTCGCCTCCGAGGAAGTGTCCGATCCCCCGAGCGGTTTGTCCTAGCCCGACACACCCCCAGGACAAAAGTTTTCAGCAAAAATATAAGGGAGGGGATCATAATGTACACAAAAAGAACCGTGTATTATAGAAAACCGAGACTTCTAGCCTGAAACCCCGGGTGGCAGGGGAGGGGTGAGTGATATTAGATGCAATTTAAACCATATTAAGAGATTTTAAGGAAATACCCCTTTTTCATTACGATATCTTATCAATAGGTTCAACCCTTCTACTAGCCTTCATTTTTAGACGATGCATTGATAATAGATGTAGTTTTTAGGTGTTATTGTGGCTTTAAAAGGATATAAATAACATGCCAAATTTAAGGAAAGACGAAGGGAGAGGACTCTAGGGGAGGGGGAACCGTCTGGGGGGGAGGAGAGGAGATTTAAGAGTACATTTATTGTTATCCAGCCTACATCCACTGCTCGCCGCTCGCCTAAAAGGAAGTATCCGGTCCCCCCGAGCGGTTTTTCCCAGCCCAACACAGCCCCAGGACAAAATTTTTCAGCAAAAATATGAGGGAGGGGATCATACACAAAAAGAAACGTGTATTATAGAAACCCAAGACTTCTAGCCTGAAACCCCGGGGGTAGGGGAGGGGGAGTGATATTAGATGCAATTTAAACCATATTAAGAGTTTTTAAGGAAATACCCCTTTTTCATTAAGATAAATTCATGGATATTTCACAATATCCTATCAATAGGTTCAACCCTCCTACTATCCTTCATTTTCAGAGGATGCATTGATAATAGATGTAGTTTTTAGGTGTTATTGTGGCTTCAAAAGGATAAAGAATAAAATACTAAATTTAAGGAAAGACGAAGGGAGAGGATTGTATGGGAGGGGGAACCGTCTTTGGGGGAGGAGAGGAGATTCAAGCGTACATTTATTGTTACCCGGCCTACATCCACTGCTCGCTGCTCACCTCCGTGGAAGTGTCCGATCCCCCTGAGCGGTTTGTCCCAGCCCGACACACCCCCAGGACAAAATTTTTCAGCCAAAAATGAGGGAGGGGATCATAATATACACTAAAAGAACCTTGTATTATAGAAAACCAAGACTTCTAGCCTGAACCCCAGGAGGATGAGAAGGAAGGGAGTGATATTAGATGCAAATTTAAGACATATTAAGAGCTTTTAAGGAAATACCCCTTTTTCATTAAGATAAATTCATGGATATTTCACATTATCCTAACAATACTTTCCAGCTCCCACCTAGTAACATTCATTTTCAGAGGATGCATTGATAATAGATATAGGTTTTTAGGTGTTACTGTGGCTTTAAAAGGATAAAGAATAACATGCTTAATTTAAGAAAAGACGAAGGGAGAGGACTCCAGGGGAGGGGGAGCCATCTGTGGGGGAGGAGATACAAGCGTTCGTTTATTGTTATCTAGCCTCCATCCACTTAGGTACCAAACTACTCGTGGCCGCCTCGGGGGAAGAGTCCAGTCCCCCCCCTGAACGGTTTCTCTTTGCCCATGGTACATTTTTCACTAAAACATCAAAAAACGGAAAGGAGGGGAAATTCCATTTCAAGAAATTCTTGATACCATCCACCCCGCGTGCTGCTGGGTAGTTTGGTCAGTTTTGTCTCATTCCAGGGACGGAATCCAGCCATTCTACGCACAAAAGGGGAGTTTGATCTACGTCTACTCATTCCTAGGACGGAATCCGGGCTTCGGCCAGGTGATAAAAGAGGCTAAAAATTGGTCTCACTCGAGATAACATAAAATGTAGTAATAATAGGGAAATTATCACAGAATTTCTACGGCAACCCTCTAACGTCAGAGCATCCCTGTTTCTAGCGCTCAGCTAGCGAGATTCGTGCCCTTGCAATTTTCCGGTCAATGATACATTGTTTTTCTGGAAGATCCCCTGGATTTTTCGTGATGAGTTTCAATATGAATGATGCAAGCGTATATCACAAACAAGTCTAAAAGGACCCCATGGAACTCCAGCAAGCCATATATACATGC
This sequence comes from Artemia sinica, assembly GCA_027921565.1. Classification (NCBI taxonomy): domain Eukaryota; kingdom Metazoa; phylum Arthropoda; class Branchiopoda; order Anostraca; family Artemiidae; genus Artemia; species Artemia sinica. The sequence continues at coordinate 55,040,070 of CM051264.1, forward strand.
GTATTGCGTATTAATGGCGATGTATATCTTAAGCAAAAATACCTAATGGGAGAGCTTGGAAGATCATCATGCGAGAAGGGCAGATGTCCAAACCGATAAAATGTATACTTATGTTCCAGAGCGGAATAGTGCTACGACACTGTTTTTACACTAGCACCAGCTCTCCACATGACACCCCCCCCCCCTTTGAAAACAGAGAAGCCCCCCCCCTTTTCTTTGCGAGTGTTTGATACTATAAGTTTTTTATCTCACAATGTTACACCATTACTCCCCCTGTGACATACCACTGTCATCCCCCCCCCAAAAAAAAAACACTTCAGTCATTTCTCGTTAAAAATTTTATTTTCAACCCATTCATTCGGGTTTTCGCAAACAATTCATCCCTAAGTACCATACTATAAGTACTCTCTAAAATCCCTACAACACCTTCCATCATCATTGTAACTGCCTTCTAATATTTGAAACACACACACAAAAACACACAAACACACACACACAAAAACACTCACACAGAGACACGCACACATACACAAACACACACACACAAAACACACACACACACACACAAACACACACACACACAAAAACAACACACACGCACGCACACACACCCAAATACACACGAACACAAAATACACACAACCAAAACCCAAACACGCACAAAACACAGACACACACACACACACACACACAAACACACACACACACACACTAAAACACACACACACACACTAAAACACACACACACATGAACAAAAAACCACACACAAACAAAAACGCACACACACACACACAATGAAAAACACACATGAACAAAAAAAACATAGACACAAACACGAACACACACACAGACACAGAAAAGCACACACACATACACACACAAAACCACACGAACACAAAACACACACACAGAAAAAAACACACACACACACTCACGAACACAAACACATGCACACACACACACACACACATACACAAAATGAAAGACACACATAAACAAAAAAAACACAGACACAAAAGCATACAAACACACTCACACAAACACAAAAAACACGTATACAAAACACACACACACACACAAAAACACACAGACACACACACAATGAAAAACAAAACACACACAGACACACACACACGAACACAGAACACTCAACATCACACAAACACACACACACACACACACACACATAAACACAAAACAACACACACATACGCACACACACACACACACACACACACACACACACACACACATACACACACACACAAAACAACACACACACACACACACACACAAACAAACACAAACACATACATGCACACATACACACACAAAACACACACAAACACACGAAAGCAAAACACAAACACACAAAAACAAACACGCAAACACAAAAAAAAAAACAAAAACACACACACACACAAAAAAATGACGCACACACACAAAAACACGCACAAACAGACACAAAAAAATACAAACACAAACAAACACAAAAATGACACATACACACACAAAAACACGCTCAAACAGACGCAAAAACATACACACACACACACACACACACACACAAACACACACACACACACTAAAACACACACACACACTAAGACACACACACACATGAACAAAAAACCACACACAAACAAAAACGCACACACACACACACAATGAAAATTACACATGAACAAAAAAAAACACAGACACAAACACGAACACACACACACAGACACAGAAAAGCACACACACATACACACACAAAACCACACGAACACAAAACACACACACAGAAAAAACACACACACACACTCACGAACACAAACACATGCACACACATACACACACATACACAAAATGAAAGACACACATAAACAAAAAAAACACAGACACAAAAGCATACAAACACACTCACACAAACACAAAAAACACGTATACAAAACACACACACACACACACAAAAACACACACAAACAAAAACACACACACACACACACACAATGAAAAACAAAACACACACAGACACACACACACGAACACAGAACACACAACATCTCACAAACACACACACACACACACATAAACACAGAACAACACACACATACGCACACACACACACACACACACACACACACACACACACATACACACACACACAAAACAACACACACACACACACAAACAAACACAAACACATACATGCACACATACACACACAAAACACACACAAACACACGAAAGCAAAACACACAAACACACACAAGCACACAAAAACAAACACGCAAACACAAAAAAAAACAAAAACACACACACACAAAAAAAAATGACGCACACACACAAAAACACGCACACACAGACACAAAAAAATACAAACACAAACAAACACAAAAATGACACATACACACACAAAAACACGCTCAAACAGACGCAAAAACATACACACACACGCACACACACAAACACACAAACACAAACACGCAAAAAAAGAAACACACACACACAAAAACATACACACATTTTTTCTTCATTGAAATGTAACAATTGGAATATATTCATAGCGTTTTGGCTTGTCACTGTTACACTCTGTTGATCTTTTAAGGTTCACTTTGGAAATTCTTTTCACTGAAGTGTAAGACTTGGAATATTTTCGTAGTAGTTCACCATATCACTGCTATACTTTGTTCATCTTTTAAGGTTCATTTCGGAATTTTTTCACTGAAGTGTAAGACGTGGAATATTTTTGTAGTAGTTCGCCATATCACTGCTACACTTTGTTGATCTTTTAAGGTTCATTTCGGATTTTTTTTCACTGAAGTGTAAGACATGGAATATTTTCGTAGTAGTTCGCCATATCACTGCTATACTTTGTTCATCTTTTAAGGTTCATTTCGGAATTTTTTCACTGAAGTATAAGACTTGGAATATTTTTTTAGTAGTTCACCATATCTCTGCTACACTCTGTTGATGTTTCAAAGTTCATTTCGGAATTGTTTCATTGAAATGAGAGAATTCGAATATTTTCATAGTGTTAAGTTATGATTTACCTTGTCACTACTACACTCAGTTGACGTTTAAATGTTCACTCTGGAATTTTTTCATTGAAGTGTAAGACTTAGAATATTCTTGTAGTAGTTCACCATATCACTGCTACACTCTGTTTATGTTTCAAAGTTCATTATGGATTTTTGTTTCATTGAAATGTAAGACTTTAAATATTTTTATAGTGTTATGTTGTGATTTACATTATCGATGCTACACTCAGTTGGTGTTTCAAAGTTCATTTTGGAACTTTTTCTTTGAAATGAGAGACTATGAATATTTTCATAGTGTTATGTTATGATTTACCTTGTCACTGCTACATCTGTTGATCTTCTAAGGTTCACTTTGGAATTTTTTCATTGAAGTGTAGGACTTGGAATATTTTTGTAGTAGTTCACCATATCACGGCTACACTCTGTTGATGTTTTAAAGTTCATTTTGGAATTTCTTCCTTGAAATGTGAGAAATGGAATATTTTCATAGTGTTATATTTTGACTTACCTTGTCACCCTACACTCTGTTTACGTTTAAAGGCTCACTTTGGAATTTTTTCATTGAAGTGTAAGATCTGAAATATTTTTATACTAAGGTTTCTCTACGATAGGTTTCTCTACGTTTAGGTTTCTCTACGTTTAAGTTAGGTTCATTTAACTTAGGTTATCATGAACGCTCATGATAACCTAAGTTAAATAAACCTAACTTAAACGTAGAGAAACTCTTGCCAAAAATAAACCCCATTGTCACAAGCAAACCACAGTAGTTCAAGGTAATGATTTCAACTCTGGCCATGTATTGGATAGAAGCAAACGAACTGGCACAAGCGATCCCTAGTTTAAATAATGAGTTGTCACCTGTGCCAACCCAAACACTCAAACCTCAAACCGTTGACGCCCCAATACAAACTAAACGCATTCACTTTTGTTAAAAATAAATAGGACATTATAAGACAAAAACACGCAGTAATGAACAGAAGCCTACTTCCCTCGGTTTCAAAGTGAGTTATCAGGAGTATATCCGTTGTAGACGATAAGTGCTTGCATGGCCTCTGCCAAATACGTGAAAATTCCATTTAAAGTAGTAATAAGGCTGGGAACTGCCGTAACTTTTGAATTTTAAACATAGTAGTTCGTGCGTATTTAAGGCAAAAATGTTCAATGAAGAAAGAAAAATCGATCAGAGATTTGAGAACCAAGAAAGCTAAGAAACACTTTTGGATGGGAGAATTTGATAAATTTGAAAATCAAGTAAATAAAACTGGAGCCATATAAATAGGAATTAGAAAAGAACTATTGCACTGACAGGGGAGATCACCTGCTAGGTTACACCTAGTAGCCCCAGGTTTAACCCTGGCCGTGACTAAACAGAGACACTGCAGATATATGCTCCAGGTAGAAAAAGGAAAAATGATGCTGTTCATGTGGGAGTCGTTCCTGGAAAAATGACTAGTTTTTGGAAAAATGACGTTAATGAATATAACAAATTTTTTTTGTCAACACAACCCCTCTGGCCCAGGGGCAGGCGTTGTTAGTTATGCCCCGGGGTACATATGGTTCTTATGGAAGAGATACTAGTATATACTTCAGAGAGGGCTAATTTGTTTGGAAAGTGAAAGTTCTTGCTCACTTTTTAAGAGTCAAAAGAGATCGGAGGGCTACTAGCCCTCCCCCTACGTCCTTTTTCCTCAAATGCATCAGATAAAAATTTCGAGGTAGCTATTTTGTTAAAAATAGTTTAAAAGGTCAGATAACAAAAACATTGGTATCAAAACAATCCCCCAGGGCCTGGGGACAGGCGTTGTAAGCGATGCTCTGGGGGTATATATGGTTCTTATGGAAGGGATGCTCGTAAAAACTTCAGAGAGGGCTTAATTTATTGGAAATTGAAAGTTTTAGTTCACTTTTTAAGAGTCAAAAGAGATCGGAGGGCAACTAGCCCTTCCACTCCTTTTTTCCCAAGCCCATCCAATAAACATTTTGAGATTACCATTTTGTTAAAAATTGTTTGAAGGTCAAATAACAAAAAATCCGGTGTCAAACCCCCCCCCCGGCCCGGGGGTTGGTGTTGTAAGTTATGTCCTGGGAGAAAATATGGTTCTTATAGAAGAGATGCGCGTATACACTTCAGAGAGGGCTCATTTGATTGGAAATTGAAAGTTCTAGTTCACTTTTACAGAGTCAAAAGAGATCGGAGGGCAACTAGCCCCTCCCTCTTCACGCCTTTTTTCCCCAAATATATCCGATAAAAATTTTGAGATGACGTTTATGTTAAAATTAGATCAAAAATAAGATATCAAAACTCCGGGGTCGACAAAACCCCCCAGGGCCCAGGGACAGGCGTTTTAAGTTATTCTCTGGGGGATATATGGTTCTTATAGAAGGGATACTCGTATAAACTCCAGAGAGGACTCATTTGATTGAAAATTGAAAGTTATAGTTCACTTTTGAAGAGTCAAAAGAGATCGAAGGGCAATTAGCATTAAACCCCTCCCCCCTTGTGCCTTTCCCCCAAATGCATCATCAAAAATATTACCAAAATTTTGAAAGAGCCATGTTGTTCAAAATAGTCCAAAATTCAAATTGCTATAACTTAGAGTTTGAGAAATCCTCCATAGCCCCTGGGCCAAGAATTGTTACTTATGTAAGTTGCCTATTATTAGAATATAGATTTTCTGTGGAAGGGATGGTCATAATAACTTTGGAGGGGGCTTATTTGATCGGAAATTAAAAAACTTCTAGTTTTTTTAAGAGTCAGAGGTGATCAAGGGGCAATTAGTCCACGCCCCACTAATTCAAAGGGCATCCGGTCAAATTTTTGAGACTGTCATTTTGTTAAAAAACGTTCAAAGGCCAAATAACTATGCTTCCAGGGTTGAACCCCCGCCCCGAACCCCGGGGAAATAGCTCTGAGTTACGGAACTTGTCTGTTGTTACTTTGACACTTTGTTTACTTTAATACTTGGATTTAGTGATTTACGTGGCAACTTCGATTTACGGTGCAAAAACTATAAGTTATGCATGTTGTTTATTGTTACTTCGATACCTTGTTTACTTTAATGCTGTCTTTACTTTGTTATTTTTTTACTTTGATACTAGTTTTGATGCTTCGATGAACATTTGATGTGGGAAAAAAGTTTTATTTTGGAATAAGGGATTTTTAAAGGCTTGAAACTTTCTGCGTTTAAAAACGAACAAAAATGAATTTTTAAAAATCCAAAAAAGAAATTTTTAAAAGAAAAGTAAAGGCTTTTTTAAACTTAAGATCAGTAGATACAAGTACCTGTTAAAATTCAAACTCGAAACGACCAGAAATAACTATTAAAGAATATGTGAAACCCAAAACGAACAGAAATTAAACAAACAGTCATAGCAAAAAAACATACAACAAGTAATAATATAAATGAAAAAATAAATCTTAAAGCAATTAGCACTTAAAATGAATATTCAAATCAAGCATAAAACGAAAAACAAAATTTTAGTATTGAAGTATAAATCAAACCCAAAACGAACCGAAATTAAATAATCAATCAATGCAAACAAACATACAATAGATACTAACATCAATGAATAAATGTATCTTAAAACGAGTGAAACTTAAATTCAATATGCAAATCAAGCTTGAAACGAACAAAAATCACTGTAAACAAGAGTTTGGGTATCGCTTCCTTCTCTCACTGTAAAAATCTGAAATCTACTGCGTCACTGGCGCTTTACTGAAAACGAATAATATTACAAATATTTTCTTTCATACTTAATATTGAAAATAAACATTAAAATAACATTAAAATTTTGAAGTGATGAACGTTCAGCAATTAATATCATTATACATCAAATATTCAGTTTAATTTGTTAGTTTTTTCTAAGATTGTTCAAGAATAATATTGTTTCACTGCAAACAAGAATATGGATACTGTCCCCTTCCAAAATTGTAAAAACCTAAAGCCTACTGCGTCATTGGCCCTTCACTGAAGCATTGAAAATGAAAATAAAATTACAGTGAAATAAAATCTTGAACTGATGAATCTTTCAACAATTAATATCATTATATATCAAATATTCAATTTGATTTTATGTATACTTTCCAAGACTGTTCGAGACACATATAGTTTTCAGTAAAGCGCCAATGACGCAGTAGGTTTTAGATTTTTACAGTGAGAGAAGGAAGCGATACCCAAACTCTTGTTTGTAGTCATTTTTGTTTGTTTCAAGCTTCATTTGTATAGATAGATAGATAGATAGATCGTGTATTTCAAAAGCCCAAGAGCCATATACACACAAAAAGTATGAAAAATAAAGAAATCACAACAGAACAAATTACGAAACACACATTAACATGATACATAGCGAAAAATACCTTATGGTAAATTATCGAGAAAATAAGTTTAATTCCATATAATTAATAATAATTAATTGTAAAAACTTTTCCTTCTTTCTAATCCCTTCTCTATGTACGCACCAATACGAAATATTGTGGTTGGATTACTACTTTGTAAAATTTTAGGAAGCAGCAAAACAATCCCATGTAAGTAATTTTCCCTTAAATCAGAGAGCACCGGGCAATTTCGGAGAAAATGGTCCAAATCTTCGTCCTCATCCCTACAAAGAGGACACACATACCGACCATCAGGATGTACTATCCCCCTGTCGGACACCATTTGCCTGCTCTGGATTGGAATGCAATTCACCCTAAGCTGAATCCATCGACATAAAATCATAACCGGTAAATTGAATTTAAAATAAATTTCCTCTCCAAAACTAGGTTTAACCTGATTATAATTATTCAAAGTAGCAGAATTTAAAACCAGCCCTTGCCAATACTGAATATCTTGACCCTCTAAGATAAATCGTACCCGGCTTACTAAATTTGTTGGTAGATCACGGGAACCAAGACCGTCATACCATAAGTAAGGCATTCCCACTCTTTCTAGTAATGACCTAATTTGGGATGGCCACGACTTTTTCGAACCATAACTCAACATCTGATAATAAGCTGCTCTTACTAGTCTATCTTCATTACACCTAATGAGCTTCAACAAAAATCTAAGCATCAAAATATACCTACGCAGTTTTAACGAAAACAGGCCCATATCACCTTTCAGAATTTGTGAATGAGTTGTCTGATGTAATCCAAACAGTCTTTTATAATACTGGAGCTGGAGCGACTCCAACTTCTGTGCCGCTTCTCTGCCCCAAATCTCTGCTCCATATTCTATTACTGGTAAAATTTTTGTATTAAATATTCTTTTATGCATTTTTTGGCCACCTCCCCCCAATTTGTTTTAACATGGTATTTTCTTCCAACTTTTTTTTACATCTCTTAGAATGACATGAAACATACTTAAAACATAAAAAAATCACATTTAATATTTTCCAAATTCAAAAAGGGAATGATATAGAAATATTAGTCGTGACTTTTACTATTAGAAAAATATTGTTTGTAGTAGCACTTTTTTTATTGGACTAAATTTTTTTTTTAGACATCGAAATTATTCAACTTTTTTTTACATATCTTAAAATGACACGAAATATGCTTACGGCTCTAAAAATCGTACTCTAAGCTTGCTCAGAGATACGATGCGGCTTTCCCACTGGTTCTCTATGGCCGGTTATCAACACTACCTAGTTTATTGCATGTATTAAATTAGTATTTTACGCAGTGGAAGGATAAACACATAACTAATATCTCTAAAAAGTGAAGATGAAGCATTTTAAGAAAGTGTGTTCACATGATAGTGTTATTGTAGCATTGAATACTGACAAGGAGAAGTATTTAAACTATGAAATAAGTACAAGTGGTAGCACCACAGTAGACAGAATATACCAGTATGATCATTCTCTATCTCACCCATTATAAAAACCCGGACCGGGGTGCGAGTGCTCTGGAGAACGTTTTTGCAGATATAAACATAGGCGAAGTCAGATTAGCGGGAATGCAGGTTAGTCTGTTTGCATCTGTTTCCATCAAAGTGCATTGAAAAAATCGAAACAGACGGAAACAGACTAACCCACATTCCCGCTAATGCAGAAATAAGTGGGAGGAGCTTTTTGTGAACGAAGGCCAGAAATGATCTGCGATAAGCTTACTGGTATATTCTGTCTACTGTGGGTAGCACTATCGGAAACATATGCTTGCATTGTCATGACAGTAAGGAATTAAATATCTTTGGAGTACCAAAAAAATTCAACTCTTATGATGGTGGATATGCGAGATCGAGATTTCCGGAGATGATTGCACTCAAAGAGAATGCCAACATAAAAATAATGGTTGAAGAAGCGGGGCATCTTCTTGCTAGTGCTTGTGATAACAAGTTACCTAGTGTTAAACCATATCGTCAGCTTTCGGGTATTAGCATTCAAATGAAAGCAAAGAGGAAAAGAAAGGCCTACTCTTCTACTAATATCATAAACCATATCTTGTCTACGTGCCGAAACTGTTACCTGTGTAAAAATAATTTTTGTAATAGACAGTGAAATTGCCGGAAAAATAAAAAGGGTATTGGTAGAAAATATCACTAAGGAATATAAAAATGAATCGATGAAAAAAAAGTGCCAGCAAACGTTACTACCATTGACCAAACAGTCAATGAATCAAATAGTACCAAAGACGAAACGCATATTGATCCTGTCGGTGACACACCAGTAAAAATTGTGCATGACTCAAAATGGAATAATGATTATTCTACTGATTACGAGCTAAGAGAAGACAATAGCTACAATATCAAGAGAGAACATGGTGAACTATCTTATGACTTGACTTGACTTTAACTTATGTGTCCTGCCGGGCGCTGCTCGGCGTAGGGAGTGACGTCTGTCTCCTCCATCCACTTCGGTCCATGACAAGCGTTTGCACATCGCTCAACCTGATATTTGCCATCGTCGGGAACTTGGACAGGCTGTCAGACCACCGTTTCTTCGGTCGGCCGCGAGGTCGCTTCCAACCGGCATTGACAGGGTCGAAGTCATGGATCATTTTCGGAGGTATGTGTGGAGGCATTCGAAGTAGGTGTCCAAGCCATTGTAGTGTTCGATCGGCTGCTTGGGTCGAAAACCGAGACTGCTTGGTGAGCTGCAGCAGCTTTTCATTGCTGACGAAGTCGAACCATCCTAGACCTTCGATCCTACTCAGGCTCTTCGACTGAAAGACATCAATTGCCTTGAGGGTTGCCGCTGAAGCTTGCTACGTCTCAGTTCCATAGAGCATCACAGAGCCGACGAGAAATTTGAAAATCCGCAGCTTCGTTGTGCGACTGCTGTTTGGTTTTTGCCAGAGGTGATGGTTCAGTCTGCCAATGGCAGAAGACGCTTTGGATATTCTCGCTTGTAGTTCAGAAAGAAGCGAGCCATCTGAAGAAAGTATGGAGCCCAGGTAGGTGAACCTTTGGACAACTTCGATGCTAGTGGTGCTATCCAGGCTAACTGAAGGATTGGCAGCAGGGGAGAATGGGTCTGTGGCCATAATTTTCGTTTTAGTCCAGTTTATCTGCAGTCCTACTTTTGCAGCCTCTTCTCGTAGGATTCGAAGCACTTCCAGCAACTGCTCCATTGAGTCCGCCAGAATGTCCAAGTCATCGGCAAAATCAGCATCTGTAATGACACAATCTCCAAACTTGAGTCCAAAGCTGAGACGTGAAGTAGTCCTTGTCATAACGTAGTCTATGATGACATTGAAGAGCTCTGGGGCCACTGCACATCCTTGGCGCACTCCTGTCGTGATTTGGAAGAACGGGCTGCGCCGGCCGTTCACTTGAACACAGCTCTCCGTCCGATGGTGTAGAGCTTTGAAGAGTCTGCAATATTTCTCAGGGAGGCCTGTCGATTCTAGAATCTGCTAAAGAGCTTCTCGGTCCACTGAGTCGAACGCAGCATGGAAGTCGACGAAGGTAAAAAAGCTTTTTGTCGGAAATCCGTGGCTTTTTCTATGATTTGCCGGATCGTAAAAATCTGCTCGATGGTTGAACGGTCCGACATGAAACCAGCTTGCTCCGGTCAGCGGATTTTACGAATGATATTTTGACATCGATCTAGCAGGACCATTGAGAAAAGTTTTCCCGGGACAGACAGTAGGGTTATTCCACGGTAGTTCGAACAGTCGCTTCTAGAGCCTTTCCTCTTCCATAAAGGGATAATGACACCCTTCCGCCAATCTTTGGGAATTATCTCGGTTTGCCAGAATGTAGGGAACAGGGTGTGGAGAAACAGGAGCATAACAGGACCTGCATATTTTAGCAGCTCCGAACTCAGGCCACAGATACCGGTAGCTTTATTTTTCTTGAGCCTTTTTACTGCATCTCCAATTTCTGAGGGGCTGAAAGGCTCGTCTGGAGGAGCATCTGCTTCAGGTCTTGGACACCCAGGTTGGCTGGGACTGTCATAAGGAGGCATAGACGGGCTAGTTTTGTTCAGGAGTGAGCAGAAGTGGTCCTTCCACCGCTCAAGACAAGAACCCTCATCAGAGAGAAGTGTCCTATCCCTGGATAGGATGGGTCCCAATGCTGGTGAATTTATTTTCTGTGAGATCACGGAGGTGCTTGAACAGGCTACCCATGTCTTTCTTTTTTGCTGCTAGTTTGATTTCATCGGCTTTCCTTGCAACAAACTGAGTTCGGTCTCGGAGAATAAGTCTGTTCCGCACTCCATTGAGCCTTCGATAGGTGGCCATGTCCCCAAGAAGTCTTTCCCTCCGCCTTTGCTCTATGACCTGCAGTGTTTCGTCAGTTAGCCACGATTTCTTCGGAAAACTTCGCTTTCCAAGCACCAGCTTTGCTGCTTCGCTGGTCTGCGATTTAAAATCCTTCCAGGCGTCTTCGCTGCTGTTGAGTGTGCCAAGGAGCTCAAAGCGATTTGATATCTAAAAACTATACTTCTGGCGAGTATTTGGCTACTTTAGTTTCCCAATATCCGCTGCTACTGGTTTTCTTTCCAATCGTTGTGCATGGAGGCGAAGCTGGACATCAGAACACACAAGAATGTGATCTGCATTTCCGAGCTCTGCTGATCTGTAAGTTCTGCAGTTCTTCAGCGTTGATCTCCAGCGTAAACATTTTATGGAACAGATTCAAATGTCCAAAGCTGATCATTTATATCAATAATGTATCATAATATATTTTTTGTATTAATATTCTACATGACGTTATTTCATTAAAAATATATTATGCATTACTTTGTTAATTGTTACATTTATAGTTTAGTTTAGTTTCAGTTAAGAGTTTTAGTTTAGAGTTATAGTTTAGTTTAGTTTTAGTTAAGAGTTTTAGCTTAGAGTTTTAGCCTAGAGTCTTAGCTTAGAGTTTTTAGTTACACTTATAGTTTAGTTTAGTTTCAGTTAAGAGTTTTAGTTTAGAGTTATAGTTTAGTTTAGTTTTAGTTAAGAGTTTTAGCTTAGAGTTTTAGCCTAGAGTCTTAGCTTAGAGTTTTAGTTACAATTACAGTTTAATTTAGTTTCAGTTAAGAGTTTTAGTTTAGAGTTATAGTTTAGTTTTAGTTAAGAGTTTTATTAGAGTTCTAGCTTAGTTTAGTTTTAGTTAGGAGTTTGAGTTTAGAGCTGTAGTTTAGTTTTAGTTCAAAGTTTTGTTAAAAGTTCTAGTTTGGAGTTTTAGCTTAGAGTTATAGTTTAGTTTAGTTTTAGTTAAGAGTCTTAGCTTAGAGTTTTAGCCTAGAGTCTGAGCTTAGAGTTTTTAGTTACACTTATAATTTAGTTTAGTTTCAGTTAAGAGTTTTGGTTTAGAGTTATAGTTTAGTTTAGTTTTAGTTAAGAGTTTTAGCTTAGAGTTTTAGCCTAGAGTCTTAGCTTAGAGTTTTTAGTTACACTTATAGTTTAGCTTAGTTTCAGTTAAGAGTTTTAGTTTAGAGTTATAGTTTAGTTTTAATTAAGAGTTTTAGCTTAGATTTTTAGCCTAGAGTCTTAGCTTAGAGTTTTTAGTTACACTTATAGTTTAGTTTAGTTTCAGTTAAAAGTTTTAGTTTAGAGTTATAGTTTAGTTTAGTTTTAGTTAAGAGTTTTAGCTTGGAGTTTTAGCCTAGAGTCTTAGCTTAGAGTTTTTAGTTACACTTATAGTTTAGTTTAGTTTCAGTTAAGAGTTTTAATTTAGAGTTATAGTTTGGTTTAGTTTTAGTTAATAGTTTTAGCTTAGACTTTTAGCCTAGAGTCTTAGCTTAGAGTTTTTAGTTACACTTATGGTTTAGTTTAGTTTCAGTTAAGAGTTTTAGTTTAGAGTTGTGGTTTAGTTTAGTTTTAGTTAAGAGTTTTAGCTTGGAGTTTTAGCCTAGAGTCTTAGCTTAGAGTTTTTAGTTACACTTATAGTTTAGTTTAGTTTCAGTTAAGAGTTTTAGTTTCGAGTTATAGTTTAGTTTAGTTTTAGTTAAGAGTTTTAGCTTAGAGTTTTAGCCTAGAGTCTTAGCTTAGAGTTTTTAGTTATACTTATAGTTTAGTTTAGTTTCAGTTAAGAGTTTTAGCTTAGAATTATAGTTTAGTTTTAGTTAAAGTTTTAGTTTAGAGATTAGAGTTTTAGCTTAGAGTCTTACCTTAGAGTTCTAGTTTAGTCATCTTGGAGTTTTAGTTAGAGTTTATAGTTTAGTTTAGTTTTAGTTAAGAGTTGTAGTTTAGTTTTAATTAAGAGTTTTAGTTTAGAGTTTAGAGTTTTAGTTTAGAGTCTTAACTTAGAGTTTCAGATAGAGTTATAGTTTAGTTTAGTTTTAGTCATGAGTTTTAGTTTAGAATTATAGTTTAGTTTTAGTTAAGAGTTTTAGTTTAGAGTTATAGTTTAGTTTAGTTTTAGTTAAGAGTTTTAGCTTAGAGTTTTAGCCTAGAGTCTTAGCTTAGAGTTTTTAGTTATACTTATAGTTTAGTTTAGTTTCAGTTAAGAGTTTTAGTTTAGAGTTATAGTTTAGTTTTAGTTAAGAGTTTTAGAGATCTTTAGAGTTTAGAGTTTTAGCTTAGAGTCTTATCTTAGAGTTCTAGTTTGGTTTTAGTTAAGAGTTTTAGTTTTGAGTTTAGAGTTTTAGCTTGGAGTCTTATCTTGGAGTTTTAGTTAGAGTTTATAGTTTAGTTTAGGTTTAGTTAAGAGTTGTAGTTTAGTTTTAGTTAAGAGTTTTAGTTTAGAGTCTTAGCTTAGAGTTTCAGTTAGAGTTATAGTTTAGTTTAGTTTTAGTCATGAGCTTTAGTTTAGACTTATAGTTTAGTTTTAGTTAAGAGTTTTAGTTTAGAGGTTAGAGTATTAGCTTAGAGTCATAGCTTAGAGTTTTAGTTAGAGTTATAGTTTAGTTTAGTCTCAGTTAAGAGTTTTAGTTTAGAGTTGTAGTTTAGTTTTAGTTAAGAGTTTTAGTTTAGAGTTTTACTTTAGAGTCTTAGCTTAGATTTTTAGTTAGAGTTATAGTTTAGTTTAGTTTTAGTTTAGTTTAGAGCCGTAGTTTAGTTTAGTTAACAGTTTTGGTTTAGAGTTTAGAGTTTTAGTTTAGAGTTTAGTGTTTTAGTTTTAAGTCTTAGTTTAGAGCTTTAGTTAGAGTTTTAGTTTAGTTTAGTTATAGTTTAGTTTAGAGTTGCAGTTTAGTTAAGAGTTTTAGTTTAGAGTTTAGAGTTTCAGTTTAGAGTCTTAGCTTAGAGTTTCAGTTTAGAGTCTTAGCTTGGAGTTTTAGTTAGTTTTATAGTTTAGTTTCAGTTAAGAGTTTTAGTTTAGAGTTTAGAGTTTTACTTTAGAGTCATAGCTTAGAGTTTTAGTTATATTTATAGTTTAGTTTAGCTTTAGTTGAGAGTTTAGAGTTTTAGTTTAGAGTCTTAGCTTAGAGTTTTAGTTAGAGTAATAGTTTAGTTTAGTTTTAGTTAGGAGCTTCAGTTTAGATCTCTAGTTTAGTTTTAGTTAAGAGTTCTAGTTTAGATTTTATAGTTTTAGTTTAGAGTTTTAGTTTAGAGTTTTAGTTAGAGTTAGAGTTTAGTTTAGTTTAAGTTAAGAGTTTCAGTTTAGATATTGGAGTTTTAGTTAGTTTTAATTCAGAGTTTTAGTTTATAGTCTTTGCATAGAGTTTAAGTTAGAGTTATAGTTTAGTTTAGTTTTAGTTAAGAATTTTAGTTTAGAGTTGTTGTTTAGTTTTAGATAAGAGTTTTAGTTTGGAGTCTAGAGTTTTAGTTAGAGTTTTAGTTTAGTTTAGTTTTACTTAAGAGTTTTAGTTTAGATTTTTAGCCTAGAGTCGTAGCTTAGAGTTTTAGTTAGAGTTATAGCTTAGTTTAGTTTTAGTTAAGAGTTTTAGTTTAGACTTTTAGTTTAGTTTTAGTTAAGAGTTTTAGTTTAAAGTTGTAGTTTATTTTTAGTTAAGAGTTTTAGTTTAGACTTTAGAGTTTAGCATAGAGTCTTAGCTTAGAGTCTTAGCTTAGAGTTTTAGTTAGAGTTTTAGTTGGAGTTTAGTTTAAATTCAGTTAAGAGTTTTACTTTAGAGCTGTAGTTTAGTTTTGGTTAAGAATTTTAGTTTAGAGTCTAGAGTTTTAGTTTAGGGTTTTAGCTTAGAGTTTTAGTTAGAGTTATAGTTTAGTTTTAGCTAGAGTTGTAGTTTAGTTAAAAGTTCTAGTTTAGAGTTTTAGTTAGAGCTATAGTTTACTTTAGTTTTAGTTAAGAGTTTTAGTTTAGAGTTGTAGTCTAGTTTTAGTTACAGTTATAGTTTAGTTTAGATTTAGTTAAGAGTATAAGTTTAGAGTTGTTGTATAGTTTTATATAAGAGTTTTAGTTTAGAGTTTAGAGTTTTAGTTTAGAGTCTTAGCTTGGAGTTTTAGTTAGAGGTATAGTTTATGTATATATATATAGGTCAGAGTATTAGAGTTAGAGTATTTAGCTTAGAGTATTAGTTTAGAGTCTTAGCTTAGAGTTTTAGTTAGAGTTATAGTTTTAGTTTAGTTTTAGCTAAGAGATTTAGTTTAGGGTTATAGTTTAGTTAAGAGTTTTAGTTTAGAGTTTGGAGTTTTAGTTAGAGATATAGTATAGTTTAGTTTTAGTTTAGAGTGTTAGCTTAGAGTTTTAGTTAGAGTTATAGTTCAGTTTAGTTTTCTTTAAGAGTTTTAATTTAGACTTGTGGGTTAGTTTTAGTTAAGAGTTTTAGTTTAGAGTTGTAGTTTAGTTTTAATTCAGAGTTTTAGTTTAGAGTCTTAGCTTAGAGTTTTGGTTAGAGTTATAGTTATAGTTTAGTTTTAGTTAAGAATTTTAGTTTAGAGTTGTTGTTTGGTTTTAGATAAGAGTTTTAGTTTAGAGTTTGGAGTTTTAGTTAGATTTATATTTTAGTTTAGTCTTAGTTTAGAGTCTAGAGTTTTAGTTTAGAGTGTTAGCTTATAGTTTTAATTTAGACTTGTAGTTTAGTTTTAGTTAAGAGTTTTAGTTTATAGTTGTAGTTTAGTTTTAGTTAAGAGTTTTAGTTTAGAGTTTTACTTTAGCGTCTTAACTTAGATTGGGTTTTTTTCATTTTTTAAGGTTAATTTAGGCTAGGTTACGCACGCGTATGTAACTAAAACTATACTAAAACTATAACTCTAACTAAAACTCTAAGCTAAGACTCTAAAGTCTAAGCTAAAATCCTAAACTAAAACTCTTAAAAAGCTAAAAACTAAATTAAACTATAAGTGTAACTAAAAACTCTAAGCTAAGACTCTAGGCTAAAACTCTAAGCTAAAACTCTTAACTAAAACTTAACCAAACCTTAACTCTAAACTAAAACTCTTAACTGAAACTAAACTAAACCTTAAGTGTAACTAAAACTCTAAGCTAAAACTCTAGGCTAAAACGCCAAGCTAAAGCTCTTAACTAAAACTAAACTAAACTATAACTCTAAACTAAAACTCTTAACAGAAACTAAACTAAACTATAAGTGTAAATAAAAACTCTAAGCTAAAACTCTAGGCTAAAACTCTAAGCTATAACTCTCAACTAAAACTAAACTAAACTATAACTCTAAACTAAAACTCTTAACAGAAAGTAAAATAAACTATAAGTGTAACTAAAAACTCTAACTCAAGACTCTAGGCTAAAACTCTAAGCTAAAACTCTTAACTAAAACTAAACTAAACCATAACTCTAAACTAAAACTCTTAACTGAAACTAAACTAAACCAAAAGTGTAACTAAATACTCTAAACTAAGACTCTAGGCTAAAACTCTAAGCTAAAACTCTTAACTAAAGCTCTTAACTGAAACTAAACTCTAAGTGTAACTAAAAACTCAAGAGTAAGACTCTAGAGTAAAATTCCAAGCTAAAACTCTTAACTGAAACTAAACTAAACTATAAGTGTAACTGAAAACTCTAAGCTAAGACTCAAGGCTAAAACTGTAAGCTAAATCTCTTAACTAAAACAAAACTAAACTATAACTCTAAACTAAAACTCTTAAACTATAAGTGTAACTAAAAACTCTAAGCTAAGACTCTAGGCTAAAACTCTAAGCTAAAACTCTTAACTAAAACTAAACTAAACTATAACTCTAAACTAAAACTCTTAACTGAAACTAAACTAAACTCTAAGTGTAACTAAAAACTCTAAGCTAAGACTCTAGGCTAAAACTCTAAGCTAAGACTCTTAACTAAAACTAAACTAAACTATAACTCTAAATTAAAACTCTAAACTAGAACTTTTAACAGAACTTTAAACTAAAACTAAGCTACAGCTCTAAACTAAAACTCCTAACTAAAACTAAACTAAACTAAACTAGAACTCTAACTAAAACTCTAAGCTAAGACTCTAAACTAAAACTCTTAACTAAAACTAAACTATAACTCTAAACTAAAACTCTTAACTGAAACTAAACTAAACTATAATTGTAACTAAAACTCTAAGCTAAGACTCTAGGCTAAAACTCTAAGCTAAAACTCTTAACTAAAACTAAACTAAACTATAACTCTAAACTAAAACTCTTAACTGAAACTAAACTAAACTATAAGTGTAACTAAAAACTCTAAGCTAAGACTCTAGGCTAAAACTCTAAGCTAAAACTCTTAACTAAAACTAAACTAAACTATAACTCTAAACTAAAACTCTTAACTGAAACTGAACTAAACTATAAGTGTAACACGTAACAATGTAATGCATAATATATTTTTAATGAAATAATTTCATGTAGAATATTAATACAAAAAATATATTATGATACATTATTGATATAAATGATCAGCTTTGGACATTTGAATCTGTTCCATAAAATAGTTCACCATGTTCTCTCTTGACATTGTAGCTATTGTCTTCTCTTAGCTCGTAATCAGTAGAATAATCAATATTCCATTTTGAGTCATACACAATTTTTACCGGTGTGTCACCGACAGGTTCAATATGCGTTTCGTCTTTGGTATTATTTGATTCATTGATTGTTTGATCAATGGTAGTAACGTTTGCTGGCACTTTGTTTTTCATCGATTCATCTTTATATTCCTTCGTGATATTTTCTACCAATGCCCTTTTTATTTTTCCGGTAATTTCACTGTCTATTACAACATTATTTTTACACAGGTAACAGTTTCAGCACGTAGACAAGATATGGTTTATGATATCAGTAGAAGAGTAGGCCTTTCTTTTCCTCTTTGCTTTCATTTGAATGCTAATACCCGAAAGCTGACGATATGGTTTAACACTGGGTAACATATTACCACAAGCACTAGCAAGAAGATACCCCTCTTCATCAACTATTATTTTTATGTTGGCATTCTCTTTGAGTGCAATCATCTCCGGATATCTCAGTCTCGCATATCCACCATCATAAGAGTTGAATTTTTTTGGTACTCCAAAGAAATTTAATTCCTTACTGTCATGACAATGCAAGCATACGTTTCCGATAGTGCTACCACTTGTACTTATTTCATAGTTTAAATACTTCTCCTTGTCAATATTCAATGCTACAATAACACTATCATGTGAACACACTTTCTTAAAATGCTTCATCCTCACTTTTTAGAGATATTAGTTATGTGTTTATCCTTCCACTGCGTAAAAAATACTAATTTAGTACATGCAATAAATTAGGTAGTGTTTTTTCCCCATGTGCCTCTGGAGGCACTGGGGGAACTAAGGTTAAGGTAAGGAATGTTAAAAAGGTAGGCACGTATTCCTGCCATATTATGTATACTGCATAGTTTGTAGGGTATTAATAAAAGTGTGTTTCATTTATTGTGCACGTGTGCTAAATTTGAGAATTTAAGAGGAGCCATGTTTAGGTCTGTAAAAATATTATGAAAAGTGGTGGATAAATTTGATTTAGAGTGAATACCACACAGTGTTTCCACTCTTACCGTTTTTGGGAGATCTGTCAGATTTTCAATCCATCTTCTGTAAAAAAGAAGATACCTAATAATCGCCAAATATCAAAGATCGTTTGAAAAGAAAAGTGGTAAACACTGACGCAATGATACAAATAGTTGGCTAAGAAGACTCCTAAGCGTAAGATTAGAGGAAGTTCTAAATTCTATGTTTTATTGGCTGGTTTTTGTAGAAATGTATTTATGTTGAAAAGATGTTCATTTGATTATTAAGACGTAATGTTATATTTTTCCACTGTTGTCCTCTAGCCTTTCTGCAATAAATATCATATTATATCAATAATATAAGAGATTATATGAAAATTGGAAAAGTATCGAAATTTCAGGGCGAGGGCTCTATCATGAAGACTCCCAGCATGAAATATCAAGCCACTTCGTGTCTACAATTAAATGAGCAATTCACAAATTAATTTGCCTAGACCCAATTATTTTTGATATTTTAACGTTAAACTGCCTGATTCAAACTTCTTTCACAGATGAAACAAGTTTGAAAGAAATTGAAAAATAAATCTTAGAACGAAGATTAAGGAACTAGAGGCCACAGAATAGAATGACAAATTCTTGTTACCATCCACCCCGTGCGTTGTGGGGGAGTTTGGTCAGTTTTGTCTCATTCCAGGGACGGAATCCAGCCATCATTCACGCAGTAGCGGAGTTTGATCTAGGTCTACTCATTCCCGGGACGGAATCCGGGCTTCAGCCAGGTGATAAAAGAGGCTAAATATTGGTCTCGATCGAGATAAAATAAAATATAGTAATAATAGGTAAATTATCATAGAATTTCTACGGCAACCCTCTAACGTCCGAGCATCCCTGTTTCTAGCGCTCAGCTAGCGAGATTCGTGCCCTGGCGAAATTCCGGTCAATTCAAGATATTAATAAAGGGGAAATGTATTTTTAAATTATGTAAACATCTAGGTATGAGAGACACGTCCCAAACAATAAATGTTAAAAACACAGAAAATGAAAACAAATTGACGAGCAATAAAACATAAAAAAACACTACAAAAAAATTAGAATGTCATATTATCATATACAAAAAAAAGAACCGTTTATTATAAAAAAACTGGGGCTTTTAGCCTGCAACCCCAGGGGGTATGGGAGGGGGGAGTTATATTAGATACAATTTAAACAATATTAAGAGCTTTTAAGGAAATACTCCTTCTTCATTAAGATAAATTCATGGATATTTCACAATATTCTATCAATAGGTTCAACCCTCCTACTAGCCTTCATTTTCAGAGGATGTATTGACAATAGAAGTAGATTTAGGAGTTATTGTTGCTTTAAAAGGACAAAGAATAACAATGCCAAATTTAACGAGAGACAAAGGGAGAAGACACGAGGGGAGGGGGAACCGTCTGTGAGGGAGGAGAAGAGATTCAAGCGTACATTTATTGTTATCCAGCCTACATCCACTGCTCGCTGCTTGCCTCCAAGGAAGTGTCTGTACCCCCCAAGCCACTTGTCCCAGCCCGACACACCCCCAGGACAAAATTTTTCAGCAAAAATATGAGGGAGGGGATCATAATACATAAAAAGAACCGTGTATTATAGAAAACCGAGACTTCTAGCCTGAAACCCCGGGTGGTAGGGGACGGGGGAGTGATATTAAATTCAATTTAAACCATATTAAGAGCTTTTAAGGAAATACCCCTCTTACATTAAGATAAATTCATTTATATTTCACAATATCCTATCAATAGGTTCAACCCTCCTACTAGCGTCCATTTTCAGAGGATGCATTGATAATAGATCTAGTTTTTAGGTGTTATTGTGGCTTTAAAAGGATAAAGAATAACATGCTTAATTTTAGAAAAGACGAAGGGAAAGGACTCCGGGGGAGGAAGAACCATCTGTGGGGGAGGATATTCAAGAGTACATTTAATGTTATCCAGCCTCCATCCACTAAGATGCCGATCTAATCGCGGGTCGCCTCCGGAGAAATGTCCAGTCCCCCCCCCCCTCCTCTGAACGGTTTCTCTTAGCCCAAGGTACATTTTTCACTAAATATCAAAACACGGAAAGGAGGGGAAATTCTATTTCAAGAAATTCTTGTTACCATCCACCCCGTGCGCTGTGGGGGAGTTTGGTCAGTTTTGTATCATTCCAGGGACGGAATCCAGCCATCCTACGCGCAGTAGGGGAGTTTGATCTAGGTCTACTCATTCCCGGGACAGAATCCGGGCTTCAGCCAGGTGATAAAAGAGGCTAAAAATTGGTCTCGCTCGAGATAACATAAAATGTAGTAATAATAGGGAAATTATCATAGAATTTCTACGGCAACCCTTCAACGTCAGAGCATCCCTGTTTCTAGCGCTCAGCTAGCGGGATTCGTGCCCTGGTGAAATTCCGGTCAATTCAAGATATTAATAAAGGGGAAATGTATTTTTAAATTATGTAAACATCTAGGTATGAGAGACGCGTCCCAAACAATAAATGTTAAAAACACAGAAAACGAAAATAAATTGGCGAGCAATAAAACATAAAAAAAAGGACAAAAATATAAAAATGTCATATTATCACATACACAAAAAAGAACCATTTATTATAGAAAACTGGGGCTTCTAGCCTGCAACCCCGGAAGTAGGGGAGGGGAAGTGATATTAGATACAACTTAAACCATATTAAGAGCTTTTAAGGAAATACCCCTTTTTCATTAAGATAAATTCATGGATGTTTCACATTATCCTATCAATAGGTTCAACCCTCCTACTAGCCCTCATTATTAGAGGATGCATTGATAATAGATGTAGTTTTTAAGTTTTATTGTGGCTTTAAAAGGATAAAGAATAACATGCCAAATTTAAAGAAAGATGAAGAGAAAGGACTCCAGGGGAGGGGGAACCGTCTGTGGGGGAGGAGAGGAGATTCAAGCGTACATTTATTGTTATCCAGCCTACATCTACTGCTCGTTGCTCGCCTCCGAGGAAGTGTCCGATCCCCCGAGCGGTTTGTCCTAGCCCGACACACCCCCAGGACAAAAGTTTTCAGCAAAAATATAAGGGAGGGGATCATAACGTACACAAAAAGAACCGTGTATTATAGAAAACCGAGACTTCTAGCCTGAAACCCCGGGTGGCAGGGGAGGGGTGAGTGATATTAGATGCAATTTAAACCATATTAAGAGATTTTAAGGAAATACCCCTTTTTCATTACGATATCTTATCAATAGGTTCAACCCTTCTACTAGCCTTCATTTTTAGACGATGCATTGATAATAGATGTAGTTTTTAGGTGTTACTGTGGCTTTAAAAGGATATAAATAACATGCCAAATTTAAGGAAAGACGAAGGGAGAGGACTCCAGGGGAGGGGGAACCGTCTGGGGGGGAGGAGAGGAGATTTAAGCGTACATTTATTGTTATCCAGCCTACATCCACTGCTCGCCGCTCGCCTAAAAGGAAGTATCCGGTCCCACCGAGCGGTTTTTCCCAGCCCAACACACCCCCAGGACAAAATTTTTCAGCAAAAATATGAGGGAGGGGATCATACACAAAAAGAAACGTGTATTATAGAAACCAAAGACTTCTAGCCTGAAACCCCGGGGGTTAGGGGAGGGGGAGTGATATTAGACGCAATTTAAACCATATTAAGAGTTTTTAAGGAAATACCCCTTTTTCATTAAGATAAATTCATGGATATTTCACAATATCCTATCAATAGGTTCAACCCTCCTACTATCCTTCATTTTCAGAGGATGCATTGATAATAGATGTAGTTTTTAGGTGTTATTGTGGCTTCAAAAGGATAAAGAATAAAATACTAAATTTAAGGAAAGACGAAGGGAGAGGACTCTAGGGGAGAGGCAACCGTCTTTGGGGGAGGAGAGGAGATTCAAGCGTACATTTATTGTTACCCGGCCTACATCCACTGCTCGCTGCTCACCTCCGTGGAAGTGTCCGATCCCCCTGAGCGGTTTGTCCCAGCCCGACACACCCCCAGGACAAAATTTTTCAGCCAAAAATGAGGGAGGGGATCATAATATACACTAAAAGAACCTTGTATTATAGAAAACCAAGACTTCTAGCCTGAACCCCAGGAGGATGAGAAGGAAGGGAGTGATATTAGATGCAAATTTAAGACATATTAAGAGCTTTTAAGGAAATACCCCTTTTTCATTAAGATAAATTCATGGATATTTCACATTATCCTAACAATACTTTCCAGCTCCCACCTAGTAACATTCATTTTCAGAGGATGCATTGATAATAGATATAGGTTTTTAGGTGTTACTGTGGCTTTAAAAGGATAAAGAATAACATGCTTAATTTAAGAAAAGACGAAGGGAGAGGACTCCAGGGGAGGGGGAGCTATCTGTGGGGGAGGAGATACAAGCGTTCGTTTATTGTTATCTAGCCTCCATCCACTTAGGTACCAAACTACTCGTGGCCGCCTCGGGGGAAGAGTCCAGTCCCCCCCTGAACGGTTTCTCTTTGCCCATGGTACATTTTTCACTAAAACATCAAAAAACGGAAAGGAGGGGAAATTCCATTTCAAGAAATTCTTGTTACCATCCACCCCGCGTGCTGTTGGGGAGTTTGGTCAGTTTTGTCTCATTCCAGGGACGGAATCCAGCCATTCTACGCACAAAAGGGGAGTTTGATCTACGTCTACTCATTCCTAGGACGGAATCCGGGCTTCGGCCAGGTGATAAAAGAGGCTAAAAATTGGTCTCACTCGAGATAACATAAAATGTAGTAATAATAGGGAAATTATCACAGAATTTCTACGGCAACCCTCTAACGTCAGAGCATCCCTGTTTCTAGCGCTCAGCTAGCGAGATTCGTGCCCTTGCAATTTTCCGGTCAATGATACATTGTTTTTCTGGAAGATCCCCTGGATTTTTCGTGATGAGTTTCAATATGAATGATGCAAGCATATATCACAAACAAGTCTAAAAGGACCCCATGGAACTCCAGCAAGCCATATATACATGCGTATTGCGTATTAATGGCGATGTATATCTTAAGCAAAAATACCTAATGGGAGAGCTTGGAAGATCATCATGCGAGAAGGGCAGATGTCCAAACCGATAAAATGTATACTTATGTTCCAGAGCGGAATAGTGCTACGACACTGTTTTTACACTAGCACCAGCTCTCCACATGACACCCCCCCCCCTTTGAAAACAGAGAAGCCCCCCCCCCCCATTTTCTTTGCGAGTGTTTGATACTATAAGTTTTTTATCTCACAATGTTACACCATTACTCCCCCTGTGACATACCACTGTCATCCCCCCCCCCCCAAAAAAACACTTCAGTCATTTCTCGTTAAAAATTTTATTTTCAACCCATTCATTCGGGTTTTCGCAAACAATTCATCCCAAAGTACCATACTATAAGTACTCTCTAAAATCCCTACAACACCTTCCATCATCATTGTAACTGCCTTCTAATATTTGAAACACACACACAAAAACACACAAACACACACACACAAAAACACTCACACAGAGACACGCACACATACACAAACACACACACACACAAAACACACACACACACACACACACAAACACACACACACACAAAAACAACAAACACGCACGCACACACACCCAAATACACACGAACACAAAATACACACAACCAAAACCCAAACACGCACAAAACACAGACACACACACACACACACACACACACAAACACACACACACACACACTAAAACACACACACACACTAAGACACACACACACATGAACAAAAAACCACACACAAACAAAAACGCACACACACACACACACAATGAAAATTACACATGAACAAAAAAAAACACAGACACAAACACGAACACACACACACAGACACAGAAAAGCACACACACATACACACACAAAACCACACGAACACAAAACACACACACAGAAAAAACACACACACACACTCACGAACACAAACACATGCACACACATACACACACATACACAAAATGAAAGACACACATAAACAAAAAAAACACAGACACAAAAGCATACAAACACACTCACACAAACACAAAAAACACGTATACAAAACACACACACACACACAAAAACACACACAAACAAAAACACACACACACACACAATGAAAAACAAAACACACACAGACACACACACACGAACACAGAACACACAACATCACACAAACACACACACACACACACATAAACACAGAACAACATACACATACGCACACACACACACACACACACACACACACACACACACACACACACATACACACACACACACAAAACAACACACACACACACACAAACAAACACAAACACATACATGCACACATACACACACAAAACACACACAAACACACGAAAGCAAAACACAAACACACACAAGCACACAAAAACAAACACGCAAACACAAAAAAAAACAAAAACACACACACACAAAAAAAAATGACGCACACACACAAAAACACGCACACACAGACACAAAAAAATACAAACACAAACAAACACAAAAATGACACATACACACACAAAAACACGCTCAAACAGAAGCAAAAACATACACACACACGCACACACACAAACACACAAACACAAACACGCAAAAAAAGAAACACACACACACAAAAACATACACACATTTTTTCTTCATTGAAATGTAACAATTGGAATATATTCATAGCGTTTTGGCTTGTCACTGTTACACTCTGTTGATCTTTTAAGGTTCACTTTGGAAATTCTTTTCACTGAAGTGTAAGACGTGGAATATTTTTGTAGTAGTTCGCCATATCACTGCTATACTTTGTTCATCTTTTAAGGTTCATTTCGGAATTTTTTCACTGAAGTGTAAGACGTGGAATATTTTTGTAGTAGTTCGCCATATCACTGCTATACTTTGTTGATCTTTTAAGGTTCATTTCGGATTTTTTTTCACTGAAGTGTAAGACATGGAATATTTTCGTAGGAGTTCGCCATATCACTGCTATACTTTGTTGATCTTTTCAGGTTCACTTTGGAAATTTTTTCACTGAAGTATAAGACTTGGAATATTCTTTCAGTAGTTCACCATATCTCTGCTACACTCTGTTGATGTTTCAAAGTTCATTTCGGAATTGTTTCATTGAAATGAGAGAATTCGAATATTTTCATAGTGTTAAGTTATGATTTACCTTGTCACTACTACACTCAGTTGACGTTTAAATGTTCACTCTGGAATTTTTTCATTGAAGTGTAAGACTTAGAATATTCTTGTAGTAGTTCACCATATCACTGCTACACTCTGTTTATGTTTCAAAATTCATTATGGATTTTTGTTTCATTGAAATGTAAGACTTTAAATATTTTTATAGTGTTATGTTGTGATTTACATTATCGATGCTACACTCAGTTGGTGTTTCAAAGTTCATTTTGGAACTTTTTCTTTGAAATGAGAGACTATGAATATTTTCATAGTGTTATGTTATGATTTACCTTGTCACTGCTACATCTGTTGATCTTCTAAGGTTCACTTTGGAATTTTTTCATTGAAGTGTAGGACTTGGAATATTTTTGTAGTAGTTCACCATATCACGGCTACACTCTGTTGATGTTTTAAAGTTCATTTTGGAATTTCTTCCTTGAAATGTGAGAAATGGAATATTTTCATAGTGTTATATTTTGACTTACCTTGTCACCCTACACTCTGTTTACGTTTAAAGGCTCACTTTGGAATTTTTTCATTGAAGTGTAAGATCTGAAATATTTTTATACTAAGGTTTCTCTACGATAGGTTTCTCTACGTTTAGGTTTCTCTACGTTTAAGTTAGGTTCATTTAACTTAGGTTATCGTGAACGCTCATGATAACCTAAGTTAAATAAACCTAACTTAAACGTAGAGAAACTCTTGCCAAAAATAAACCCCATTGTCACAAGCAAACCACAGTAGTTCAAGGTAATGATTTCAACTCTGGCCATGTATTGGATAGAAGCAAACGAACTGGCACAAGCGATCCCTAGTTTAAATAATGAGTTGTCACCTGTGCCAACCCAAACACTCAAACCTCAAACCGTTGACGCCCCAATACAAACTAAACGCATTCACTTTTGTTAAAAATAAATAGGACATTATAAGACAAAAACACGCAGTAATGAACAGAAGCCTACTTCCCTCGGTTTCAAAGTGAGTTATCAGGAGTATATCCGTTGTAGACGATAAGTGCTTGCATGGCCTCTGCCAAATACGTGAAAATTCCATTTAAAGTAGTAATAAGGCTGGGAACTGCCGTAACTTTTGAATTTTAAACATAGTAGTTCGTGCGTATTTAAGGCAAAAATGTTCAATGAAGAAAGAAAAATCGATCAGAGATTTGAGAACCAAGAAAGCTAAGAAACACTTTTGGATGGGAGAATTTGATAAATTTGAAAATCAAGTAAATAAAACTGGAGCCATATAAATAGGAATTAGAAAAGAACTATTGCACTGACAGGGGAGATCACCTGCTAGGTTACACCTAGTAGCCCCAGGTTTAACCCTGGCCGTGACTAAACAGAGACACTGCAGATATATGCTCCAGGTAGAAAAAGGAAAAATGATGCTGTTCATGTGGGAGTCGTTCCTGGAAAAATGACTAGTTTTTGGAAAAATGACGTTAATGAATATAACAAATTTTTTTTGTCAACACAACCCCTCTGGCCCAGGGGCAGGCGTTGTTAGTTATGCCCCGGGGTACATATGGTTCTTATGGAAGAGATACTAGTATATACTTCAGAGAGGGCTAATTTGTTTGGAAAGTGAAAGTTCTTGCTCACTTTTTAAGAGTCAAAAGAGATCGGAGGGCTACTAGCCCTCCCCCTACGTCCTTTTTCCTCAAATGCATCAGATAAAATTTCGAGGTAGCTATTTTGTTAAAAATAGTTTAAAAGGTCAGATAACAAAAACATTGGTATCAAAACAATCCCCCAGGGCCTGGGGACAGGCGTTGTAAGCGATGCTCTGGGGGTATATATGGTTCTTATGGAAGGGATGCTCGTAAAAACTTCAGAGAGGGCTTAATTTATTGGAAATTGAAAGTTTTAGTTCACTTTTTAAGAGTCAAAAGAGATCGGAGGGCAACTAGCCCTTCCACTCCTTTTTTCCCAAGCCCATCCAATAAACGTTTTGAGATTACCATTTTGTTAAAAATTGTTTGAAGGTCAAATAACAAAAAATCCGGTGTCAAACCCCCCCCCCCGGCCCGGGGGTTGGTGTTGTAAGTTATGTCCTGGGAGAAAATATGGTTCTTATAGAAGAGATGCGCGTATACACTTCAGAGAGGGCTCATTTGATTGGAAATTGAA
Organism: Artemia sinica; assembly: GCA_027921565.1. NCBI lineage: Eukaryota > Metazoa > Arthropoda > Branchiopoda > Anostraca > Artemiidae > Artemia > Artemia sinica. The sequence continues at coordinate 55,068,635 of CM051264.1, forward strand.
AGTTCTAGTTCACTTTTACAGAGTCAAAAGAGATCGGAGGGCAACTAGCCCCTCCCTCTTCACGCCTTTTTTCCCCAAATATATCCGATAAAAATTTTGAGATGACGTTTATGTTAAAATTAGATCAAAAATAAGATATCAAAACTCCGGGGTCGACAAAACCCCCCAGGGCCCAGGGACAGGCGTTTTAAGTTATTCTCTGGGGGATATATGGTTCTTATAGAAGGGATACTCGTATAAACTCCAGAGAGGACTCATTTGATTGAAAATTGAAAGTTATAGTTCACTTTTGGAGAGTCAAAAGAGATCGAAGGGCAATTAGCATTAAACCCCTCCCCCTTGTGCCTTTCCCCCAAATGCATCATCAAAAATATTACCAAAATTTTGAAAGAGCCATGTTGTTCAAAATAGTCCAAAATTCAAATTGCTATAACTTAGAGTTTGAGAAATCCTCCATAGCCCCTGGGCCAAGAATTGTTACTTATGTAAGTTGCCTATTATTAGAATATAGATTTTCTGTGGAAGGGATGGTCATAATAACTTTGGAGGGGGCTTATTTGATCGGAAATTAAAAAACTTCTAGTTTTTTTAAGAGTCAGAGGTGATCAAGGGGCAATTAGTCCACGCCCCACTAATTCAAAGGGCATCCGGTCAAATTTTTGAGACTGTCATTTTGTTAAAAAACGTTCAAAGGCCAAATAACTATGCTTCCAGGGTTGAACCCCCAACCCCGGGGAAATGGCTCTGAGTTACGGAACTTGTCTGTTGTTACTTTGACACTTTGTTTACTTTAATACTTGGATTTAGTGATTTACGTGGCAACTTCGATTTACGGTGCAAAAACTATAAGTTATGCATGTTGTTTATTGTTACTTCGATACCTTGTTTACTTTAATGCTGTCTTTACTTTGTTATTTTTTTACTTTGATACTAGTTTTGATGCTTCGATGAACATTTGATGTGGGAAAAAAGTTTTATTTTGGAATAAGGGATTTTTAAAGGCTTGAAACTTTCTGCGTTTAAAAACGAACAAAAATGAATTTTTAAAAATCCAAAAAAGAAATTTTTAAAAGAAAAGTAAAGGCTTTTTTAAACTTAAGATCAGTAGATACAAGTACCTGTTAAAATTCAAACTCGAAACGACCAGAAATAACTATTAAAGAATATGTGAAACCCAAAACGAACAGAAATTAAACAAACAGTCATAGCAAAAAAACATACAACAAGTAATAATATAAATGAAAAAATAAATCTTAAAGCAATTAGCACTTAAAATGAATATTCAAATCAAGCATAAAACGAAAAACAAAATTTTAGTATTGAAGTATAAATCAAACCCAAAACGAACCGAAATTAAATAATCAATCAATGCAAACAAACATACAATAGATACTAACATCAATGAATAAATGTATCTTAAAACGAGTGAAACTTAAATTCAATATGCAAATCAAGCTTGAAACGAACAAAAATCACTGTAAACAAGAGTTTGGGTATCGCTTCCTTCTCTCACTGTAAAAATCTGAAATCTACTGCGTCACTGGCGCTTTACTGAAAACGAATAATATTACAAATATTTTCTTTCATACTTAATATTGAAAATAAACATTAAAATAACATTAAAATTTTGAAGTGATGAACGTTCAGCAATTAATATCATTATACATCAAATATTCAGTTTAATTTGTTAGTTTTTTCTAAGATTGTTCAAGAATAATATTGTTTCACTGCAAACAAGAATATGGATACTGTCCCCTTCCAAAATTGTAAAAACCTAAAGCCTACTGCGTCATTGGCCCTTCACTGAAGCATTGAAAATGAAAATAAAATTACAGTGAAATAAAATCTTGAACTGATGAATCTTTCAACAATTAATATCATTATATATCAAATATTCAATTTGATTTTATGTATACTTTCCAAGACTGTTCGAGACACATATAGTTTTCAGTAAAGCGCCAATGACGCAGTAGGTTTTAGATTTTTACAGTGAGAGAAGGAAGCGATACCCAAACTCTTGTTTGTAGTCATTTTTGTTTGTTTCAAGCTTCATTTGTATAGATAGATAGATAGATAGATCGTGTATTTCAAAAGCCCAAGAGCCATATACACACAAAAAGTATGAAAAATAAAGAAATCACAACAGAACAAATTACGAAACACACATTAACATGATACATAGCGAAAAATACCTTATGGTAAATTATCGAGAAAATAAGTTTAATTCCATATAATTAATAATAATTAATTGTAAAAACTTTTCCTTCTTTCTAATCCCTTCTCTATGTACGCACCAATACGAAATATTGTGGTTGGATTACTACTTTGTAAAATTTTAGGAAGCAGCAAAACAATCCCATGTAAGTAATTTTCCCTTAAATCAGAGAGCACCGGGCAATTTCGGAGAAAATGGTCCAAATCTTCGTCCTCATCCCTACAAAGAGGACACACATACCGACCATCAGGATGTACTATCCCCCTGTCGGACACCATTTGCCTGCTCTGGATTGGAATGCAATTCACCCTAAGCTGAATCCATCGACATAAAATCATAACCGGTAAATTGAATTTAAAATAAATTTCCTCTCCAAAACTAGGTTTAACCTGATTATAATTATTCAAAGTAGCAGAATTTAAAACCAGCCCTTGCCAATACTGAATATCTTGACCCTCTAAGATAAATCGTACCCGGCTTACTAAATTTGTTGGTAGATCACGGGAACCAAGACCGTCATACCATAAGTAAGGCATTCCCACTCTTTCTAGTAATGACCTAATTTGGGATGGCCACGACTTTTTCGAACCATAACTCAACATCTGATAATAAGCTGCTCTTACTAGTCTATCTTCATTACACCTAATGAGCTTCAACAAAAATCTAAGCATCAAAATATACCTACGCAGTTTTAACGAAAACAGGCCCATATCACCTTTCAGAATTTGTGAATGAGTTGTCTGATGTAATCCAAACAGTCTTTTATAATACTGGAGCTGGAGCGACTCCAACTTCTGTGCCGCTTCTCTGCCCCAAATCTCTGCTCCATATTCTATTACTGGTAAAATTTTTGTATTAAATATTCTTTTATGCATTTTTAGGTTTTAATTCCCATTATGGTCAGATTTCTAAAAATTGCGGACATGGCCACTTTACCTCTATTAATTAGTTCATCAACATGACTCTTTAAACTTCCATTTCCCGATAAAACAAATCCTAAATATTTCATTCTTTTACTTACTTTCAGTTCCATATTATTAAATTTAAGTCTATAATTATCTTCGTCACTTGTTTTCCTTTTTTTTAAAATAACAACTTCACTCTTTTCAACATTCAGCCTTAATTTTTTCATTTCCAAATATTCTTCTATAAGACTCAAAAGCGTCTGCAGATCTTGCGGTGTACTAGCCACCAAAGCAATATCATCTGCAAATAATAGTAGTGATAGTTTATGGGTCCCTAGACTAACTTTCGGTGTCTATCTATTCTCTAGAAAATCAACAACATCATTTATAAAAATATTAAACAATTTAGGAGAAAAAGTGCTGCATTGTTTTGCTCCCAGCTTAATATTAAAAAGCCTAGAAAACCTGTTACCAACTAACACGATTCCACTCACACAAATATACATACTCACTATCAACCTCACAAACAAATGAGGGAGGCCAATTCTACACAAGGCATCCTTCAATAGCTCTCTGTCGACACTGTCGAACGCCTTGTGGAGGTCCAGAAATCCCACATAAAGACAAGTTTTTCCCTTTCCATATTTATCAATTAATGCCTTTAAAATAAATATTGTATCTACAGTCCCGTCCCCTGTCCTAAAACCTCCTTGTTCTTCATGTATTATATTATTTTTATTTAACCATTTAGAAAGCCTGGTATCTAGTATTTTCTCCATTACTTTACTTAAAGCAGGGACAAGCGCTATTAAACGATAATTTATGTGCAACTTAGGGTTTCCTCTCTTAAAAAGCGGCATAAGCAATGATCTCTTCCACTCATTTGGCCATTGTCCTGAAGTTAACACCTTATTACAAAGAAAAACAATTATCGACATAAAAATTGAAAGAAAATTCTTAAATAACGTTATTGGGAAACCATCAACACCCGCAGCCGAACCTCCTTTTAAATTCTTGAATACAAACTTAATCTCATCATTACTCACTTCCCCTACTAAATCATAATCATGTTCCTTCATAGGATAAACAACCATCTCTGTGGTATGTGCTACCTCTTGTATTTCTGCACAATCACCTTCCAAGCTTTCCAGGTAATCAGGCAATGAATTGGCGTCTGGAGCCACCTGTGTATTTCCTTTTTCATTTCCAATATCATTCCTTATATAACCCCAAAACTTCTTAAAACCTTTATTTCTAAAATCATCTGCAATATCCAGTTTCTTCTTAATCTCAAACTCTTTTTTTTCCTTTTAATTAACCTTTTATAATCTCTTCTTTTATCTTTATATTCGGCTAATCTTAAACTTTGATCTTTAGCTCTATCACATTCTTTTAAATGACTCAATAAATATCTGACCTTTTCTTTCATTAACTTACATTCCAAATCAAAATATTGCTCATTTTTTTTCTTTTTTTTCAGATTACACGGTACTGCACAACTGCAAATTATTTCATTTAACTCCATAATTATACCATGTATATCTTTTCCATCTTCTTTTAACGCTTTCAACCTATTTGTTACATGCAACTTCATAAGCTCCCTTTTAAATGTTTCAAAATCATTATCGGTTAAAGCATATCTAATTCGTTTTCCTAAGCCCTCTAATCTAAGCTCCCCATTACATAAATTTCTAACTCGAGGAAAATCATCCTGAAGCTTCCCAGTCTTCAGCTCAAGCTTAATAGCTCTATGATCGGATCCAATTAAATCTAGTACATCAATATCAATCGATTCAGGTACAAATTTTGTATTAATCAGCGCATAATCTACAACATTTGGAGTTGGGCCCGAAAGGCAAGTAAACTCGCCCAGACCCTTATCATTTACAAACCTTCCATTCGCAATGATCAGACCATGTTCCCCGCAAAGCGCCAGGAGCTTTCTTCCCCAAACATTTATTTTTCTTTTTTCATCCTTATTACTTCGCGGTATTCTACAACAAATTGGGACCAAATCTCCTAAATCTGGGATTAATAAATCTGGAATCTCAACCTCAACGCCGGTATAAGTATTAAAATCCCCCATCAAAACGCACTCAAAATACTATAACTTTCTTGTATTAGCGACAGTTCATCATCTAAAATTTCCCAAGTATTTTCTCGACTATACGAACTATTTTGTGGAGGGATATACACAGCGCCCAAAATTAATCTCTTCCCACATTTAAAATAAATACGCAGCCAAAGTAAGTTTTCAGATCTATTATTAACTTTTTCATAACCATCAATAGCTGATGATTTAATCAAAACCAAAATACCACCATAATGTCTATTATTTTTTGCTGGTTTACGCACAACCTGTTCAACCAAATACCCTGGGAGAGGTGATATAGGAGAATGATCGTTCCATGTTTCAACAAACGAAATCACATCAAACGAAAGTAATTCATCATATAAATAAGGCAACTTATCACGTAGTCCTTGTATGTTCCATGACACTAAACTCAGTATATGGCTCATTGTTTCCTATGTGTCTATGCTTTCTGTCAGTGCATTAATATCACTAGCCACTTCTTGGAGTTTCTCGTTCCTGGCCTCTGTCGTGGAAAACTTAATGTATTCAATTTAAGTTTCAATCGTTCTAAGATTTATTTATTCATTTATATTAGTATCTATTGTATGTTTGTTTGCACAGATTGTTTATTCAATTTCTGTTCGTTTTGGGTTTCATTTATGCTTCAAAAGCAAGATATTTTTTTTTCGTTTTAGGCTTGATTTGCATATTCAATTTAAGCATTACTCGCTTTAAGATTTATTTATTCATTTATATTATTACTTGTTGTATGGTTTTTTGCTATGATTGTTCATTTAATTTCTGTTCGATTTGGGTTTCATTCATTCTTTAATAGTAATTTCTGGTGGTTTTAAGTTTGAATTTTAACAGGTATTTGTATCTGCTGATCTTAAGTTTAAAATGGTCTTTACTTTTCTTTGAAAAACTTCTTTTTTTATTTTTTTTTAATTAATATGATATAACAATACCTCCAGGGTTGACACAACCCTCCAGAGCCCGGGGGCAAGGGTTGTAAGCTACACTCCGAGGGCATATAAGGTTTCTATGAAAAGGGGTGGTCGTATAAACTTTGAATTAAGCTCATTTGATAAGAAATTGAAAGTTCTAGTTCCTTTTTAGATAGTCAAGTAATCGAAGGGCAACTATCTCCCCCAAGCCCTCTTTTCCCAAATTTATCTGATCGAAATTTCGAGATCGATATTTTGTCCAAAATAGTCTAGATATAATACAACAATGCATATGTGGTTGACACACTCCCAGAGCCATAGGCAAGGGTAATAAATTATACCCCGGGGCCATATGCTGTTTTTATGGAAAAGGTGGTTGCATGACCTTTGAAGGAGGCTCATTGAATTGGAAACTGAAAGCTCTAGTTCTCTTTTTAAGGGTCAAGTGATCGGAGGGCAACTATCCCCCCAAGCCCTCTTTTCCCCAGATGCTTCCGATAGAAATTTTTAGATCGATATTTTGTTCAAAATAGTCAGAATATTATATAGCAATGGCTCCGGGACTGACACACTCACCTAGAGCCCTCGGGCAAGGGTCGTAAGTTATGCCCCGAGGGCACATGAGATTTTATGGAGGCAGCGGTCGTATAAAATTCAAAGGGGGCTCAGTTCATTGGAAATTAGACTTTGTAATGCCTTTATAAGAGTCAAGCGATTGGAGGGCAACCAGACCCCTCACGCCCTCTTTCCCCCAAATAAACTCATTCGAAATTTCGAGAAAGCTACTTTGTTCAAAATAATCAAAAGGTCAGATGCAAATATCTTCAGGATCGACACAACTCCCCAGAGCCCAGCGACAAGGCTTGTAAGCAATGCCCCGGGTGCATACAAGGTTCTTATGGAAGGACTGGTCACATGAACTCTTGTAGAAGGCTCATTTGATTTGAAATTGAAGGTTCTAGGTCGTTTTTTCAGAGTCAAAAGTGATCGGGGGCAATTAGCCCCCCACCCCCTCACACGCGCTCTTTTCCTAAATGCATCCCATTGAAATTTTCAGCTACCTATCTTGTTCAAAATTGTCCAAAAATCATATAACAATGCTTTTGGGGTTGACACGACCCCCAGAGCCTGCAAATGGTTTTCTTAATATTGATCAGATAGAATATCGGCATACGAGGACCTTTGAGATGATGGAGGTTTGAAGGGTTGGCGATCGCGAGACAAATTTTTTGCAAAATCATTCATATTTCAATTTCTAGCAAAATCCCAATTTTTATCAGGTGTCTTTTCTTCTAAAATTTATTTGTGAGGAGCAGACTAATATACGATCTTCAGCCCTGCTCTTGGAGCTATGTGGATAAAAATTACATAGAAAAAACAAGTTTTTTTTAACTGAAAGTAAGGAGCAACATTAAAACTTAAAACGAACATAAATTATTCCGCATATGAAATAGGCTGTCCCCAACTCAGCGCCTCGCTCTTTACGCTAAAGCTAGACTATTTCTCACAACTCTATTTTTTAAAACGATAAAAAAAACATTAGCGGAAACAGCGAGGCGTTGAGGAGGGGACAGCCCCTTTAATATACGGAATAATTTCTGTTCGTTTTGAGTTTTAATGTTGCCTTACTTTCAGTTAAAAAAACTTGTTTTTTTGAATTTTTGAACGTTTTTGAATTAATGGAGGTTTTGATTTTGGCTCACCGTACAGGAATAATTAAAACCAAAATTGCTTATTTGGTTTAATGGCTATCTGGAAAGTTGTTTAATTTTATTTACGAACGTCTTTATTAGTAATAAATATACGTAATTTACGAATTAAATTGCGTAACGAACTTCTATATCCATATATTTTTAATACGTATATTATGGGGTTCGCCCCCTAGTCAATACCTTGCTCTTTACGCTAAAGTTCGAATTTTGTTCCAATTCCTTAAAAATGACCCCTTAATCACAAAGGCCGTTAATTAGAATAAATAGCTCTTATGCAAGTACTAAAAAAATCTTTGGCTTAAAAAGCGAGGTATTGACTAGGGGGCGAACCCAATCATATACTTGATAATTTCTGTTCGTTTTAAGTTTTGATGTTGCTCCTTACTTTCAGTTGAAAAACTTGTTTATTTTTTTATTTAATTTCTGATCGTTTTTTAAAATAATGCTGGGAAATCCGGAGCCACCTTCATAGCAATGTCCCTTCCCCCATGAAAATTTCTTCCGTGGAAAGATCCTCCCACATAACCCCCGACCCCTCCCCCAGTACCAGACAAAAATCCCTCTTGAAAACGTCTGTATATTTCCCAATAACCAATGCTATATGTAAACATTGGGTAAAGTTCATAACTTTCAGCACTCCCCCGGGAGTTTTGGGGGATTAAGTCATCCTAAAAGACATATTTATAATATTTTTGACCATGCTGAACAGAATGGCTATCTCAAAATTATGATCGGGTGACATTGAGAAAAAATGAGCGTGGGAGGGGGCCTAGTTGTTCTTCATTTTTTTGTAATTTAAAAAGGGCATTAGAGCTTTTAATTTCCGTTCGAATGATCCCTCCCCCGATATTCTAGGACCACTGGGTCGATACGATCACCCCTGGGAAAAAAAAACGAACAAACAAAAAACAAATAAACACGCATCCGTGATCTTTTTTCGGACAAAAAATACAAAATTCCACATTTTTGCAGATAGCAGCTTGAAACCTCTACAGTAGGGTTCTCTGATACACTGAATCTGATGGTGTGATTTTCATTAAGGTTCTATAGCCTTTATGGGGTCTTTCCCTCTTTTCTCAAAAATCTACCAAATTTTCTCAGGCGCGTAACTTTTGATGGGTAGGACTAAACTTGATGAAATTTATATGCTTGAAATCAGTATTAAAATCTGATTCTATTGATGTATATATTGGTATCAAAATCCCGTTTTTTAGAGTTTCGGTTACTATTGAGCCGGGTCGCTCCTTATTTACAGTTCGTTACCACGAACTGTTTGACATCCTTCCAAAATGCACATTTTCGAACATTCTGTTCATTCTAAGCGTAATGATGGTCTCAAAATTTTTTTGCAATGCCATGCACAGTTATGTGAGTGCCTGGAGCAAAAGGAGCGGGAAGGGACTCAGTTGTCTTTGAATTGCATTCATCCCTTAAAAGAAGCTCTAAAAATTCAATCTGGATCGAATGGGCCCTCTCCCAAGTTATATAAAATCCATGAGAACTGAATTTGTTTCACGCTTTAAGTTTTCCAGGGATACTACAGGTATTTCCTATTTGGGGGCCTATAGTAAAGAACGATCTGATCTCTATTACAAAAAATAATATGGACTATATTAATGATTTTAATATCGATTTTATTCAACCAGCAGATATTGTATTGAAATTTGTAATTATATATTATAATTTTAAATCTTTTGCCGTAATATGAAGGTCTAACCTTGCGAAATAGAAACTATAAATATTGTGATATTGGACACCATTGATTCCATTCATTTTTTTTTTTTTTTAATCATTAAAATATAGTTTGGTTTCGTAGGTGAAATAGAAGGCATTGTATTATTTACAACAAAGATTGTTAAAATGTGTACTGTTTAAAGCTTTTTCCATGATGTATATAGCATGTTTAGATTTTGAATAAAGGGATTGTCTTCTCAGCTAGTTGTTTTGATTACCAAAGGAATTAATGCAAAACATCTACAAAAAAAAAGAAAAAAAAAGCCAAAAAGCATCACAACTGTGGTCTCTTTCAATTTAATGGCTTTGAAAGCAAATGAAAGGCGTTCATTTTCTAGATGAAAGGCACTTTCACATTAAATATATTCGAAGCATCATATAAGAGTTCTGAGAGTCTAAGAGGTCTATTAGAATCTCTTTGAAGTGTTCAATCGACTATAGGGCATGGGGACATGAAGGCTTTTAAGGTCCTCTTGTTCTACTATACTGTAAATTGAAATGTAAGGAACCTCTTATAAATTAAAGAGTTCTCCATTAGAAAGCCTAATACACATTAGATACGCTGGTTTCAATACTTTCAGTTCATATTTCAGCAAAAACATCGGCATCTACGCAAGTGAAAATTATTTAAGAAGAAGAATTATTTATGACAAAGAAGCAGAATAGGCAGTAGTTGCCTCTTAACTTAAAGTATCAAACATAACTTCCCTGAAAAGTCTTATGATGTATGCTTTAACCAAAATCATCATCTGAACACAGGGATCAGTATCAGAACCATATGCATCACACACGGCGAAGCCCATGAGCGATGCCCCTCTCAGTTTAGCGTAAACTATTTAGCCGGCGTTCCATCGCTGGGATTGTTTAACAGACAATGGGAAGAGACAAGATAAATGAATTTAGAAAATAAAGTTTGCATTTAGAATTCTATAATATTGTTCAGTTCACATTCATTTACAACCAATAAGTCATTTCATTAAACTGCCAGTGCCCATACAAAAATAGGTACAAAAAGTACTTGCGACAAAAGCTGGTAGTAGTGTGTATGTACGCAATTCTAGGGGGTATTGTATAAAACGAGTAAACCCTCTATATTATAGACCTATAAAGCGAACAAACATGTTATATTTGGAACAAGGGATGAGATTGTGTAATGCAACCAGACTGGTTTCTGAGGCAACACCTAATATCTGAGCCAATCAGAGATGTACAAGGAATTACACAAGAATAAGTGTGCAGTTTCACAGGTATATGGCTTACCACGGTCATTCATCTATTACTACGAACGGTATTTGTCTTAGCAGACAAGTTTCTGAGGCAAAACCTATTTTCTGGGCCAATCAGAGATATACAACGAATCACACAAGAATATGTGTGCAATTTCACGGGTACATGCCTTACCATGAGCAGGTATCTATATATTTCACGACTATAAGCCTTGTCAGACATGTTTTTCTAGGTTCGATAGCCAAAACTAAAGTTCGTCGTATTACGTATTCAAAGATGGTCCCTCTGTGAAAATACTGGTTTCACCTGGAGGACATATAATCATGTTTTTTCAGATAAATAAAGAGGCAATTAGTTTTTCTAGATCATTTGAAAAAAACAACTTGAAAAGATAACCTTTTATAGTTAAATTTATTCATTTTCCAATGGAGAATTCTAAAGGAATCTTGGTAAGTAAATATATATTATTCTTGAATTATAAAAAAAACAGACCTTTTTCGTATAGTTACATTTAACTATCTTGTCATATTGATTTTCTGATTGACAACGGGCTAAATGACCAATGTATAATTCAAGCGCTTTGTGACAGCTGTTCAGGTATAGGGTATTTTGGCTAAAATGGCTCTTGACTTTTTTGCTCGAAGTCGATCATCAATGGGACGTGGAGGCCTGGCTTTCATTGTCCGACAGGATTTGAATTGGAAAATTAGAAAGGATTTGGACATCTTGAAGGAGGGTAAGATAGAAACATTTAGTATAGAAATTCAGTTTGAAAATCGAGCTGGTATTTTTACTGTTGTATATAAGCCACCAAGTGCATCATTTGAAGAGTTTGCTGAAGTATTTGAATGTCTTGCTGCAAAGGTAAATAGATCTAGCCAAGAGTTTATATTTACGGGAGACTTTAATTTTGATTTGTTAAATATGCGTGGACCAAGTTTGGATTTTTTGAGCCTGATGATGTCAAATGATTTATACCCGACCGTGAGCATTCCAACGAGAATCACGGATCCTTCAGAAACGCTCATCGATAATGTGTTTGTGTCTTCAGCGATACTAAGTAAAGCGTGCTGCTCTGTTGTTACAAGCCCAGCCTCCAACCATCTTCCGGTTGTATTGCATTTGAATTCTGAAGTGAAGAAAAAAAAACAGAAAGAATAAAATACCAATGCGTGAACTAAAGCCAGTTAATCTGAAAAAAATTGAAGAACAAATTAGTGTTATTAACTGGGAAACAGTACTGAATGAAGATCATCCGTCGGAAGCATTTGAAAAGTTTAACCAAATAGTGTCGAAAATTTATGATAGCACGTGTCCGCTTAAAGAAACAAACCCCAGAAAGAATAAACCGAGAAAACCATGGTGTGATGATGAGCTGCTTAATCTGTTTAATATGAGAAATCAGGCGTGTGAGGAGCATCTGAATCATCCGCAGAATAATGAGCTCCATGTGATGTATAAAGAGCTAAGGAATAGGGCAAATGCCCTAAGAAGGAAAAAAAAGAAGGCATAATTTACAAATGTTTTTAAAGAAAGTAAAGGTAACCCCAAAGCAACATGGCAAGTTGTGAATGATCTTCTAAAAGGTCCTATGAAGCCATCGTAGCCAAAAATTGTGCTAAATAATAGGACCTTGGAAGAAACTGAGGAAATCTGCAACGCATTTGGACAATATTTCTCTGAAATTGGCTGCAAGATTCAATAAGAAGCAAGGAACTCCAATGTTTTCGAATCAAGCAGTTTTGTGGATGAGCGAGAAAGAGGTTACGAAATGAATTTCCAGCCTTGTACTGAAGAGGAGGTACGCAAAATTATTAGCACGATTAAGTCAAACAGTGCAGGAGTTGATGGAATGAGACTTAGAACGCTCAAGTCGGTTCTGGTTTATTTGCTTCCTGTCCTCGTATACCTTATCAATATTTCTATTGAAAAGGGGATGTTTCCGAGTGCGCTTAAAATAGCTAAAGTTGTACCGTTACAAAAAGGTGGAGTCAAAACTGACATATCTAATTGGAGACCAATATCAATTCTCCCGATTTATTCAAAAATTTATGAAAAGATTGTTCATCACCGGCTTTACGAGTATCTAGTCAAAATTGGTGTTTTACACGATGGTCAATTTGGCTTCCGGAAAGGACATTCGACGACGCATGCAGTCCAGCATCTTCTGGAAAATATTAACTCAGCACTTGAGAATGGCGAGCAGTGCATGGGCGTTTTTATTGATTTTAGAAAGGCTTTCGACACTGTTGATTTTGAGATTTTATTGGAAAGGCAGTATTATTTAGGCATAAAGGGTAGTGTTTTAAATTGGTTTGAATCGTATATAAGTGAAAGGAAGCTACAAGTGACTTTGACTAACAAATCTTCTCAGCCGTTTCCCATAAAGTGTGGTGTTCCACAGGGCTCAGTTCTTGGTCCTCTCCTGTACCTGATATTCGTAGACACAATGAGGTTCTACATTTCCGGAGCTTCAGTTACTTCATTTGCTGACGACACGGCTTAAGTGATTGCAGCAAAGTCGCTGCAAGAGCTCTTGTTCAAGGCGAATAAGGCGCTTGATGGCCTACATAAATTTTTTTGTGCTAGCCTACTTAGCGTCAATGCATCAAAAACTAATTTTATGATGTTTACGAGGACTGGCACTGCTCCCACTCTCCCTGGTGTCATTATTTACAATGGCCTACCGCTCTCACAAGTCGAAGAGATCCGATATCTAGGATTCATCCTGGATCGAAACTTGAGTTGGAGAAAACACTGCGATATCATAGCATGCAAGCTAGCGCGAGGCCTTTGAGTTCTGAACCGTTTTCAAATTTTTTTACCTTTGAAAATTCTGCTTTTATTGTATTTTTCATTAATAGCGCCTTATATAAATTATGGTTGTTTGATTTGGGCGAGTAATTTTAGTTACAATTTTTGGAGAGTTCAAGTTCTGCAGAATAAGGCTATAAGGTTGATTGGAAGGTATGATCGTGGTATTGATAGCACTGAATCACTTTTTAGAAAGTTTAAAATTTTAAAGGTTGGTGAAATAAGGGATTATCAAGTTGGAGTATTTGTATTTCAGTGTCTGAATGGTCTTGCACCGGATTTTCATATGAATATTTTTAAGCCTAATTCATTTTATCACGATTATTCGACTAGGAGTGCGGATAGTCTTGCATCTGAGCCACGGAACACAACGAGAGCGAGTCAAGTGACCAGACACATGGGCCCGTCAGTTTGGAATTCGTTCCCAGATTCTCTTCGTCAAGCTGAAAGTGTGCCGCAACTTAAAACCCGTATTAAAAATCATTTCTTTTCAGGAATTTGGTAGTGTTAAAGGTTCGAGAGAAGGCTTTTGTATTTTTTTTTTTTTTTGTAGACATTTTTTTTATTTTTTTTATATTTTGTGCCATTATATATTTATCATTAATTTCATTTATTATTATTGTTATCCCCTTTTTTCATGTTTTTTGGTGTGTTGAATTGGCATGCATGATATCCAACCGGTCGCTTTTTCAAGCATCTTTTTGCTTTAGTGCGACTTGTTGTCACATTGAATTGTTTTTTTTTTTTTGTTAATAAAAATGTATGAACCTGAAAACCTGAAAACCTGAAAAACCTGACTAGCTTGCAAAAATATCTCATACATTCATAATTGAAAAAGACATACATTTTATTCTTTTATCCTGCGTGGGCTTTGGTAATGTGGAGGGGGGACGGCGCCCCCCTGTTAATATTATGAATAAATAACAAACGGACCTAATAGTCAAAATCGTGTTATTTTTATGCATTGTATTTAAAATATATCTAGCTTAGGCTAAACTTGGGACTGGCGTTCTTTTTTATGAGTTTAAGCAGATTGAAAATTAAGCCTATAAGTTTTAAAACCGTGACGTTCATAATTGAAAAAGACATACATTTTTTTCTGTTATCCTTCGTGGGCTTTGGTATTGCGGAGGGGGGAACGTCGTCCCCCGTTAATATTCTGAATAAATAGCAAACGGACCTAATAGTCAAAATTGTCTTATTTTTTATGCATCTTATTTAAAATATATCTAGCTTAGGCTAAACTTGGGACTGGCGTTCTTTTTTATGAGTTTAAGAAGATTGAAATTTAAGCCTATAAGTTTTAAAACCGTGACGTTCATAATTGAAAAAGACATACAATTTTTTTTCTTTTATCCTGCGTGGGCTTTGGTATTGCTGAAGGGGGAACGTCGCCCCCCGTTAATATTCTGAATAAATAACAAACGGACCTAATAGTCAAAATTGTGTTATTTTTTATGCATCGTATTTAAAATATATCTAGCTTAGGCTCCACCTAGGACTGGCGTTCTTTTTTATGAGTTTAAGCAGATTGAAATTTAAGCCTATAAGTTTTAAAACCGTGACGTTCATAATCGAAAAAGACATACATTTTTTTTCTTCTATCCTGTGCGGGCTTTGTTATTGTGGAGGGGGAAAGCCCCTCCCCCCTGTTAATATTCTGAATAAATTACAAACGGACCTAATAGTCAAAATTGGGTTATTTTTTATGCATCGTATTTAAAATATATCTAGCTTAGGCTCCACCTAGGACTGGCGTTCTTTTTATGAGCTTAAGCAGATTGAAATTTAAGCCTATAAGTTTTAAAACCGTGACGTTCATAATTCAAAAAGACATGCATTTTTTTTCTTCTATCCTGTGTAGGCTTTGGTATTGTGGAGGGGGGAACGACAACCCCCCCCCCTTGTTAATATTCTGAATAAATAACAAACGGACCTAATAGTCAAAATTGTGTTATTTTTTATGCATTGTATTTAAAATATATCTAGCTTAGGCTCCACCTAGGACTGGCGTTCTTTTTATGAGTTTAAGCAGATTGAAATTTAAGCCGTTAAGTTTTAAAACCGTGACGTTCATAATTGAAAAAGACATACATTTTTTTTCTTTTATCCTGTGTGGGATTTGGTATTGTGGAGGAGGAACGGAGCCCCCCTCCCGTTAATATTCTGAATATGTAACAAACGGACCTAATATTCAAAATTGTGTTATTTTTTATGCATCTTATTTAAAATATATCTAGCTTAGGCTCAACATAAGACTGGCGTTCTTTTTTATGAGTTTAAGCAGATTGAAATTTAAGCCTATAAGTTTTAAAACCATGACCTTCATAATTGAAAAAGACGTACAATTATTTTTTCTTTTATCCTGCGTGGGCTTTGGTATTGTGAAGGGGGAACGTCGCCCCCCGTTAATATTCTGAATAAATAACAAACGGACCTAATAGTCAAAATTGTGTTATTTTTTATGCATCGTATTTAAAATATATCTAGCTTAGGCTCCACCTAGGACTGGCGTTCTTTTTATGAGTTTAAGCAGATTGAAATTTAAGCCTATAAGTTTTAAAACCGTGACGTTCATAATCGAAAAAGACATACATTTTTTTTTCTTCTATCCTGTGCGGGCTTTGTTATTGTGGAGGGGGAAAGCCCCTCCCCCCTGTTAATATTCTGAACAAATAACAAACGGACCTAATAGTCAAAATTGGGTTATTTTTTATGCATCGTATTTAAAATATATCTAGCTTAGGCTCCACCTAGGACTGGCGTTCTTTTTTATGAGTTTAAGCAGATTGAAATTTAAGCCTATAAGTTTTAAAACCGTGACGTTCATAATTCAAAAAGACATGCATTTTTTTTCTTTTATCCTGCGT
Source organism: Artemia sinica (assembly GCA_027921565.1). Lineage (NCBI taxonomy): Eukaryota > Metazoa > Arthropoda > Branchiopoda > Anostraca > Artemiidae > Artemia > Artemia sinica. Next base: position 55,085,133 of record CM051264.1, read on the forward strand.
GGGCTTTGGTATTGTGGAGGAGGATGGGCGCCCCCCTCCCGTTAATATTCTGAATATATAACAAACGGACCTAATAGTCAAAATTGTGTTATTTTTTATGCATCTTATTTAAAATATATCTAGCTTAGGCTCAACCTAGGACTGGCGTTCTTTTTTTATATGTGCTTAAGATGATTGTAATTTAGGCCTATAAGGTTATAAGTTACCTAGTGAAAAGACTGGAAATTAATTTTTATTCCAGGACATTGATGCTAAAAGTCCTGACCAAAAGCGACCGAAGCTAGATGCCGGCTCTGACATCACTAACAAGGACCTAATAAGATCTTTGAAAATGGCGAGGCCTAGTGTAATCTGCTATACGCCAACTTCAGATAGACAGGGCATTTCTAATGAGCTACCAGCAATTTCTAACGTAAGTGTATTTATCAGATAGTTTGCGCAAAAAAAGTGTCGTTTTTTTTCTATGTGCCAAAGATGATTGTAATTTAGGCCTATAAGGTTATAAGTTACCTAGTGAAAAGACTGGAAATTAATTTCTATTCCAGGACATTGATGCTCAAAGTCCTGACCAAAAGTGACAGAAGCTAGATGCCGGCTCTGACATCACTAACAAGGACCTAATAAGGTCTTTGAACATGGCGTGGCCTAGTGTAATCTGCTATACGCCACCTTCAGATAGACAGGGCATTTCTAATGAGCTACCTGCAATTTCTAACGTAAGTGCATTTATCAGATAGTTTTTCGTAATTCTGGGTGGGTAGGAAAGATGCATTGGAAAAAACAAGCACCTATTACTATTCTACATAAATGAAAATCCATAATAACAACAAATTTTTTTATTCAAGTTTATAGCGTGCTCACAATTTTGCAATGCGTATTCTCATTTAAGTAGCAGGAAGCAATTATCTCCCGTCTCTTAGTCCGCGTGGAGAAATCTTGCCTCTTCTCATCTTGGAATAATCAGATACAGTAGGCCTCTAGCACTGACGCTATGAAACCTGTTTATTTGTTACCATTGCATTCCCAAATATACTACGAATTTAATCCGAGTTAAAAAATTGTAATTATAGTCCGCAAATGGTTAAAAACTATTTTTAAGCTCTAGTTATCCAATTATTAGACAAAAGGTGTGTGTGTGTGTGTGTTTTAACTCACGGGGTAATTGATGAAGAAAAAAAGAGGGGGGTAAGAAAAAAGAGAGGGGGATAGAAGAAAAGAGAGGGGGATGGAAAAAGAGGGGGAGACGGGGCAAAAAGACCTTAATCAGACAGTGTTTTAACTACATTACATGACATTTGCTACTTATTTAGTAGCCGGTGAAAATGTGACTAGAAGAGCATTGAAATGCTTTATGAAAAATAGGTTATCGCTTCTTAGTGAGGTATTGCCAACTCCGTGATAGATATTTTTATCGTGCTTTCTTTTATTTCATTGGCATTAGCCAAAGTTCACTTCTTGTATGCCTACCAACTACTAATTTCTGCTCAATTATTGTCTGTGAAATTAATATCGTAAAAAGGCAAAATATAAAATTGGTTAAGCTGTTTTTAGGTACTTTGTATGATTGAAGTGGACAAGTATTTAGCCAACATAATGGCATGAGAAAAGTAAGTTTTGATGGGGTGAAAAATTGGCATGGTTATTGTCATATAAAATATTGGATATTGCACATGGAAAATCAATCCTATTTCTCATAGATTAACATCGGTGAGTTATCGCCACCGTCAGCTTCAGGAGCATTTATTTGCTATGAACCGTCGACAGTCCTCACACCACCAATGGACTTTAGAGATGATGATGCTTTAGTTGTTGATAACATGGAGTGGCAAAGGGGGTTTTTAAATGATTTTTGGGGGATATGGCTAGCCTAGACGATTTAAGTTGCGATATAGATTTGGTTGAGGACCCGGAATGGACAAACATGTTAATAAACGAATATTTGTGGGATAGGCCAACAAGTGCATCTAAACAGGTTTCTCATGCCAATATTCAAAATCAAATTCCGTCACAAGACAATACAGGCTGGCTTGATCAGCTTTCCCCAAATACAGTGGAATGTATATTCAGTGAATTGGGTGATTTTAAACCAGGCTCAACTGATGCAATTGAACAGACTGATGGTGGTGCTATTTACATTATTATGCCACCCCCCACCACTGAGGTTGACGATAGTAGTGACAATGAGTCACCAGCATTCATACTACCAGATTTTTTCTTGGCTAACTCTGCCTTGCATCATACTAATGTTTACAGCGCAAATTTCGGTGACCCCTTTAATTCCTTAATGTCAGGGGGTATAATAACAGACCCCCTGGCTATTACTCACTCCAATGTTAACAAGATTCGAGCCCTTCTTGAGCAACAGATGGGAATGTGGGGAGGGAGGGACAGTTTAAAGGCATCAATAGCACTAAAAATATATTTTTAAATGAGAATGCGAGTGAACTCTATTCAAAATACTTGCATACAGAAATGTTAGCAATTCACCCGCATTTGTCAAAATATGAGGAGATTTTTTTAGATTGGGTAAGCAGCATTTTGGCTAAACTAGATAATTATAACAAGGGGCGTAGCGGGTCGGTTGTTTTATTCATAGAAAATTTAAGCTTTAACATCTGTAGATTTAAAAGGATTTTATTTTAAGAGGGAGGAGTGTGCATATTGATTTTTAATTGAGACCTATAGACCTCTGCGTGAAAATGCTTCTAAGAAAAAGTTGGACGAACTACCAGCTAATGGGGATGGGTCAAAGTTTCCTAAAGTAGATTTTAGTTGTTTAAACTGTCAATTTCCCGTAAAATTTAGGGGGAAAGATATTTTTGAGCGGGCTAATGGACATTTAAAGATTGGTTTTACGGTGTTGCAGTATGAAACAGAATTTGAGGAGGGCCAACGTTCTGATAAAAAGGGGGTATTATTTCCAGTGAGGGCTCCGTCCATTGAGTCAGTGAAGCATTGGGTCTGGCTTCTATATACGCCTCCCTCAGATCCTGATTCAATAGGACATTTTAATCCAATTATATATATTAGTAGAGTTTTATGTGAGGGTAAAAAGGGAAATGGGGATGTATGCTATTATTGTCCAACATGCCTCTCAAGATTTCGTAGTAATTCAAAGTTAAAGCATCATATAAAACAGTGTAAACGTCATGGATACCAGGCTGTGGAAACGGTTAGCGGAGATAGAGCGATCTTACGTTTTAAGAACTTTCAGAGCACGCTCCTGCAGAGCAATAAGATTGCTTTGGACTGCGAAGCGAGACTCACAGACGTGTACGATTCGTCAAATCCAAATCGTGTTAGAATACATAAAGCCTTAGGGGTCTCTTATGAACATGCGCAACGAGACTCCAGTAATACCATGCAAGTGTTGGATGTAGTTGAGTCGATGGGTAGTGAAGACTTCATGCGCTCTGCATTGACCAGTCTAATTAAAACAACGAATGGTGCAATTTCTCGCCTTCGCTACACAACCTATCCTATGCTTCTATCACCAGTTGACATATTGACCATTAAAAATCGTAAAATATGTTGGGTTTGCAAGGGAGAATTTGATGATGGTGTTGGGAATGGAGGAAAGAGAAAGGTGATCGACCACGATCATTTATGGCAGAAAATCACATCGGGAGGGAGTAACTTTACAGGGGTTGCACATCAAATGTGCAATGTAAACTTTAGACAGCAATATTTCTTACCGGTTTTTATACACAATTCCAATTATGATTTAAAGGTTAGTTTACCGGCGTTTGCCCGCATTGTCAATGGAGGAGTTGTAGATAATGAATGGATATATGGTTCTTTTTCATATAATATCATACCCAAATCATCAGAGAAGCTACTGCTGCTATAATTCATGTGGAAAACAGAAAACAAGGGTAACACGTGCCTGAATATAATCTGTTTTTTAGACTCTTTCAGTTTTATCCCCAAGTCCTTAAGTCAATTGATTCAGGTACAGAAAAGTGACAATTTTGATAGCTTCCCCCTTCTTAAACAGCGCTTCCCCGATGATGAAATGTATGATTTATTAACGTGTAAGGGCTTAAATGCATATGACTACTACAACTCTGCCTTGAGTCTAGATGAGGTGTCGTTACCGACTATCAAAGCATTTTACAATTCTCTTACTGACAGTCAGTGCACCACTGGTGACTATGAATTCGCCAAGAGGGTTTGGGCAAAGGGAGGGTGTAAAAATGGGTGGGATTACTGTAAACTGTACTTGGCCAGTGATGTACTGACTCTTCTGGACATTGTGTGCAAAAATACGGATAAAATCTATGGGGAATTTGGGTTGGAATTAGGGTATTATTTTTCCACTCATCATCTGGTGATGGACTTGATTCTTATAATTAGCAAAGAAGAAATAGGTCTGAACGGCGACGTGGATCAGTATCTGTTTTTAGAGAGATCAATGAGGGGTGGGTATGTTTTTCATGGGGATCGTATCATGAAAACTGATCCGACCGGACAGCACACCGATAAAAAGTCAGATGCAGTTTTTTTCGACATGAGTTCCCTTTATCCGTCGGCAATGTCTCATACTGTTTGCCGTGTGGGAATTACAGATGGCTTAACGATCCATGTGCTTTGAGACGGTAGTCATGGAAATCCATGACTCGGTAAAAGACTTTGTTTTCCCGTGCATAAATAGGCCGGTGGGTAGGGACTCTCTGAGTTCCTACAATCTATCTTTAGCAGAGGATGGGAGTATGCACTGGGTAACTTCAAAGCAAAAACTTATTGCCGACCTCAACCCGAAACAGAATATCGTTGTACATCACGTGCTATTGAAATGGATGGTGTCCAATGGTTTCAAAGTCACAAAGATTCATAGAGCCCTCCAATTTGATCAAAAGCCCTACATGAAAACGTTTATTGACACCTTTGTCAGTAAGCGTTCACAAGCGAAAACGAAAGTTGAAAAAGAAGTCTATAAACTCATTTTAAACTCAGCCTTTCGTTAAAATGTGCGTAAAAGAGTTCGTTAAAGAGTACATTAGCTCACGAATGAACTATACCAGCTGGAATGAATTCTTCTATCCAGAGCTAGTGAAACGCCAGGCCCCAAATCAATTGTTAATGTTAAAATCTGAAACGGGTAGCGATCTGATATCCAGTGGTGTGTTTCCTGGGCCGAAGGTATACTGTGTGGAAACGCACAACAAGGATATCAAACAAGTTTGCAAGGGGGTGCCTACACACTTTGTAAAAAATAATTTCAATATGAGTGTCTATAGAAAATATGTGGAACGTAGTTTAGTCCCAAGAGCGAAAGTCATGGCGATTCGCTCTTTACAATTTAAAAACTACACAGTTATAGTTGAGAAAAACGCCATGTCGGCCATATCAGACAAAGTTTATGTACTTGAGGATGGTGTGAAGGTACTACCACACGGTCACTATTTAATTTCAGACTGAGCTGAATGTATAGAGTAAAGAAAACAACTCGTTCTGAAAAAAATTAACTTAAATTCTTTCATAGTACAAGGTGGGTGATGGGTGTTTAAATTTTTTTTTAATCCAAACTAATAAATTTTCAATATGTGTGTGAGTGTGTGTGTGTGTGCGTGTGTGTGCAAGGCAGGGCAGTTACTTCTTCATAATTTCCAGTATACATATTTATTTAATGTCCCCGGCCCGGCCCCCGGCCCGCCACGCTTCCCGGCCTCCGCAGCGGCTGCCTCGTTCTTTGGCCGCCGCAGTGGCTGCCCCGGGGGGGGTATTTTTTTTGCTAGTGCCTATTTAAAATAAATGTTGTATTTTTTATTATAAATAAATAAAAAAAGAAGTGTATTTATTAAATATAAAGTTTTTTTCCTCGTGCTTATTTAAAGTAAATGATTATGTTTTTGTTATAAATAAACAAATAAAAAAAATCTTAAGTGTATTTTTCTTGTTTAATGTGTTTTTTTTCTAGTTGCATTATTTGTAAAGTGCTGCTTTTATGTTAATAATAAAAGAAAATATGATTCTTTATTGATTCTGTTCTTCTTCTCATTGTTCGTGAACGGAGCAGTAATAGGGAAATTATTTAGTCATTAGACATCTATAGTCGACAGTTAGTTGTACGTGAGCTGTTGAAGGGAACAGCAATATGTATCAATTTAAAACACCATTCAGATCGTTTCTGTGTGGTCCATCAATGTCAAACAAAACGACACTCTTAACTAAAATAATTAAAAATTGTGATAAAATGCTTATGGAAAAGCCCAAAAAAATCTATTATTGCTACACGATTTGGCAGGAGTCATACGATAAAATAAAAGAAATTGCTATTTTGAGCGTGCAGATACAATTCATACAGGGACTTGATGTTTTAAACATTATTGAACCAAACTCTTGGCTGATTATTGACGGTTTAGCTGAATCCATTGAACAATGGTTCCAGAAAATTCTACAATTGTTTACCGTTCGCTCTCATCACGAACAGGTTTCCGTTACTCTAGTTCTACACAATCTCTTTCATCAGAGCAAATGTATGAGAAAACTTGCTTTGAACTGTACCTACTATATCATCTACAGAGTTGTTCGTAATTCTAGCTCACTAATAACTCTCAATAAACAAATATACCCCGGCGCCCCCAAATTTCTACTTTCAGCATACGATCAGGCAACTAATAAACCCCACGGCTACATCCTATTGGATCTTAATCAAAGTACACCCGAAGATTTACGTGTAGTCACAGTTATTTTTGGCAATGAAATTACAGTAAATCTCTCCGTTAACAGTAAAAAAGGCTATTAGTTGGCATCATGACAATGAAGAAACTACATGAAAATAGACATTTGTTTTCCTTTCTAAGCACTTCAAATCCTCCACTTAGGAAAGCCATACTTAAACATGGTATTGACAACGATTTTATTAATCTAATATCTGAACTTTGTTTAAATTTGACTGAGGGCAATGTTCAACTGCCAGAAGTAGTTAAGCAACAGGCAAAGCAACATCGTTCCATTGTGCGTGCATTGGCCTGTAAAAAGAAAGGAAAGAATTTTAAAAGGAAACGTCTTCTTCAAGCGGGCGGTAGCTTTTTTACATTTTTACTGCCAATAATTGCAGGACTTGTAAACAGTTTTCTCTAGATGGCTAAACCATATAAATTGACCCCAATAGAACTCGCTCTTTCACCCGTGGAGCACTTTGAGGACAATCTGAGTAAATTCATTGACAGCGAGAATATTGAGGATGAAAAAAAACTACTTTTACTTCAAGATGCACTTCGCTGAGTGGACAAGCATAAGCCCTATCGTGTGAGAGCCAGTGGTAATGTGAGTGTCATTGATCACAAAAGAGAACCATCTCCTCCGGATTCTTCTGCTGCTGGATTACAATTAAAGAAGAAGGAATTGGATTCAATACTGTCGAGAATTGGAAATCTAATGCCGCACTCATATCTTGAACAAAGTAAACGACTTATAACATATCTCATGGAAAGTGGTCAAGATCATATTCAAGCTGACAGTAATGGGAATGGAATTATAATTCAAGGCAAAAGCTATAATCTACTTGATTTAATCTACGATTTGGTTACAAATCGTAAAGGTCTTTTATCATTTGACAGTCATCTATACAACTCTCTAAATACATTAAACTTCGGTAAAATCCTCATTAGCAATAGGCAAATTCTAAAAAAATAAAATGAACATGCTCTTTCTTCATCGCCATCAATAAAACATGAAGAAAAAGCGAAAGATTTTAAATCAATCTTGGAAAATACTAGAACACCTAGTGGAAACATTGATTTGACAATGAGGAGGAGGAGCACATCGCTGATAGCTAGACAAAAGTGAAGACGCATCAAGTCAACGTCACCCCCATCATCACCTACTAGTGTACAAAAGGGTAGTGGACGTTACACTACGTGTTTACGTTCAAAATGGTTGAAGGTCTGAAACGTGTTTATTAAAATATTGGTGAAGTGGGAAAATTAAGTTCCCCCACCACTCTTTCCAAATTCACTGGTGTTCACACTAAAAGTGCACAAGACTATCTACAAAATGAATCAAGTTACACTCTACATAGAAATCATAGACTTCGTTCTAATCAGTATCGAAAAACTAAAGCCTTTTCCCCCCTACATTTAATGCAAGCAGATCTCTTAACTCTAGATGAGATTCAAAGGCGTCAAAACACACTGTACAAGTACATTCTACTTGCAATCAGTGTTTTTAGTCGCTATGCATATGCCATTCTATTGAGCACAAAGAGAGTTGTTGAAGTTGCTTAGGCTATAGAAAGTATTTTCGAACAAGATTCATATAAAAAAGATTCAAACGGATCGGGGTAGTGAATTTGTTAATCCCCATGTTGAAAAAGTACTAATGAAATATAATACAATGCTCAATCATAGTCATAGTCCTGTATAGGCTGCATTGGCCGAACGATTGATAAGAACTATTCGACTTTTAATTTCAAGGTATTGTACATTGAAAAATACACCTGCTTTTATTCATGATTTAGATAAAAATCATGTTGATTTATAATCAACGACCCCATCAATCATTTTCCAACTCAACCCAAACGGAATATCATCTTTCTGATCATGATACATTTGATACTTTTCTTAAAGAATATTCCAATGAAACGATTGTGAAGAAAAAATTCAATGTTGGTGATACTGTTCGAATTAATAGAACAACTAATGTTTTTGAAAAGGCTAATTACTTGTGGTCCACTGAACTTTTTAAAGCGAGCTTTTCAAAAATCCTAGACACCAAACCCATAACTTATCGTCTGCGATATACCAAAGATGAAGAGATTCTCGGCGGCTGGTATTAGTTTGAACTACAAAAAGTTAAAAATAACAGTGAAATCCATCAAATTGAAAAGACATTAAAGACTCGTACTCGCAGGGGCAAGAAACAGTTACTTGTTCGGTGAATAGGATACAACTCTGATTTTGATTCTTGGATCGGTGTTGAAGACATTAACAATGCCCAACGATTTTGATGTAACATTTATGTCCAAAGTCTCCGATCCTCTCTACAATGACTTGAATAAAACAAGTGATTTTCGGACGAAACTCTCTCCCGCCATCAAATTCGACGGTGCGTATGAAGTGCCTCTTGTCAACTGTATTCTCAAAAATAGCTATGATATCCTGAGAAAGGGTCTTGCGTATGAGATAAGTTATACCATTCGATTGGTCACTCTTTGTTGAGTGTAAATGGGTTGAAGCACTTAAATATAGTGAATATCCACATTTCACATTGAAATATAAAGAATATGGTACTATGACGGATTTATGTCGTGCAATCAATAGAAAAATCTCATATCGTAGGAATGGTAAATTCCATTTTAATTATTCAATCGAACACGATAGGATTTACATTACCTCACCTGTTGACACTGAAATGGTTCATCTCAATGATAATCTGAGAGGTGTTCTTGGCTTTAAACAGAATATGATCAGTGGTAAAAACGCTGGCACTGTTAGCGGGATGGATCATGTTATTTTTGCTGATTATCCACCTGGTTTCACCTCGGACTCTTGCATATTTCTTTATGCATCCTTTGTGGAAGCATCGAGAGTTGGTAATTCAAATGTCCCCCTCCTATCTGTATTTGAACGAAAAACAACCCATGAACATGTTCATCACTATAATTTAAAGCATCTTCAGTATGTTCCTGTAAACACTTCGTATTTGGAACTCTGTCAGTTAACACTAAGAAGTGAATTGGGTGATCCTCTAGCAATCACAAAAGGTTTAGCTGTGACTACATGTCATTTTCGACCCATCGACACTGCCTAAAATGAACAACAGAAGAATTCCATTTATCTGTCCTGATATTGACTACTATCTTGGTGCTCTGAGTCCACGGCAAATAGTTCATGGATTGGACCATTACAAGGGGCGTACTAGAATGTCTCGCTATGGTCTTGGTAGCTGGTTTTCTAGGCTATTTCGTTCTGCATTACCCCTTGCCAGAAAATATCTTATACCTGCTGCATCAAATTTTGCAGCCTCAACACTACAGGACTGGGGGTCGGGTAAAATTTTCAAGGAGAATGTTATAGAAAATATTAGATCTTCAGCAAGAGCTGAAGCAATTAAAATCTCAGCAAAATGGGAACGGATTATAAAGAGTGCATGGTCATCATTCACTCATCAGTCTCTACCCAGGCGGGAACCGAAGGACATCAATAACGACTTTGAGGAATAAAGGGAAGAAGACCTATACGAAGAAGAAGAAGAAAAAGATTGTTAGATCAAAGAGGGATTTCTTCTCTTAAGATGACCTATCTCCCCCATAAGGAATCAAATCCATCAACCAGCTCCTAATTGAATCTATTCAATGCTGAAAATTTTGATGTCAGTGTTAAGTATGGTTACTATGAACAATTTCATCCTCAACAACCAATCTCGGAAAATATACACTTTCAGATATTTTCCAGTGAAGACTATTTCATTGATTTATCATCAACATTTATTGATTTAAATGTTGCGGTGAAGAAGAAGTCAGACAATACAACTCTCACTGCTGCCGATGGCCTGTCCTATGAAAACTGTATCCTACACAACGTGTTCAAACAAATTAATATATTTATTAATGGAACATTGGTGAGCACTAGCAATAATTTATCCAACTATGCAAGCTACATACAATTTATGATGATGACTCCTAAGGCATATAAGGAGTTGAGTTGACAGTCATTGGGCTATGAATATCGATCAGTTGTTGATACTGACGGTGAGTCAGTATCAACCACCGTCTAATTATGCATGGTAATGGATTTATGGGCTTTGTTGGGCTAACCACCCGGCAAAGCTTCTTTTACCTGGTTATGATTAACCACAAAAAGCCTCGGACCAAACAGCCATTTCGACGAAGACCTGTAGCACGTCCACCGACCATCCAAAAGAACCTGTTTACGGTAGCCCACTGCAATGTACGAGGTCTCAGATCTAAGTTTGACCAGTTCCTAAATTTAGTGAACTCGGTCAAGCCATCTATCATGTTTATCACTCAGACCAATCTAAACCAAGAAATTCAGAGCAGTGAGGTTGCCATACAGGGATACACGCTCCTCAGGCGGGATCGAGAGCGTACTGACGGCACTAAATACGGAGGAGGAGGTGTCGCTGTTTATCTACAGAGTCATATACCTTATTCATGCCTGAACATACCAGATTCAGCAAGCGAAGAAGCTCTGTGGGCCAGGGTGACCCTCCCAAATAAATCCGTGATTGACGGTACCGTGTATAACCCTCCAACTTACCAGATTACCAGCTACCTTGAAACCTCCCTTGAATATATTTGGGGAAAGCACGCTAAGTCTGCCATTATCCTTTATGGAGACTTCAACGTCCATCATAGCGTGTGGCTTCGCAGCAAAAATACTGATAGGGAAGGGTCGGACTCGTATGATCTATCTCTCTCTTCCGGGCTGGAACAACTTGTCGATTTCGACACGTATCACGGCCCAAACGGATCATCTCGTCTTGACCTATTCCTTACAGATCACCCTGACTCCTTTAAAGTAGACGCTCATGCTTTCACCAGTGACCACGTTGCCGTCGTTGCACGTGGAAACCTACGTATTCCGCCTCCAGTAAAGCATGAACGAACAATCTGGCTATACAAAAGAGATGATTGGGACGGTTTGAGAAACACTCTTTTTTCTCAGCAGTGGAGAGCCTTCCTCCTGGAAGGCCCAGAGAAAGCTGCAGATAAGTACCAGCAGGCCATAGTTGACTCTGTCGAAAAGCATATCCCTTCAAAGCGGACCCAGGTGTCCAGTAAGGACAAACCTTGGTTCAACGCCCAGTGTAAGAAGACAATCCGAGCAAAACAAAAGGCATAAAAGCGATGGCTACTTTCGAAGAGCGAAGTGGACAGAATTGCATTCATAAATGCGCACAAAGATGCAGTTCAAGCGATTCGGCAGTCCCGGGTTTAGTATAAGGAGAAATTCGCCACCAAGCTTCAACTTGCTTCGGCAAAGAGTTGATGGAAAATTGTCAAGGAGGCTTTACCGTCGTCCAAGGGGACCGCAATTCCTTCTCTCCAGAGTAACAGGACAGTGGTACAAGATCCACAGGCAAAGGCTGAAGCTCTTGCTAAGGCTTTTGCCGAATTCTCGAATCTAGACGATGACGGTAGAGAGGTGCCAAAATTCTCCGACCGAACCGACACTGTCCTGGAACGCGTGAATTTTTCTGCTCCCAAGATCCTTCGCATTCTGCAACATCTGTATGTGACCAAAGTCACGGGTCCTGACAACATACCAAATGTTGTCCTCAAGTCCTGCAGTGCCGAACTTGCTGGACCCTTGCCATTGCTTTTCCGGCTGTGCTTTTGCTCCGGAACCTTCCCACGAACATGGAAGTCCGCCCATGTTATACCTACTCTAAAGCCAGAAGGCGATCCAACGAGCGTGGGCTCCTAGAGGCCTATTAGCCTTCTCTCCTGTGTTGAAAAAGTCTACGAGAGCGTCTCCAATAAAACACTTCATCAGTACCTGGAATCAAATGACCTTCTAGGCGATCGCCAATATGGATTCCGCCGGAAACGCTCAGCATTAGACTGCCTAGTGGCCCAGTATCAGGAGTGAATAGAACTACTGGCAATGGGATACGACATCAGGCTACTATTCTCCGACATTGTGAAAGCTTTTGACAGAGTATGGCACCGTGTCCTGCTAAAGAAACTCTATGTGTATGGTGTTCGGCGATGTCTGTTAAAAGTGATTGAGAGCTTTCTTTCCGATCGTTCACTGCGGGTTGTTCTTGACGGGTTTATTTCCCGCGAATATCCAGTGAAAGCCGGGGTACCCCAGGACAGTGTCTTGGGACATACGCTCTTCCTTATCTACATAAACGACATGGCAGACAGCCTCGCAAACCCTCTGCATCACTTTGCCGCCGATACCACGACACACTCAGCCGTCCCTAAACACGAAGACCTAAAACAAGCCGCCCTTTCCCTACAGATGGATCTTTTGAAAATTGAAAAGTGGTCTGATGCATGGATAATCAACTTCAATGTATCGAAAACAAAGGAGCTTCTATTAGCCGATCAAAGGTATTACGTGAAAATCGCAGTTTCATCTTCAAAAACTAAGCTATAAAGAGAGTCGACGAGCTTTGTCTACTGGGGATTGATTTCTCTACCGATCTCTCTTGGAACAACCACCTTGATAGGGTGAAAGCCTCCTCCGCAAGAAAGCTGGGAGTTACTCTTCGCTGCAAAAACCTTCCTCCATCAAGCTCGATCATCCCACTCTACAAGTCTTGCATCAGACCCATAGCTGAATATGGATGCTCGCTATTTGCTGGTGCTCCGAAAACGCTGCTAGCACCACTTCAGAAGATCCAGAATAGGGCAAATAGGGCGGGATGCGCCTCTATACAAGAATTGCTCCAGCCTCTAAATGAAAGGTTTGATGTAGCGTCGATGGCTGTTTTCTACAAGTACATGAATTCGCCTCCCTCAGACGAGCTCTCTCGAATTGTGCCCCCTTCTGTTCAGCCGAAAAGGCAGACACGAAGGCACACAGCTCGGTCCAATTATCTGAAGGAGGATACGCCGAAAACTGAGTACTTGAGGAACAGCTTCATCCGGCGTTGCACTTCTATCTGGAACGATTTTCCTGGGGATATTATCCCTGCAAATCCCTCTGTTGACACCTTCAAAGAAGGTTCAATAGACTTTTAGAGCCTCGAGGCCATTGAAAGACGTAAATGAATAGCGGCATATCAGATACTTTGAAGTACCTGGCGTCGTGAATATTGGAATAAAAAAAAAAGTTACAACTAGCCCCATCAAATTTCATTTTGAGAAAAACACTTGCTGCAGCACCCGATGCAAATATCATTATCACTTCGGCAATTCTTCATGTTCGAAAACAACAGGTTATGAGCTCTGTTACATTGGCAGTTGAAAAACTAAGAACCAATGGTATCAGCATTAAACTTCTTGTCCCCCATACGATCATCAGTCAACGTCATATTGCCACTGGCTCTTGCAGTTATACCGATTCATCATTTATCAAGGGAGAAATCAAATCAAAACTCGCTTTGGCCTTTGTGAAGCGTGCCAGTGCCGTTGGATCCGGGACTGCATCCCCCCATGATTTTATTTTATTTGGTCTATCTAACCTTGTGTGCAAATTGAATGGAATCCCACTGTACACTCTATCATTTGATAAAAAAAAATCCTACAAAACTCTGTATGAGTTGACCATGCAATCCCTAGATCATGATTCACAACTATTTGAAAATGGAATAACTGATTCAATGTTTTCAAAAAATCATGGTGTAATTGTTCTGGATCTGTCTGGCACCCAGGATATGACCATAGTACGAACGGGGTATGTACGTTTAGAGTGCACATTTGCTGATGCTTTGACTGAGAGTATCACGCTAATATCATTGAGTCAATTTGAAACCTATTGGGAAATCACTCACGACGGCAGTGTTCTACTAGGCCTTGCACCATGAACAGAAACCAAATAATCAGCGTATTTAATATGGATTTATACATGTCTCAGTATAAGTCCTGTTGCATACCATCGGACTTCATTAAAAAAATTCTAAGCGTTAATAATAACCTAATCGTTTTTAATAGCATTCCATCGACTTTGAAGACCGGTCAATGGCTATGCACCTTTCAAAGAGCGAATAATATCGTATTTTTGATCCTCTTGGCCTATCATATAAATTCTACACTCCACACATCAACAACTTTATTGAGAGCAGTGGGAAAACTATTATTCAAAACCAAAAGAGAGTACAGGATATAACGACTAAGACATGTGGCTTTCATACACTACTCTTTTTCATGTTCAGATGTCGTGGCTATATCTACAATCAGTTTCTCAGCAATTACGTTGATTTTCCTCGATTGAACGACTTTCTAGTCGAAAATATACTGTCAAGTGTGTTTAATATTGATTTTAGTGCCCTACGAATAAAATGTTCTAAAAATGTATATAAAATTGTTTATTAATAAAAAAATAATGCATATACATGATAAAAAACAACTTTTCTACTCTTTAGATTTCATCTTTTACTATGTATAGGTATTTGTCGAGAACAACTAATGCAGGTAAATTATCTGAATTCACTGATCCTGATGTGCTGCAATGTCAGGGTCACATTTTCTACAATATAATGTAACTTCACTCGTATCATATCTCTTTCTATAGTCAATGATACTATTTTCATTCATTTTGTAAAATTTGCAAGTTTCAATTTGCTTATTTGAAGCAATGTCACATACAGTGTCCTCAAGTGGTGAATCACATTCCGTAACAGCCAAATAGAAATCAGCGGGCTTATAATCATAGTAGCCATTGTCTTCACAACGATGACGTAGACACCAAATTGTTTTGTTGTTCCAATAGTTGAATCGTTGACCTGGCTCCTCCTCCCAAAACAATCTGAAGCCACGACGATACCAATCTCTTAGCAATAAACTAAAACAACGTTTAGGATTCTTTCCAATCATACCAGAATATGTATTCTCCCACTTATTACAATTATCATAGTGGCAATTAGAGCATAGGTATCCTCTAGGATGAGAGTCACACAGCCCTTCAAGACAGGAATTACAACCTTTAATTTGTACAGCATATCCTCTATGCAATTTACACACGGGTTGCATAATCTGCACTTTTCATCATACTCATCAATCATTGTACAATTCTCACATGATGACCAGCTGCCCAGTGTATACATGCATAGTGGACATGTATGGAACATTTTTTATGTGTTGACACTCTCACCACCAAAATGAAACTGAGCTACGATCAATAAATTGAGTGTGATAGAGAGAGAGAGAAGTAAATCCTCCTTGAACAACATCTTTCTCGTGAAAAAAAGTACTAAATTTCCAAGCTAGTGTGTGTTTAAAAGCAAATCCACAATATCATTTTGCCTTGTCGTGATTAATGTCAATAAATTGTGTAAATGCCTTTGGACCACGGTGTAAAAGCTTCATGCAATAGTCTAATGACGGAGAATCAGTTTTTATTACATCGACAAGCATTCCCAGAGAAAATATCTTCCTTTGAACTGATAACTCCAGAAAATCGTCATCTAGAATCAAACGTTTTTCCATAAACACAACATTCCCCATAATTTTCTCTTTCTCAAATCTATCCATTTTTTAGAGTCCTAATACTCTCACAACCAACTTCAGACTAACCAGGATTCTTTTTTCTACTTTAAAAATATACACTAACCTACTAAAAAGAAATATCTTCGATTTAGAAACAATTTTATGGAGTATAATTACAGCAATAATAATCACTGATTCAATTTATTTTCCTCGATATATTTCACTTGTGTATCTAATGCAGCTTGAAGTCTATTTATATGCACAATGTTCAGTTTCGCTGCAAAGCATAATTGCTCTTCGAAATTAAATTTACTCAAAGATATCACATATCTAGCATACATATCGTCCCATTCAAGGCTTAGTCTACATCCTCATGTAATTTCCACTGCCACGTTTGGTACTCTCTCCCTTGTATCATTGCTGCTACCTGCTCCACCATCAAGCTCCAATAGTGAAAACGTACCACTCATTTTCTTTGCTAATATCGTCTCAAATAATAATAAACTGTTCTCTCTCTGAATTCAAGTCTCTTACTAATATGAACTACAATGAAAATCACTCCTTATATTTAAATCTGATTACTGTACTAATCAGGTTCTCATATATGGAGTACTCTCTGTTTCCGCTCTCTCTGATTGGCCTAGGAAATAGGTGTTGCCTTAGAAACCAGTCTGGTTGAATTAAAAAATCTCGTCCCTGGTTCCAAATATAGCATGTTTGTTTGCTTTATAGGTCTATAATATAGAGGGTTTGCTCGTTTTATACAATATCCCCTAAAATTGCGTACATACACACTACGTCACTGAATATCTTACGAAAATGAAAAAAGCGATTTTTGAAGGTGCGAGAAACAGATGTGGTGTAAAAAACGTGTGGTCTGATCGTGGCCATGTTTACAAACGTGAGCAGGGTGATAGCCACCCAACACGAATCTGCTCACTTGTTGACACTCTTTAGTGTTTTAGTAAATGTTGATTATTTGTGTTTTTTGTTTTTATTTTTTCTTTTTTTTTTCTCTTTTTTTTTTTTTTTTTAGATTAAGAGAAATTATTTTATTTCCTTATTTATGTTGAATGATTTTTCTTCATTGAATAGATTTATGCGTAATCCGCTCCGTATTGAAGATCATTTAGAGCCTCAAATTGGAAGTGATGATTTGCCTATTATTAATTCAAAGCCTCTTCGTGAGAGTTCTTATATATTGTCGCAAGTTAGTGGAGACATGTCGCTGTGTCTTTGCACGTGGAATTGCCACCTTACTACGGGATATTTAGATGTTCTGCAGATGATTGAGATATCTTCTTCAAAATTTGATATAATGGGTATTTGTGAAACTTTTTTGAGTTCTGACCAATCTCTCTCGGCTTTTTCTTTTCCAGGATATGATTTTGAGGTAAGGAACCGATCAACTATGAACCGAGGAGGCCTGGGATTTTTGATTAAGAAAAACATGAAGTATATGGTGAGGGAGGATTTGGGTGTATGGATAGAAGGTAAGATTGAAAGTTTTTGTTTGGAATTAGAAATTGAAAAAAGGAAAGTTTTAATTAGTGTGGTGTATAGGCCGCCCATTTCACGCCTGGATGAGTTTGTAGCAGGTTTTGATGAGTTGACGAGGTTGGTTTTGTCTACAAGCATGGATTTTTTTTGTATGGGTGATTTTAACTATAATCTTTTAGATCTTTCAGGTGATAATTTGGATTTTTTTAATTATATGATTTCAAGTGACCTTTACCCTTTAACTTGTGTACCTACCCGAATCTCTACTCATTCTGCGACCTTAATTGATAACGTTTTCGTGGGACCTAGCTATTTGAGTCAAAGCTATTCAGATGTGATAGTATATCCAGGCTCAGATCATCTTCCGGTAATTGCTCATGTGATGTGTCTTAGAAAACGACGTATCCCAGCTAAAAAAATACTGACACGTGAGCTGAAAAAGCAAAATCTGAATAGCTTTGCCAAGGAGTTGAGCTGTATCAAGTGGGACTCGGTCCTGGGGATTTCTGGTGATTCTTCTCTAGCGTACAATCAGTTCATGTATATTTTCCAACCGATTTATGAGAAAACATGCCCCTTGCGCTTGACCAAACAAAAGAGGGACGATCCCCGCAAGCCGTGGATTACGGAGGCAATAATAGACATGATAAAAAAAAGGAACTTGTTATATGAGCAATATCTTAATAGTCAGGATGACGCAGATTTTGCAGAGTTCAAGCGAGTGAGAAATAAGGTGAACAGTATGAGAAGGCAAGCAAAGAAGAAGTATTTTGAAGAAAAGTTTTCTGATAATAAGGGAGATACCAAAGCCACATGGCAGGTTATTAATGAGTTTATGGGAAATCAGAAAAGTAGTCAGTCGCCTTGCATTGATATAAACGGAAGTTATGTGAGTGATAAAAATGTAGTCGCGAATCATTTTGGCCAGTTTTATTCTCAGGTTGGCTCGTCTGTTCAAGAGAGTGTAAGGTGTGACAGGGAAAATTTTCTTAGCGAGGAATTCGTGGACTCTCGTGGAGATACTGTTGAGTTCCAGTTTGAAAAGTGTACAAGTGATGAAGTGATTAAAATAGTGAAAAATATAAAATCGAATTCTGCTGGGATAGATGGCGTGAATCTGAGAACTTTTAAAGCTGTGTTAATGTATATACTACCATGTATTCTCCATATTATTAATTTATCTATGGAAACGGGGACCTTTCCAGAAGCGCTGAAGCAAGCTAAAGTTATCCCGCTTTACAAAGGGGGTGCCAGGTCAGATGCCGGTAACTGGAGACCAATATCGATACTGCCTTTATTGTCAAAAATTTTGGAAAAAGTGATTCATCGCCGTCTATATGACCATCTCACGAAACATAGCCTACTCAGTGATACCCAATTCGGGTTTCGAAAAGGTCATTCCACTAGTCATGCTGCCATTCATCTTGTTGATTTTGTAAATAATTGTTTAGTAAAAGGTGAAATCCCCCTAACAGTATTTTTTGATTTTAGGAAAGCATTTGACACAGTAGATTTTAAAATTTTATTGCAAAGATTAGAATGCTTAGGTGTTAAAGGAGTGAGTTTGAAGTGGTTTGAAAGTTATTTGTGTGGGAGGTCTATTAAAGTGATGATTGATGATGCTTTTTCTTCCCCTTATCAAGTGTCGTGTGGTGTGCCACAGGGATCGGTCCTTGGTCCACTTCTGTATCTGGTTTATGTGGATAGCATGCGGTTTTATCTTCCAGATTGTTGCTTAACGTCATTCCCTGATGACACTGCAGTTACGTTTTCTAGTCGTTGTTTGGATAGTCTTGTGTTGAAAGTGAATTGTGTTCTGAGATATTTCCATGTTTTTACTAGTTTGAGTTTGTTATCAGTTAATGTTACTAAGACTAATTTTATTGTATATTCTAGAGTAGGCAAGCCCAGTGATATTGATGGTAGAATTCTGTTTAATAATAAGCCTGTAGTTCAAGTTCAAGAAATCCGGTACTTAGGTTTTTATATTGATTGTAATTTTTCGTGGAAACGCCACAGTGATGTTGTTGCCACAAAGGTTGCACGTGGCCTTGGAGCGATTCGTCGTTTTAAAAATTTCTTACCTCAGAGAGTTTTATTGCTTTTATACCATGCTTTGATCCACCCATATGCTTCGTATGGCTGTATGTTATGGGCAAGTAATTTCTATGTGAATTTTAAACGTGTTCAGACTCTTCAAAATAGAGCGATGCGTCTTATTGGTGGGCATGTTGAAGGTGTAAATAACACTTCAGCTTGCTTCAACAAGTTGCAAGTGTTGAATGTAGGACAGCTACGAGACTACCAAATAGGAATTTTTGCTTATCAATGCTGGAATGATGTTAGTCCAGAGGTTTTTCGTGATTATTTTAATGATAATAGGTCTTTGCACCATTATGAAACTCGTCATGCTAGTGATTTTATTGTTCCGAATAGAAGTGGAACCAGGGCCGGCTTCCATACTAGATTTTCAGGACCTAATGTGTGGAACTCTATTCCGGAGAGCATTCGGGCGGCTGAGCACCTGGGGTTATTTAAAAATAAATTGAAAAAATATTTGTTAGGTCAAGGTTCATAGTTTTTTTTTTTTTTTTTTTTTTTTTTTTTTTTTTTTTTTTTTTTTTTTTTTTTTTTATTATTATTATTATTATTATTTATCTTTATTATTATTATTATTATTGAATTGATTATATATATTATATATTCATATATTATATATGAATTGATGAGAGATTGATTGATTTCTTTTTCTTTTTTTGTTTTGTAGTGTTTGTATGTAATTTGCGTGTGTTGTTTTTTTAGTGTATGTACCCGCCCAGTCGCAAGTGCTTTTTGGTATCTTTCTTGGGGCGGGTATTGGCATATTTGTTAAATGTATTTTGATGTTAAATAAAATGAACTGAACTGAACTGAACTGAACTGCTGGTACATACACCTTACCTCAGACCTTAGATCCGCCTGTGCCACGAGAGGCACCCAGGACACCCACTAGAATTTGCCAATCTTTCCTGAATTGGGCAGCTGTGTATAAGTCTTCCCAATCAGGTTGAAGAGAAGCATGGATACTAAGCATATCAGACTGGTATGTTCGTCGCAAAGGGTTCCAAGGTCTTCCCCGTCTTCGACTTCCGCTTGGGTGCCAATGTAAAGTGGTTTTTGGGATATGAGTGTCCTGCATTCGGAAAATATGGCCCAAGTATTTCCACCGTTGAGCTCTAATGATGTCAGTCATCAGAGGCTGGTTGACAAGTTTGCGGACTTTTTCATTTGTGATTCTGTGTGACCAATGAATATTTAAAATTCTTCGAAGACAATTGTTCTCAAATACAAGGATTCTGTTCTCCTGTTGTTGGTTCAAATTCCAGGTTTCGGCTGCGTACAAGAGGACCGGGATAACGTTACTGTTGAAAAGGCGTAACTTAGCCGGGTCGAGTAATTTTTCGATTTCCATATACACTTGAGCCTATTGAAGGTACATACAACTAACTTTCTAACTATTAACAAATAAACAAAAAGATAGGAAAAAACACGATAAAAGATAACTGATATCTCATAAACTCATAACAATAATAATGAGAAAAAGGGAGAAACAAAATAACTATGAGCCTCGACCTAGAAAATTCTTTTTCAACTTACTTTTAAGCAACCTAAAAACCAAGGCCCTAAAAATGTAATTGAGAAGCTGACCCTCGTTCCACTTCGATGTGGGACGATGAAATCACAATGCTCTACCGACTGAGCAAGCTGGGAAAATTTTCCAAAACAGAAAATTAAACTTTTTGTCAACAAATATGTAAACAACTTTTCTTTACTTTGTCGTAAGAAGGTGCAATTGAACACTTATACTCGTAATTAGCAAGCATACTGTCTATTTTGCAGCTTTGCTGAGCATAAGCAATTTTATCTGTCCTGTGCTTGAAAACGACTCCTCAAACAATAAGGTGAGCACCGAAGTATTTTTTTTTTTTTTTTACTTTTCTCTCTCTGTCTTTCTCCATTTTAGTTTAGGTTTTTCTAGTTCATGTGGGTTTCGCTTTAAGGATTTTGCTTTACTATCAAGTTTAATCAGTTACAAGGATGTTTCCTAAGACTAAGAATGGTTTTTCTTTAATTCCTACCCTTGGTAAGTAAAATCATTTCTTTAGGCTGCTTGGATTAGCTCCATTCAGAAATGGATATAAGGACATAGCTCAATCTCAGGCTGAAACTATTAAAAAATCTTAACTGTGCACTCAAGCTAATCACAACAAACAAGCTAATCAAGTTATGTAAATTCAATCACAACGATTTTCTTTAAAAAGTCATTTAAATTAAAACTAAGAATTACAATCAAATTACAACTGTCTTCAATTACGTTCAATTATATTTCAATGGCGCTTAGCTCTGCAGAAAACCAAACTTAAAGGAAACCTAAATACAGGAAGCAGAGTTGAGACGGAATTAATAAATTCAAAAAATGAACTAATCCAGCAATTACAGTTTAATTTCAAATATTCTCAATTAAATTTCATTTAAACTTAAATTATTTATCAATACAAAAAAAAGAAAAAACAGTTAATTCTTAATAAATCAACTAATTTCTTAATATGACGAATTTTAGTTTTTAATTTGAAAACGTATTTACTAACACTATCCACACTCAGGCAAATTAGCTAACAGCTAAAACAACCGAACTGTTCTATATATTTTATTTAGTAAATCAAAATTGCATTCACAATAATTGTTTGTCCAATTTATTTTTAAAGATTTTAATAATTTTTTAGTAATTTATCAGGTCTGCGTTGCAAGCCATTGAACTTTTTGCAAGGTGAGTAGTGGGGGCATTTAAGATCCAAACGCACAGACATAGAAATTAACATAAGGAAAATAGCATTAGATTTTAAACGGAGCCCTCTGACATCACACCCTCACAGCTGTCCCCAGCAAGCAAGATTCCCATTTTTGGCAAGAATTCAATGTCCTTGGCAAGAGTTCAATGTCTTTTTCGGTTAGGTCAGGTGTTTTTCTATGACACAGCCCTTTGTTTTTCTATGACACACACCAGTTTCAAAGACATGCCCTCCTTTTCTTATTGAATTTCTGAAACATCCGTTTTCCTGTGACAGCCGTCTGACGTCACGCGACACACCTTCGCACCTGTAAAATGCGGTCAGCTGTTTCTACCAGAACCCTGCTTCTAGGTAAGATTTCTAGCGCATGTTTCATCATGTGACACACCCCTTTTCTGAATTTCTGTGACAGTTCTCTGAAGTCACGGTACGCACCCCCGTTTCAAGCATATGTTACACCACGCGACACATCCTCGGCTTTAAATGGTTAGATAAATGGAGCTACCAACCCCTCAAGCCGTCACACCTACGCTATGCAGTTACCGGTTCTATTACAGGGAACACAGTTGTCAAGACTCTGAGACACACCCCTCTGGACTCAAATGACGTCATACGACCTACCCTGTTTCAAACGGACAGATATGTACTTTGCAAGAAGAACCCATGAGGGAATCCCCGCTTATAACGTAACGAGGGCATACACCTTACGTACTTATTGCGCATGACTGTCACGTAATACTTTTTTTTCGCCCGAAACCCACAAAGCATTTTTTTCATTAACTTAATGGTGGCACACACTTTATGTAAGGTCAGCGCATCTTACGCATGGACGGCGCATCCATCACTGCAAAATAATACCATTTGGAAATTTTTCACCCAAAAGCCTCAAGACATTTCTTTTTCAGCGTTTCATTTTTTGCTCGAAACACCTTCCATATTTTTCTTTTTCTAGAGTTCTTGACCCCGCCAGGACTCGAAAGGTCATTTCCTTCCAATGGTATAGCGCGCCAAGCAAGTCGTTCATGAAACCATTTCCGGTATTTTGTATCTGGAACCATATTCTAAAAATAACCTATTGCATGACAGCTAAGATTCCCCGTTTTTGGCACCAGTTAGAATTATGCTTTACTCTCCCAATTTGATACACTACAGGGGGCATTTTCTCTCAAGATATTAATAACGATAAAACGAACATGTATCGTTTCTTTACGTAGAATATTAGGTTTCACACTATCGTGTCAGATACCCCCCCCCCCTCTAGCTTGCAATACGGGAGGAATAAGGTAGATATTAGATGCAAATTTAAGACATATTAAGAGCTTTTAAGGAAAATATCCATTTCTTTTAGTACCTGTTAGATTTTCATCTCTTCCATGGGAAAAATTCCTTAATGTCTCCACCCCAACTTTTAAGCAGTAGTTCACCCCACAGTGACATTACATGACTCCTCCCCCCCCCACCCTGACAAGACATCACCTCTACCAAGATATTTTTCAGGCATTTAATATTAAAAATTATGTCTTTAAATTCCGTGATTCATGTTTTTTTCAACCCAAGCCAATCATAATGCTCCACAAAATACTCCACACCGTCATGGTATTTCACCCATGTGACACCAGCCAACCCACCCTTCCCCAACCCCACCCCCCGGGTGACCTGATATTAGTGATACATTTAAACCATATTAAGAGATTTCTTTGAATGAATTTTAACGAAATGCACCCGTTTCATTGAGCGAAAAATTCATTTAACACCTCCCACCTTGTCTTTAAGTTCTAGAGTATACAAGTCAATGACACCGCCATGGCAACACCCCCATCCATCACCATATGACACCAGACCCAACCTCCCTCCCCCGGGTGAGCTGATATTAGTGGTATATTTAAACCTTATTAAGAGGTATTATTGAGAGATTTTTAAAAAAAAATATCCATTTCTTTGAGTTAAGTTTATGGATATTTAAAAATATCCTAGCAGTAGGTTCAACTCTTCTAATAGCATTCATTTTCAGAAAGCGCCTTGATAATAGATGCTATTTTTCGGCATTATTGTGACTTATAAAAGGATAAAATATAAGCAATAACATGCGTAATATAAGGGAAAATGAGGGAAGAGGACTACAGGGGGAACCGTCTGTGGGGGGAGAGGGCCTGTTTTTCGGTCGTCAGCTCAGCAATGCCCTTTTTATTTATATATTTTTCCTTGTTAGGCAAAGTGATAATTTTCAAGTGTTTATTTATTGTTATCCCACCTCTGTCCACTAAGGTACCGCCCCCGCTCTTTAACCGCCTCCGAGGGAGTATCCAGTCCACCGAGCGGCTTCTCTCAGTCCTTACCTAACCCCAGGGGCACATTTTCAGCAAATATATCAAAACACGCAAAGGAGGGGAAATTCCTGTTCCCAACTATCCTGCGCACTACTGGGGAGTTTGGTCTATGTCTGCTCATTCCAAGGACGAAATCCGGACTTTGGCTAGGCGATAAAGGAGGTTAAAAAATGGTCTTGCTCGAGATAATTTAAAAAGAAGTAATAATAGGGAAATTATCATTGAGTTTTTACGACAACCCTCTAACGTCACATCATCCCTGTTTCTAGAGTTCAGCTGGCAAGATTCACACCCCTGGCAAGATTTCCACCCTGGTAAGATTCCCCGCCATGGCAAGATTCCCACCCCTGGCAGACCACCCAGGATTCCAGGCGTTTTAATATTTCTTCTGTATTGCCAAGATTCCTAGCCGTTTTAGGCATATTGTTTTTCTGGAAGATTCCCAGGATTTCCGTGGCCAGGTCTAATATGAATAAGGTCATTGTATCTCACAAGCTAGAGAAAAAGGACCCCATGAGGGAATCCCCCGAGTACGGCACACATGGTTTTCGAGCAAATCATTCGACTGAGCATGCTTGTGCAGTTTTACTGAATTATCTTCACTCTGCCATAGATTCCCATTTGATTCCTGCTGCTTTGTTTCTGGTTGTTTGTAAATCCTTTGATTCTTTAACCCACAGTGTTCTTCTATTTAAACTTTCTCATTTTGGCGTAAGAGGTTGTGCGTTTGATTGGTTCAAGTCTTTCTTGTCTGGTAGAATAATTTCTGTTGATCCACTTTTTCGCTCACCATCAAGTGTTGACCAGGGGGTCCCTCAAGGGTCAGTTTTAGGGCACTGTTTTTAATTTATATAAATGACCTAATTTTTGCAGTTAGAAATAAAAATCCTCTTTATTGCTGTCGTCTATGTCATCCAACAGTCTCCTTTACCCACAACTATAGTTTGCATACCTCGGATTCTCTTGTTACTTTTGCCGATGATACCACCCTTATTACTTCTGGGAGAACAGAGGATGAGGTTCGTACAAAGTTAGTGGACCTCTTTGAGAGAGTTTCAATTTGGTTTGATGCTAACTCTCTTGCCTTAAATGTTTCTAAAACTAGTTTTTTAGTTTTTTCTCGTATATCCCAGGCTTGTCCTCAATTATCTGAAATTCATATATCCAAAGGCTTTATTAGTAGACCAAAGGATGGCCATGTCCGTTTCCTAGGTATCCTCCTAGATGAAAATTTATCTTTTAAACACCATATTGATTTGATTAAAATGAAGGTATGCAGAAACCTCGGTATTCTAAGAAAACTAAAACATATCTTTCCAGGGCCAATTCTAAGAATCCTATTTCATAGCTTAATTCATTCTTATGTTTCCTATTGTTCAGTCATATGGATGTCTACTTTCCCTTCTTTTCTCAAACCGCTTTCGAATACTTATGATAAAGCTATAAATCTTATCCAGGATGTAAATCGTTCGGCAACTAAACCGTTACTTGATATTAAAAAACTTTATATTCTTTCCTGTGCGTCTTTCGCTTTTCTTCAGCTCCATGGTGATATTCCTAGGTCCCTTAGATTTACGTCTTCTTTTGTATCTGATCAGTCAAATTATCAACTCCGTAGTTCTCTAAATATCCAAATTCCCCATACACCAACAATAAGATCCGATTTTAATCCTCTTGTTGCGTGTCATTTGACATGGAACACCCTTCCCGATTCGGCTCGAGAATGCCACTCGTTTGGCACCTTCAAAAGACTAGTAAAAAAATATTTGTTTTCATGTGATTAATTTTCTTTACTTTTGCCTGCTGCCAATAGTTTTTTTTTCATTTAATTTTTTTTTTTTTATATATATATATAGATGTTGTGATTCACTGTAGTTTGATAAAGCTTATTTAGTGAACTCTCCTTTTTTTTATAGATGTTGTGATTCACTGTAGTTTGATAAAGCTTATTTAGTGAACTCTCCTTTTTTTTTTTTTTTTTTTTTTTTTTTTTTTTTTTTTTTTTTTTATTAAGCAAATGCTTTACATGTTAAAAGTTAAAATGCTTATGTTTATATGTTTAAATATTAATGTTATGTTTATATTGTTTAAATCTTAAGCGTTTACATGTTTAATGTTTATTTGATCTTTTCATAATCCCCCTCCTACAGGCCATGGAGCCTTTGTGGGGATTTGTAGATTGTTATGTAATTATTTTACTGGTATATGGAAAATAAATCTATCTATCTATCTATCTATCTATACACGATACTGAGTATTAACGGCGGTACATATCTTAAGCAAAGATACCTAATGGGAGACCTTGGAAGATCATCTTGCGGCAAGAGTAGATGCCCAAACTGTTCAAAAGTATACTTATGGTCCAGAGCGGAATGGCGCTGAGACACTGTTTTCACACTGACACTAACTCTCATAACCAGCCCCCCGCGTCATCCATGTGGTACCAGCCCTCACCTCCTAAGATATTTTCAATCTTCTCACTCCGAAAATAAACTTCCGAAATAACATTCAACTATATATTTTCGGAAAACAGAGAAGTCACCCTCCCCGCTTTCTTTACTAGTGCTTGATACTCTATGCATTTCACCTCACAATGCCAGACTATCACTTCCCCTGTCACACACCACTGTCATTGCCCCCCCCCCACGAAAAAAAACACTTTTCAAACATTTCTTGTTAAGTTTTACTTCAAGTCATTCATTCGGGTTTTCAAAAACAATTCACGCCACAGAGTATTTTAAACATTACTCGGGCTTTCCTTATTTTGGTAATGATTTTAAAAGTTGACCGCAATTTCTACACTTTGCCCTTGATTTCTACGGTGGTCTTGACTTCTAGGGTTACCCGTGATTTCTAAGGTTTTCTCTTTTTTTATAAAGGTTACCCGTGATTTCTATAGTTTTCAGTTATTTTTTATGAAATTGTCAGGGTTTTATTGGTTTGCTAATGTTTGCATAGAAGTTGACCATGATTCCTAAACTTTGATCACAATTGCTAAGGTATGGTCTTGATTTCTATGACTTGGTCCCGAATTGTACGATTGACTCTGTCCTGTAGATAAGTACCTTACGATTTTTCTTGGAACACACTACCTTTCTGGGCTTTAATATCTCGTAGCGATAAGAAACATTCGTTTCTCACTTGATGCTTTATAAGAACGTCAGGGAATGTGATTTTTTTACAGTGTAAGCGTCTTCTAACATTTGAAACACACACACACAAAAAAACACACACACACACACACACACAAAAACACAGAAACACAGACGAACACACACACACACAAAACAAACATTTTCGGAGTGAGAAGACTGAAAATGTTTTAGGAGGTGAGGGCTGGTACCACATGTATGACGGGGGGCTGGTTACGAGGGTTAGTGTCAGTGTGAAAACAGTGTCTTAGCGCCATTCCGCTCTGGACCACAAGTAACTTTTTAACGGTTTGGGAATCTACTCTTGTCGCAAAATGATCTTCCAAGCTCTCCCAATAGGTATCTTTGCTAAAGATGTGTACCGCCGTTAATACGCAGCATCCGTGTATGTGTGCCGTGATAGCGGATTCCCCCATGGGGTCCTTTTAGTCTAGCTTGTGACTAAGCTAGTGACTAGCTTGTGATACAATGACCTCATTCATATTAGACCTGGTCACGGAAATCCTGGGAATCTTCCAGAAAAACAATATGCCAAAAATGGCTAGGAATCTTGGCAATACAGAAGAAATATTAGAACGCCTGGAATTCCGGGTGGTCTGCCAGGGGGTGGGAATCTTCCCCGGGCGGGGATTCTTACCAGGGTGGGAGTCTTGCCAAGGGTCGGAATCTTGCCAGCTGAACTCTAGAAACAGGGATGATGTGACGTTAGAGGGTTGTCGTAGAAACTCAATGATAATTTCCCTATTATTACTACTTTTTAAATTATCTCGAGCAAGACCATTTTTAACCTCCTTTATCGCCTAGCCGAAGTCCGGATTCCGTCCTCAGAATGAGCAGACACAGGCCAAGCTCGCCCATAGTGCGTGGGATAGGTGGGAACAAGAATTTCCCCTCCTTTGCGTGTTTTGATATTTTTGTTGAAAATTTTTTTAACCTCCTTTATCGCCTAGCCGAAACCTAGATTTCGTTCTCTGAATGAGCAGACACAGACCAAACTCCCCCGTAGTGTGCGGGATAGGTGGGAACTAGAATTTCCCCTCCTTTGCGTGTTTTGATATTTTTGCTGAAAAAATTGACCATGGGGTTGCGTAAGGACTGAGACAAACCGCTCGGTGGACTGGATATTCCCTCGGAGGACGTCAAAGAGTGGGTCCGGTACCTTAGTGGACGGAGGCGGGATAACAATAAATAAACACTTGAAAATTACTACTTTGCGTAACGAGGAAAAAAATATATGAATAAAAATGGCAGTGCTGAGCTGGTGACTGAAAAATAGGCCCCCTCCCCCCACAGATGGTCCTCCCTCCCTCGGAGTCCTCTCCCCTCATCTTTTTTTAAATTACACATGTTATTGTTTATGTTTTATCCTTTTATAAGTCACAATAATGCCTAAAAATTGCACCTATTATCCAGGCGCCCTCTGAAAATGAATGCTACTAGGAGGGTTGAACCTATTGTTAGGATATTTTTAAGTATCCATTTCAAGTTTAATTCAAAGAAATGGATATTTTTGTTAAAAGCCTTTCAATAATACCTCTTAATATGGTTTAAATATACCACTAATATCAGTTCGCCCGACGGGGTGGGTTCTGGTGCCATATGGTGATGGATGGGGGTGATGCCATGGTGGTGTCATTGACTAGTCTACTCTAGAGCTAAAGATAAGGTGGAATGTGTTAAATGAATTTTTTACTACAGTGAGAGTTAAATCTAACAATACTCAATGAAACGGTGCATTTCGTTAAAATTCATTCAAAGAAATCTCTTAATATGGCTTAAATGTATCACTAATATCAGGTCACCCGGGTAGGGGTGGGAGGTTTGCCTGTGTCATATAGTGAAATACCATGGTGGTCTGCAGTATTTTGTGGGGTATTATGATTTGCTTGGGTTGCAAAAAACTTGAATCACGGGATTTAAAGACATAATTTTTAATATGAAATGCATGAAAAATGTCTTGCTGGAGATGATATCTTGTCAGAATTTGGGGGGGGGAGTCATGTAATTTCATTGTGGGGTGAACTACAGCTTAAAAGTTAGGGTGGAGACTTTAAGGAATTTTTCCCATGGAAGAGGTGAAAATCTAACAGGTACTAAAAGAAATGCATATTTTCCTTAAAAGCTCTTAATATGTCTTAAATTTGCATCTAATATCAACCTTATTCCTCCGGTATTCCATTCTAGAAGTGGGAGCGTATTGTCACGATAGTGTGAAATCTAATATCCCACGTAAAGAAACGATACATTAAGATTTTTCGTTATTAATATCTTGAGAGCAAATGTCCCCTGGTGTGTATCAAATTGGGGGAGTAACGCATCATTCTAACGAGTGTCGAAAAAATCGGGAATCTTAGATGTCATGCAATAGGTTATTTTTAGAATATGGTTCCAGATACAAAATACTGGAAATGGTTTCATGAACGACTTGCTTGGGCGCTATACCACTGGAAGGGAATGATCTTTCGAGTCCTGGTGGGGTCAATAGCTCTAGAAAAAGAAAAACATGAAGGTGTTTCGAGCGAAAAATGAAACGCCGAAAAAGAAAATGTCTTGAGGCTTTTGGGCAAAAAATGTCAAAATGGTATTATCTGGCAGTGATGGATGCGTCGTCTATGTGTAAGATGCGCTGACCTTACATAAAGTGTGTGCCACCATTAAGTTAATGAAAAAACGCTTTGGGTTTTCGGGTGAAAAAAAATGATTACGTGACAGTGATGCACAATAATTACGAAAGGTGTGCGCTCTCGTTACGTTATAAGCGGGAATTCCCTAATGGGTTCCTGTCGCAAAGTACATATCTGTCCATTTAAAACGGGGTAAGTCGTATGACGTCATTGGAGTCCAGAGGGGTGTGTCACGGTGTCTTGGCAACTGTGGTCCCTTTAATAGAAGCGGTAACCGTATTGCGTATGTGTAATAGCTTGAGGGGTTGGTAGCTCCACTTATCTGATCCTTTAAAGCCGAGGGTGTGTCGCGTGGTGTAACATGCGCTTGAAATGGGGGTTTGTACCTTGGCGTCAGAGTACTGTCACAGAAATTCAAAGGGGTGTATCAGATGACGAAACATGCGCTAGAAATCTTGCCTAGAAACAGGGCTCTGGTAGCAACAGCTGCCCACTTTGTACAGGTGCGAGGGTGTGTCGCGTGACGTCCGAGGGGTGTCAGAGAAAAAGGGATAGGAGTTTTGTGACGTCAGAGGGCATGTTGCAGAAATTCAATGGGAAAGGGAGGATATGTCTTTGAAACTGTGGTGTGTCATAGAAAAACAAAGGGGAGTGTCATAGAAAAACACCTGACCTAACCGAAAAGGACATTGAACTCTTGCCAAGGACATTGAACTCTTGCCAAAAATGGGAATATTGCCAGATGGGGACAGGTGCGAGGTGTGACGTCAGAGGGCTCCGTTTAAAATCCATTGCTATTTTCCCTTTCAGTGCGTTTTAACCTTAAATGCCCCCACTACTAAGATGAGCAAGATGAGTTTTTTTAACATATTTAAGAAGAGGAATCTTGAAAAAAGAATGTATAATCAGCAACTAACCTTTTTTTAGTTTAATCACTGGTTCTTAATAAATATTAATTAAAATCTGTTTCCACAAAGTATTTTTTTCAAGAAAGTAAAGAACTCTATTAAAAGAAAAATGAACAAAAATAGAATCAAATAGCCTTCCAAGCATAAAACTGCCATAAATGACGATCAACAAATAAATGAAACACAAAAAGAGCAGAAATTACAATAAATAGCCGAGTCAAACTCAAAACGAGCAGAAATTAACATGAGTAGGGCTCAAAAGACCTATGCTTTCTTAAAGCCAGAACATAGTTTTCACTTTGCTGAATAAAATACAAATGAATGTGCATTGTCAGTTTAATATACATATACTGATACTTATTCCTTAAAATATTAATTCATTTTTGATTTATTAAAGTTTTAAAAGTGAAAACATTAAAAAAATATTTTCAGTAAATTGCAAATTATATTCTAGCTTTTAGAAAGCCTGGTAGTAATATTAGTAGCAGTGTGCATATATTGCCTGTTGGTCAACTGATCTTCCCTTTTAAGCATTCTCTGAGAGTCCCAACTTAGCCTAATACAAAAACCAATTCTTCAGATTGCTATTTTGACAATCTAAATGCACACAGTGTCTTTTGTTAGTTCAAATTTATCATCAATTTTCTGTCAAACTTTACCTTCATACACTTAGCATTATTTGTGCTAGTTTCTTAGTAGTTACGGTGGAAGTAGGAGAAGAAGTGCAGTGCGAGTGTTGTATAAGTAGTAGTAGTAACGGTAGTAGCAGCATGAATAATAGCGGTAGTAGCATGTACATCTTGCCTTTTGGTCAGTTGAGCATCCCTTTCATGATGCCATAGAGGTTTGGAGGTGTCAATTGATCTTCCCTTTAAATGTTCTATGAAAGATCCAACTTAATACCTAAATCCATTCTTGAAATACGCCCTTTTGACAATCTGCATGCACATAGTGTGTTTTGATGTAGTTCAAATTCCGCTCAGTATTCTGTCAAATTTTTACCTTCATACGCATAGCCCTGATTGTACTAGCATAGTAGTAGCAGTAGTAGTAGGAGCAGGAACGTGATTTTCTATGGGGCATGGGGGTGGCAACTGCCCCTCCCGGACCTCAGTTTGCTCCCCCCCCCCTCAGACCCAAGTACTGTAAAGTCCAATGCCGTATTCTTTACTTTACCTTTAATTCAAGCATCAGCAGGAACAGATCAGGTTTTTAGTGCATATTTACCTTTATAGTACTGTAAAGTATCTTTATAGTACTTTCAATAGTACTAATTAGTACCGTTATGGTACCAAATGGATTATCTTTTAGCTTTTACTGTCATCTTCACTTGATTTGGGAAAATTGGCTCCAACTTTGCCACCCCCCCCCCCCCGCCCCCCAGGACCTTGACGAAATTACACCATTGAGTAGGAGCAGTAGTAGGAGTAATAATGTATTATTATTAGTAGTAGTAACAGTAGTAGCAGCAGCATTAATAGCAGTAGTAGCAGGTACATCTTGCCTTTGGTCAGTTGAACATCCCTTTTATGATGTCATAGAGGTTTGAAGGTGTCAATTCATCTTCCCCTTTAAGTGTTCTCAGAAAGATCCAACTTAATGCCCAAATCCATTCTTGAGATACGCCCTTTTGACAATCCGCACGCACATACTGTGTTTTGATTTAGTTCAAATTCCCCCTCAATATTCGGTCAAATTTTTACCTTTATACAAATTTTCATAGATTTGGGTGAATGGATACCCAAATCCATTCTTGAGATACACCCTATTGACAATCTGCTCACAAATACTGTGGTTTGATGTGGTAATATTAGCAGCAGCAGCATTAATAGCAGTAGAAGCAGGTACATTTTTCCTTTTGCTCAAATGAACATCCCACTCATGATGCCCCTGAAGTTTCCTCTTGATACGATAAGCCGTCCCAAAAATATTGCTGATACGCCCATATCAGCAATCTGTATAGACATAGTATGTTATGAATTAGTTCAACTTTCTCCTCAACGTTTCCTCAGACTTCTATTTCAATGTTCTCAGCCTTAGAAGTGCTCGCTACAAAAGTAGTAGTTTTAGTGATAGTAATAGTAGTAGTTGTGATAACAGTAAAAGCAGAGGCAATTGTAATTGTAGTTGCGTCCACATATTACCTTTTTGGTCAATGAAAGTTCCAAAGTAATACACTCAGTTATGTCTGAGTTACGCCCTTTTGACAACCCATATACACATAACATGTTTTGATTTAGTTCAATACTCCCCTTATCATTCCCTGAAAGACTCACCTTAATGCCCTTCGTAGTTCGTAGTTTCGGAAAGTACAAGCCAAACACGCATACCTTTCCTAAATAGCACATACCATTTGTGAGCAATGAACAGATTGCCTAACTTACAGCCCTTGTCGTGAGGCCCCAGGTCAACGTCCTCCGGGGATGTCGGCCCTTGCCCCCAGGTTCTGGGGGTTTGCATAAACCCCAAAAGCCCCTTGTTATATTTTCTTTGGACTATTTTGAATAAAATGGCTATCTCAAAATTTCTATCGGATGCTTTTCGGGAAAACACGACGTGTGGGGAGGGGTTAACTGCCCTCTGATTACTTCGGCTCTTACAAATGGCACTATAATCTCTGATAACCAATCCAAGAAACCCCCTCCAAAGTATATATGACTATCCTTTCTATAAAAACCTTATATGCCCCAAGGGCAAAACTTACAATCTTTGCCCTGAGGACTATGGGAGAATGTCATCCTCCAAGACATAGTTTCCGGACCCTTTAACTACGCTGAACAAAATTGATCTCTCCATTTTTTTATTTAATATGTTTGGAGCTATGATCAAGATGGAGGGAGGGGTTACTTTCAAATCACTTTGACTCTTAATAAGGGCACTATAACTTCCAATTTCAATCAAATGAGCCTCGTCTGAAGTCTGTACGACCACCCATTCCATAAAAAGATATTTGCCTCCAGGGCATATCTTAAAACCCTTGCCCCAGCACTCTGGGGGGTTGTGTCATCCCTGGAGGCATTGTTATATGCAAATTGGAGTATTTTGAACAAAATGGATGTTCCTTCACATGGCTTTGGTGAAAAGATGGGTCATCAAGGGGCAGGGGGATAGTCGACCTCCATCACTTTTGACTCTTAAAAGGGAAGTAGAACTTCCAATTTTCAAGTAAATGAGCCTCCTCTAAAGTTTATATAATCATTCCTTCCATAAAAAAACCTTAAATCTCCCTGGAACATTACTTACAACCCTTGACCCCAGGTTCTGGGGGTTTGTTTCAACCCCAAAAGCCTTGTTATATTATCTTTGGATTATTTTGAATAAATCGGACATCTTAAAATATCTATTTGATGCATTTCGGGAAAATACGACGTGTATGAGGGGGGAGGGGAGGGTAGCTGCCCTCCAATCACTTTGATTCTTATAACGGGACTAGAACTTCTGATTACCAATCCAATGAGCCCCTTTGGAAGTTTATACTACCACCCTTTCTATAAAAACATTGTATGCCCCCAGGGCATAGCTTAAAACCCTTGTCGTGAGGGGCATGGGGGTGTTGTCACCCTCAAAGACATAATTTCGGGACTTTTCGACTACGCTGAACAAAATGGCTATATCAAAATTTTGATTGGATGTGTTTAAGATAATTATTGGCGTAGGGGGGGGGGCTATTTGCCCTCCACTCACTTTCGACTATTAAAACGGCACTAGTCCTCCTAATTGTAATTGAATTAGCTCTTTTTGATGTTTCTACGACAACTGCTTCTATACGAAGTGCCCTTGTCTAAAAAAGTAAATAATACATGTGCCAACATCGTTCTTTACTTAGGTAGCACTAATGTGCTTCCTATGAAAAGAAAAGATGAATAGAAGGCCCATCCCGGCAACTTATGTTAAAAGTGGTTTTCCTTGTTTTTCTAAATTGGGGTCTCAAAACCTACAAAATAGGGTTTTTCGACCATGTTAATTCCAATTATATGTTTCTCATTTCGCTTTAGCACCATCTCTAATGTATTTCAAGCACTTCCAAAGTTATCAAATATTTGCTTCTGTAATATACGTCTATTGTGAATAAAACTCGTTGTGAAAAAAAAGTCATATAGGTTTATCTTTTGTATAGATAAACTTATATAATAATCCTCATTTTTGAATCAGCTTTAAATATTTTTTTTTATCACTGACAGTTTTCTTAAAACGAGTTTTTCAGCTTTTAATCACTATAGGCTGTAGTTTGCTCTTCACTGCAGCAACCAATATCAACTTAGCGGCAATTGGTGTAGCCTTGTCCAGGGCAAGATTTAAAGCTTTGACGCTTCTGATGCCACTCCGCTTATGTGAGATTTTTGGGGTTATTCCAAGAAAATCGGGGACAGTTGAAGCAGTGAACAGAACGCATCTGATGAGCCAAAAGTAATGAAAGAGAGAGGTGATCCCGAACTCTCAGCTATTCTTGGGATACACCTTAAAGCCTACAAGTGGCCACGGAATTTCTGTATCGGTTTAAAATCACTTTGTTGCCAATAGGCAGCGCGGCAGTGGAGTGCACCGGGCACTGTGACGATAAATCATATCAGGCCAGTTTTTGACAATAAAAAATCACTCAGTGATAATTTATTGCACCCCCCTGGTATTGTGCTCCCCTGGGCGTCGGCCTAGGGTCTCTATTGGTTAACTCAGGCCTGGCCTTGGAATTTTAGCGGATCATTGGCGTTCCAGAATATTAAACAAGTTTTCTACCTTCGCTGGCAACTGAATTGAATATTTTTCAAAATGTATCTATAAATTGTCTTTGATACACCCCCATTTACCGATTGTACAAAACAAGGAAAATGAAATAAAAGGTTATTCAACTCTAACAAAAGCTTTCAAGCCAGAAGGTTTATTGTTGCATTCAGTATTACTCTTTCGGAACGAAAATTTCTTTTAAGAAAAAAAGAAGTTTCCAGCAATATATTTTAGTACGCTTTTGCTGAGTCTAAATGCAAAAGCCATGAAAAATGACCGTGTCGTGAATTGGAAATTTTATCCCCATCTGTCGTTCCGTCTGCTCTTGAAGCCAGTACAGATAAATTAGATCGAGAGATGTAAATGACTCCCAGTAAATCTTTTCACACATTAGGGATTATTTGAGACCGTACATTTCACATGGATTTAGGCAAGGAAAAAATCGTACCTTCGTAGTCTCAGCTACTATTAATTTAAGAAATTTGGAACTTCATGAAACATTTTAGACCCATAAATTTTCTTGTTTTGTTCAAATTAATCCTGGCTCGAGCTTCAGGCTGCCGAAGATGGCTTCTCATGGTCCTTGATTACTCAGTACTTCGAAAAAAATAATAGGATTGCTTTATGTACAGAGTAGCTCCATATAGTCAGTTTTTTTTTTTATTGCGATAAAATAGTTTTCTGATAAAAATTATAACCTCAGATCGGAAATATATGACCAAGCTATTCAATTTCTGATCTCTGAGAAGTTTTTTTTTAATCTAAAATTGGTCTTCTGTAAGCCAAAATTTATTCAACAATATCACACAGTAAATTATTTGCTGAAAATAGCCCCATTTCTTGGTTTTCATTTTTTTGGCTTTTCGTTTTTAGCTTTTGTGCCACTTCTCATGTTTAATTTTTGACAAAATATAGAAATTACTATGTCTCTAAGATGGCTTAGGATAATTTGTTTCTTTTCTTATTTGACAATATCTTTAATACAAAACTGACAAAGATATAAAACAGCAAAGATCCTCCAAAAATATGGATATGACATGGAGTGTCGAATCGACATTTCATTTTCTGGATCTTTTTTACAAGAACAAATTACAACCCTGTCACCCAACTTTAAAGCCGCGGGAATCAAACCTTGGTCGTCGTATTTCTCAGGACAGCATCGATCCACTGTGCTACCACAAGGTTAAAACAGAACAATTACATTTAAAATTATGCGACCTGCATTATCAGGGATAAGCCGAGTGGGTGGCACACTAGACATGCAACGCTAGGCCTTTGGGATTCGGGTTCAAATTCTGGTGTCACTAATCTCAAGTTCTGGCTTGGAGTGGGGGTCAGAGACGTGATTCTACAAGCCCAGCCAACTGAAGTGTCAACACAATGGGCCTTTGAGCCTAAGCCTCAAAGAAAAGTAAAGGGCTACGTTAAACCAAAGACGAGCAGAAATGAAATAAAACAATAGTTCAAATTCATAACAAATTGAAATTAAAATAATGTCGGATATAGGATAATGCTGGGTACGGTATTAAAAACAAACAGCAATTACAAAAAAAAAAACTGTTTTTCAAATGAAAGTAAAGAGCAACGTTAAAACTTCAGACAAACAGGAACTATTCTGTATATGAGGAAGGCTAACTATATGAGGAAGTCGAACTCCTTCTAAACCCCCCCCCCCGCTTCTTTGCCTTAAAGTTTGGCTTTTTGTCCCTAGTTATTTAAAAACTACTGCTTTAAAATACTTGATTGATAGGATTGTATAAAAGTAATGATATTTCATTTGTTGAATAAGGTAAGATAGTCATAGAAATAAGGAATAAAAATTCCATTGAAACGGAACTGGAAGCATGTTTCACATATCTCAAGAATGCAAGGACTTATGGATTCACCTTTCCTTTAAAAAATGCTATTTTTATTTTATATTTTTTTAAAGACAACTGGTTAGACCGTTATTGCACTCATAAATGCTTTTACCATAGTACTGTAAAAATTTAACATAAAGAACAGGGTTGGAAAAGGGGGCAGCCCCCCTGATATACGGAGGAGTATCTGTTGGTTATAGAATTTATATCGGTTTTTAATTTCAGTAAAAAAAAAAACTATTTTTCTTTTAATTTAATGTGTGTAAGGAATCATAGATTCTGCTGATAAGACAAGGATTCTTACGTGTTGGGGGAGCAACACCTTAGTTTTGTCCCTTTTTACTATGCTGCCAATTTCAGTTTGTTGCGGGCCTCTGGAAAAGGTTCAAGCTCTCTAGGTTTTGCAGAATCTTTGGATCTCTGGCCAGATTGATGAATTTGACGGTGCTATAGTCTGGGAAGCTGCGTACCGTACATATCTTCTTTGTGGCCAAAAGGGATTTTCACTAGTCTTTTAGCCATAGCTTACAATGTGTAAGCTGAGGGGGATCCTTATTATCTATACCAGTGAAGACTATTTAATATTTCTCCACAAAGATTTCCTTTCTTTTGGCCTCTTTCTGCTTTCGAGTCGAGAGCCCCACTCAAATAGAGAAGTTAAACAGGGATCAGCTCCAAATGGGAGTCAGACTAAGATATAAGAGTACTTAATATGTGAAATGGGTTCCCAAATTCATTGCCAAAGTATTTTCTAAGAAAATCAAACTTAAAAATATTAGAGATCCAAAAAGGGAGCGCTTTCCCACGGGACCGAATGTGCTACCAAGGGCATTTACAGGTCAGTAATTATTGTGATTTCGGTTGTTCTTACTATGTTATTTTCAGTGTTTGCAACTGAGGTAGAGGAATGGTATTACATGAGTTTCTTAAACTTTAACAATTTTCTTTTTGATTAAGAAGATTGAGCTTACCATTTGCCCTTTTCCAAGTAGTGGCATCAGAAAGTCGGTCTATGTCAAGAAAATAAACTTTCGACCAAGAGAGATACCATTTCTTCTAATGTGTTTTCAGTAATCCCTAAAGAGCTTATGAAAGTCTATTATTATGTTTTTTTTCAAAAATTCTTTAATGAGGTACAGTTTTGAAAATTTTGAGAGGCTTACAATTCAATTGCTATAGTGTATTTCGAAAAAAAGGGCGGAAAAGGACTGCACAGAAATCAATAGAGTCCTCATTTAGTGCAAAAACAAGGCAAGTCGGGGTTCATTGTAAAAAATAACGGGGGCACGAAAGGACCTATGCTCTCCTTTTCCATCTGTTTCTAACAAAAGGTAGGTCTTCTGTTCCTTGTTTAATGCAGAATCACGCAAAAAAAGATCTGTGCAATTGGAAGCACAAAATAGGACTCCTCCAAAACTGATTTCTCCTCCAGTGCCAACTTTGCTGAAGAAAAGAAGAGACATTACAACTTTTTTGAACCTACATCCTACAGCATTTTCTATCTAAATACTTGGGAAGTTACGGTGATCCGCTGGCCCTTTCTAGCCCTACCATCCCCCACTTGATTGCAGTAAGATTGGCATCTTTGTTGAGCTAGAATCAAGCAAGAATTTTCAATCTTTATGACTGGAGGATAAAACTGTGTCCATAGACTCTTTAACAGCCCCCCCTCCCCGCATTCTCGTCCAACTAATATGTACTTTTCTTTATAAAAGTTTAGGCGTGCGACTTCGTTTGCGAACAAGAATCATTCGAGAATTTCAAGTCAGTGACACTTCAGGCATGAATTAAACACGTGAAAACTCCAGTCTATTCCCCTACTCTTCACTACCCTTTTATTGCAAATAAAAATGCATGTTGCACCTTGTTTTTAGAGGTTGAAAAAAATCGTTCAAGATTTAAACATTAAAGGAGTTGAAGAGTAAAGCATTTTATTGACATCAAAAAATCAGAATCAAAGTGTTGCTCCCGCAACTTTTTTGTGCAGCCAAAGATCTTTGCGGCACGTCGTCCAAGAAGCGTAAATTAAGTTTTTTCCATGGATATTTGCAGCGCAATGAAAACTTTCCCTTTTGGGAAAAGCTTTCACACAAAAAACTGGTTATTGGTAAATTGGGGTCTTCCAAAATTGACCCCAGGTGATAATATGAAGCAGAATTAGTAAAAGGGCTTAAGCCTTGACTTGATCCGTCGTATGTTCGATGTTTTATTGGTATGCTTGTTCCGAATGCTCTTTTACGGCTAGGGAGTTTGTGATCTTTATTCTTCTTATGCCCCATACACATAAAAGTTTTGCAGGGTTGATAAATAAATTGTTATCGTTAATATTATTAATATTTATATTATTATTAGTATCATCATTGCTGTTATCTTTATTATTCTTGTTAATATTATTGTTATTATTATTATTATTATTCTTATTGTAATTATTATTGTTATTATTATTATTATTATTATTATTATCATTATTACATTACAATTATTACTATTATTCTTATTACTATTATTATCATTATTTATCATTATCATTACCTGTATTGTTTCTGGCCTTTTTTCTTGTTTCTCTTTTTTTTGGTGTTTTTTCTTTATTTTCTAATATTTTTTTTTTACCTACCCATGGTATGTACACATTTATCCTTGAACTAACCGCGGATTGATTCATTCTGATAATGACCACATTGCATTGAAACTTTGTTGAGAGAATTTTTTTTACTGTTAATAATGTAAGAGACTTTTTTCATTAGCCTCTAACAAAAACATTATCTCCGTAAAATATAAAAGTTAAAACTGTGTAGAAATAATTAAAAATTTAACGGTAATGGTTCCGAAAACATTTCCTTCAGCTCTTAAAAGGTCCTATGATATTCCCTCGTTAGAGCAAATCGTAATTATCTTACACTAAAAAGAAAGTTTACAAGATTAATAGTGGTTTATTTGAAAATGTTAGCCGGAGTTGGAAGGAATATTTAAAAGATAAATGATAGCTTAAAAGGATAGATCAGAATAAAGTAACACATATCATCAAGTATGCTGTAACTGATTGGAACGTATATACCGGGTATGAGTATGTATATTATTGAGTATGTACACAAGTATGTGTAGATCAGAATAAAATAAAACATATCATCAAAAATGTTAATGAGTGGCTGCATACTAGCTTAGTCAGGTTCAAGCTCCTGTCTAAGCATGTGTAAAGTTGACCATGTGAGGTCCAAATGCGCAACCAATCAAGGTACACTGGCTCCAGGATGGCTTTGGCCCCACATATAAGGTGTGTTATGAATGGTCATAAGTTCTGACGGCACTTGCCAAAATTGGCCTGAAAAAGACAAATGGAGACACAGCTTAACTTTATGCTTCCACAGCCATTTTTTCCCACATCTAACTTGTCTTTAAATGCAAGTATATGTCATTACAGTTTAACGGCTAGCAGTGTTGAAACATTTTAACTGTGTTGCTGAGAAACGTTTAAAACGACTTTTTGCACAGTCTTATATTTTGAAATTAGCCGTTTATACTTTGAAGACTGAGGTGAATCAACTTCACATTGATGACTTTTTCATTGCGTCTGCTCTGCGTCAGTTATCTCATGCCAAAAAAAAAAACGCAACAGTGTCAGTGCCTCGGTTTTTCAACAGTCAAATTTACGGAGCGAAAACGCATACTCAAGCGCAACGGTATCAAAATTTGCTCTCGTTTGCTTGGGTTGGATTTGAAAAATTTAGTTTTTTCTAGTAAAAACGAAGAGTGATTTATAGAATTGACAACAAGCAAATATTAAATAATTGAAGAAGTACAACTTAAGACAGACACAAAATTAATAGTAATGAACAAGGCGGTATCCAGGGGGGGATTAGTTTTTAAAGAGTTTAGTAACTTCCCCACCCGAAAAAAAAGTTTGTACCCCGACGAACTATTGAAGAAGAAAAATCCTTATTTAAACAAGATTCTGTTTAAACTCTTCAGCAATATTTTACAAAAGTCAAAATTAAACATTCTCCCACTGAAGTCCTTAAATCCGCTTAACACCTATCCCCACTAACCGTCAATTTAGGGCTGATGTTTGTTAAGAACGAAAGATGTCCACTCATTAGGCTGCTATTTTCTCTTCTTAGTGAAAATTCCGAAATACGTATTGCAAATTCTTTATCGTTCATATGAATGGCTATTTCTAAAAAAGTTATAACTAAAATAAAGTATTTCGACAGAACACTGTTTTATAGAAAGTTTATGATTTGAACCAAGCATAAAAGCTGCATTAGGAGCACAACAAAAACTCCGGTGCTGAAGCCCCCCCCCCCGTCAGAGGTGTCTTGAAAAATTGCCTCCTACATACTTACGATAAAAATAATTGTTATTACGAAAAATATCACTAATTTAATGTGATTTCGATGAAAGAAGTGCTCGATATTTGTCGAAAACTCGACTAAATATTGATAGTAGCAGCAACAGGGTTAGTTAAAACCCCACTTCAGCTAAACAAACTAAGAAATATCCAATTCCTCATCAATTTCTGACATCAAATTATAATTTTAAGATATCTAATTTGTTCAATATAGTTGAAAGGTCCAGTAACTATCAGAGGCAACCCTGTAGCGTTGCCTATAGTAAAGGCCATACGGCTCCAATGTTTTATTTTTTTCCCCAGAGGCACTTCATATGGAAAGGGTCGTCGTAGAAGCTTCAAAGGGGGCTCATTCGATTGGAAATCGAGAGTTCTAGTGCCCTTTTTAACAGTAAAAAATGATTGGAGGGCAAATAGCCCCCCCTCCAGCCCATCATTACCCCAAACACATCCAATCAAAAATTTGAGATAGCCATTTTGTTCAGCGTAGTTGATTTCCAGATAGAAAATACATTTTTGAGGAGGATACTCCCCCACAACCCTCAGGGTAAGGGTTTTAAGTTATGCCCTGGAGGCATATAAGGTTTTTATAGAAGGCGTTGTCGTAGAAACTTCAAAACAGGCTAATTCGATTGGAAATTAAAGAGCTAGTGCCCTTTTTAATAGTCGAAAGTGATTGGAGTGTAACTAGCCCCCCTCCCAACCACGCCCATCATTTCCCCAAACACATCCAATCTAAATTTTGAGATAGCTATTTTGTTCAGCGTAGTTGATTTCCAGATAAAAAATGTATTTTGAGGAGGACACTCCCCCACAACCCTCAGGGCAAGGGTTTTAAGTTATGCCCTGGGGGCATATC
Organism: Artemia sinica; assembly: GCA_027921565.1. Taxonomy (NCBI): domain Eukaryota; kingdom Metazoa; phylum Arthropoda; class Branchiopoda; order Anostraca; family Artemiidae; genus Artemia; species Artemia sinica. Next base: position 55,128,327 of record CM051264.1, read on the forward strand.
AGGTTTTTATAGAAGGCGTTGTCGTAGAAAATTCAAAACAGGCTCATTCGATTGGAAATTAAAGGGCTAGTGCCCTTTTTAATAGTCGAAAATGATTGAAAGGCAACTAGCCCCCCCCCACGCCCATCATTCCCCCAAACACATCCAATCAAAATTTTGAGATAGCCATTTTGTTCAGCGTAGTTGATTTCCAGATAGAAAATATATTTTTGAGGAGGATACTCCCCCACAACCCTCAGGGCAAGGGTTTTAAGTGATGCACCGGGGGGCATATAAGGTTTTTATAGAAGACGTTGTCGTAGAAACTTCAAAACATTCTCATTCGATTTGAAATTAAAGGGCTAGTGCCCTTTTTAATAGCCGAAAGTGATTGGAGTGTAATTAGCCCCCCCCCCCCCACACCCATCATTTCCCCAAACACATCCAGTCAAAATTTTCAGATAGCCATTTTGTTCAGCGTAGTTGATTTTCAGACTGAAAATATATTTTTGAGGAGGACACTCCCCCACAACCCTCAGGGCAAGGGTTTTAAGGTATGCCCTGGGGGCATATAAGGTTTTTATAGAAGGCATTGTCGTAGAAACTTCAAAAAAGGCTCATTCGATTGGAAATTCAAAGGGATAGTGCACTTTTTAATAGTCGAAAGTGATTGGAGGGTAACAAGCCCCCCCATGCCCATCATTCCTCCAAACACATCCAATCAAAATTTTGAGATAGCCATTTTGTTCAGTGTAGTTGATTTTTAGATAGAAAACATGTTTTTGAGGAGGACACTCCCCCACAACCCTCAGGGCAAGGGTTTTAAATTATGCCCTGGGGGCATATAAGGTTTTTATAGAAGGCGTCGTCGTAGAAACTTCAAAAAGGCTCATTCGATTGGAAATTCAAAGGGATAGTGCCCTTTTTAATAGTCAAAAGTGTTTGGAGGGCAACTACCCCCCCCCCTACGCCCATCATTCCCCCAAACACATCCAATCAAATTTTTGAGATAGCCATTTTTGTTCAGCGTAGTTGATTTCCAGATTGAAAATATATTTTTGAGGAGGACACTCCCCCACAACCCTCAGGGCAAGGGTTTTAAAGTATGCCCTGGGGGCATATAAGGTTTTTATAGAAGGCGTTGTCGTAGAAACTTCAAAACAGGCTCATTCGATTGGAAATTAAAGGGCTAGTGCCCTTTGTAATAGTCGAAAGTGATTTGAGGGCAACTAACCCCCCTATCACGCCCACCTTTTCCCCAAACACATCCAATCAAAATTTTAAGACAGCCATTTTATTAAACGTAGTTTTAAGTTCTGGAAATTAGATCTTTGAGGCTTACAACTCCCCCAAAGCCCTCAGGGCAAGGGTTGTAATTTAAGGATTCTCCGAATCCTTCATTTTATTTCTTATAGAAGGGATGGGATGCTCGTATAAACTTTAGAGAGGGCTCATTTGATTGAAAATTGAAAGTTCTTGTTCACTTTTTAAGAGTCAAAAGAGACTGAAGGGCAACTAGCCCCTCTACCTCCTCCACGCCATATATGCATCAGATAAAAATTTTGAGATAGACATTTTGTTAAAAATAATTCCAAGTTTCTGATAACAAAAAACTCCGGTGTCAACACAGCCCACCAGGGCCCAGGGGTAGGCGTTGTAAGCTATGCCCTGGGTCATAACTTATTAAAGGGGGTTTATAACTTGTGGGAAGGGGTTTTGTATGGGAAGAACACATAGGAAATCTATTATAATTATCAAATTATAAGGTTAATTACATACTCTGTGATAGATGCAAAATTGCTTTGGCAAACAAATTCCTATTAAGGTCAATTCCAAACAGTCGTGATCCCTTTGTGTCAGCAAGTGAAATGGTCTAAACCCCCTTATTGGAGCTATTTTTTCAAACCATTCATTGTTGTCAATCGCTGTCCACAAGTTATGCAAGCTGTCTATTGTTCATATATAAGGTTTTTTATCAAAGAGGTAATCGTATAGACTTTGAAAAAAGCCTCATTCGATTTAAATTGAAAGTTCTAGATCCGTTTTTTAAAGTCAAGAATAATCGGACAGTAAGCACCCCCCCCCATGCCATAAAAACTTGAAACTTTTTGCAATCAAAAAGGAACAAAAAATTAATTAAAAAAAACTTTCCGAAAAATAAGTTTTTCAAAGAAAAGTAAAGGCCATTTTAAACTTAAGCTCATGAGATTCAAATACCTGTTAAAATTCAAACTCAAAACGACGAGAAATTACTATTAAAGAATAAATGAAACCCAAAACGAACAGAAATTAAATAAACAATCATAGCAAAAAACATACAACAAGTAATAATATAGATGAGTAAATAGATCTTAAAGCGAGTAATGCTTAGATTGAATATGAAAAACAAGCTTAAAATGAAAACAAATATTTTGCTATTAAAGTATAAATGAAACTTAAAACGAACAGAAATTAAATAAACAATCAATGCGAACAAACATACAATATATATTAATGTAAATGAATAAATAAATCTTAAAACGAGTGAAACTTAAATTGAATATGCAAATCAAGTTTGAATCGAATAAAAATGACTACAAACAAGAGTTTGGGTATCGTCGCACTGCAGAAGCCTAAAACCTACTGCGTAATTTGCGCTTTACTGAAAACGAATTATATTACAAATGTTTTCTTTTGTACTTAATATTGAAAATAAATATTAAAATTACAGTAAAATTTTGAACTGATGAGCTTTTAGCAATTAATATCATTATGCATCAAATATTCAGTTTAATTTATTAGATCTTTTCAAGATTGGTCAAGACAAATATAGTTTCACTACCAGAAAAATTTGGATACTGCCCCCTTCTTTAACTGTAAAAGCCTTCTGCGTCATTGGTGCTTCACTGAAAACGAATTACTCGTATATTACAAATTTATTATTTTCCAGTTCTTACAGCATTGAAAATGAAAATAAAAATTTGAGTGAAAAAAATCTTGAACTGATGGATCTTTCAACAATTAATATCATTATATAGCTAATATTCAATTTGATTTTGTTTATGCTTTCCAAGACTGTTCAAGACTCATATAGTTTTGCCATTTTTTTTAACTCTGCCATTTTTTGTAACTAATGGTGTTAGTTTGTTATGAAATCATTCTATGGCTTCTAGGCATTTCTATTTGAGCGGAAAACTGCACCTCAAACTTTGTGGAACATGCATTTTCTTGCATGAAACACCAAAATATAAAAAATGTCAAGTTTCGGAGTGTTCCACCACTCGCAAGCAAGCGCCATTAGTATTTTTGAATCCGCGTGGTCAATTTAGGGGGTGGAGGGTAGGCTAATTCTCGTAGCAGCCCCATTCTGTCGTGGTATGGTTGACATTTTCAACACCTGGCGTCCGGACTATCATATAATCTACCAAGCATACAACTACCCCAAATCAATATCAATAAATAAATGAAACCCAAAACGAACAAAAATTAAAATAAATATTAGAGTCAAACTCAAAACGAGCATAAATTAATGTGAGTTGGTTTCAAAACCCCTATGCTTTCTAAAAGCCAGAGTATAATTTGTACTTTACTGAAAAAAAATTCAAATGAGTTTACTGAAAAAAAAATGTGCATTGTCAATTTAATATACATATGCTGATATTTATTCCCTAAAATCTTAATTAATTTTTGATTTCTTAAAGTTACAAAAGTAAAAATATTTCAAAGAATTGTTTTCAGTAAAGCGCCAATGACGCAGTAGGTTTTAGGCTTCTGCAGTTAGACGATACCCAAACTCTTGTTTGTAGTTATTTTTATTCGATTCAAACTTGATTTGCATATTCAATTTAAGTTTCGCTCGTTTTAAGATTTTTTTATTCATTTACATTAATATATATTGTATGTTTGTTCGCATTGATTGTTTATTTAATTTCTGTTCGTTTTAAGTTTCATTTATACTTTAATAGCCAAATATTTGTTTTCGTTTTAAGCTTGATTTTCATATTCAATCTAAGCATTACTCGCTTTAAGATCTATTTATTCATTTATATTATTACTTGTTGTATGTTTTTTGCAATGATTGTTTATTTAATTTCTGTTTGTTTTGGGTTTCATTTATTCTTTAATAGTAATTTCTGGTCGTTTTGAGTTTGAATTTTAACAGGTATTTGTATCTCCTGAGCTTAAGTTTAATATGGCCTTTACTTTTCTTTGAAAAACTTATTTCTCGGAAATTTTTTTTTAATTAATTCTTATAAAGATGATAGCTCCCTAGAGCGCTCTGGGCAATGGCTATAGACTATGCAATTTGCCGATTTTTTACATGTTGTTTTTGTTATCGGGAAAGGGGCCTTGTTTGACCTTTGGTGTCTAGAAAGGCCAACGGCATTCAGGTGAAGCTTTCAGGGAATTTTGAGGGAGGTGTGGAATTCAGCCAAAGCACACTAAGTCCATGCAGGTTGTCGAAAGGGCAAATCTCAGGAATACCTCAGGGTATTAAGTTGGAACAACCCAGAAATAATAAGGTTGATCATCAATTGACTAAAATACATTATGTGCATGCTACTAATACTACTCTTACTCCTACTACTATTACTACTGCTACTACTACTACTAACGCTGCACCTACAACTTGTGTTGAGGGGGAATCAAACTAAATCAGAACAAACTTTGTACAAATACGTTGTCAAAATGGTCTGTCAGCAAGTTCTTAGAAATAACTTAAAGTATTAAGTTGAAACCTTCTGGATATGTCAAGGGGATGTTTAACAACTTTAAGGGCTTTTTGAGGGAGATGTTGAACTAGCCAAGAAGCACTATATGCATAATGTTACTACTACTACTACTGATATTTCTACTACTGCTACTACTACGAATACTACCCCTATTGAGACTAAGGGTATTAAGGTGAAACTTTAGAGAATGTTTAGGGTTATACTGAATAAAACTAAAACACACTATGTGAACGTAAGTTGTCAGAAGAGCGCATCAGAATTATCCCAGGAACAGCTTAAAATTTTCAGTTGAAACTTTTAATGCATGTTAAGGGGGAAGTTAAACCAACCTAAAACCACTACGTCGTGCATACTACTACAACTACTACTAACACTGATACTACTGCTACTACTACTACAACTGCTACTATGACTACTACTGCAACTGCTACTACTAGTATTGAACCATTATTATTGAAGCTAAGAGTATTAAGTTGAAAGTTTTGGTGCATATGGGGGCGGATGTTGAACCAACCGAAAGGTACTATATGCATAGTATGCATATGCTACTATTTCCACTGCTGTTACTAATATTAATACTAATGCTAGGGTACTAAAGAAAAATTTTCTGGAAATGCTGAGGAGGATATTGAATTAAACTAAGAAACACTATATGTATGTAGACTGTCAAAATGGCGTACCAGCCAAATCTAAGGTATCTCAGAAGCCATTTCTCGGAAACAGCTTAAAATATTAAATAGGAGCTATTAGGGTGTGATGAAGAGATAATGAATGACCGAAACTGGCACAAAGTGAATAATACCACTGCTACTTCTACTAACTCTACTACTGGTATCACTTTTACTTCTCCAAATACACCTACTTTTGCTTCTGCTACTACAATTATTACCATTGCTGATGTTAAGAGAAATGCAAGGAAAAACTTTTCAGGGAATGGTGAGGGTGGTAATAAACTAAATCAAAACACGCTATGCTGATGAGGATTATCAAATGAGGTGAACCAGCAATATATCAACACCGTAGGGAACTAAGCTGAAACTTCAGGGCTATTAAAATTACTTCCACTTGTGTTACTATTTCTACCACTACAACTGCTACTATTGAACTGAATGAAAATAGTTTAAGTGCATCTAGGTTATCAAAATAGCATAGGCAGGATACCTCGGGAATTCTGAAAACTTAGAACTTTTTCGCATGCTGACCAATGGTCTGCGTTGTGCAGGTACCGATCTACTTATTTGATGCCTTCGGCCGGGAGTGCAATGTGTGGTTGGGGGCAAATCATCTTACGCTTTCCGGGTTTTTCCCCCAGATTTCTCCAGGTACCCATTTAGAGCTGGGTCGACTCCAGCTGAGCTTACAAGGTCACACCATTGACGCCCGTCTCACACTAAATAACCAGCGACACCAGGACCCGAACTCCCGACCAAGTCCGGAGAATTTTAAGTCCGGAGCGCTAACGACTCTGCTAGGACGGCTCATTAGGACTGGAATAGAGTATAAATTAGAAACTTTCAGGGAAAGCCTAAGCTGGTAAAAAACTAAATTTAAAGGTCCTGTGTACATGCTGTCTGTTAATGGGACGAATCAACAGTATCTCAGGAACGACTAAGGGTAGTAAGTTGAAATTTCCAGGGCGACTACTATTACTACTGCTGCCACTACTTTTAAGCTTAATCAATAGGGTTAAAGTGCATCCAAGATGTCAAAATATCATGAATAAAATGTTTTAAGAATAGAATAGGGAATTAAGTTTCATTTATAGGGAAGGTTCAGAGGGAGTAAAACTCAATCAAAAGGTATTATTAGTTTTAAGATTGTCAAAAGTGTGTATTTGCAGTATCCCAGTAACAACTATGGTTTTTATATTGAAAGTTTAAGAGCATATTGTTAGAAATATTAAATCAAATGGAATTATCTCAATCCGAGTTGTCATAAGGGCGTATTTGCAATATCTTTGGAACAGATAAAGGTATTAGGTGGGAGCTTTTTGCGCAAGTTGAGGGAGATACTTAATTAAATATGGATGTTAATAGGGTGTACCTATATTATATCTGTAATGGCTAAGAGCAATAGAATAAAATTTTAGTGGATGTTTCTGTGTATCCTGAATAAAATAAGGCTGTAATAAATATACAGGTTATAAAAAGGGCGTATCGGCGATGCCTCCGGATTGGCTCAGGCTATTAAAATGAGCCTTTCATGGCTGCTATAACTACTAATACTACATCTACTACTGCAACTTTTACTTATGCTACTACTACTACTAATTCTACTACTACTGCTAGTATTTACTACTGTGACTACTTATGACCTCTACTGCTGCTATTTGAAAATTCTATGTATTTTGAACAGTGTGCTTTTTATGAATGATCGACGACAAACAAAAGATAAATTACTATAATCAAGATGACCGGAAAGAACTAATGAAATTAACTGAATTTTTAATATACAATTATATGAATTCCGGGAAAATAAACAATTCGAGATTATATTTTATTGAATTTTTTTCTTTTTAAATATAAAAAAAAATTGTAATATAATTTATTTTCAGTAAAATACAGACTACGCAATAGGCTTTAAAACTTTTGCGGTTAGGGAAGGGGAAAGGGGGTAGTAGCCAAACTTCTGATTGCAGAAATTGCTGTTCATTTTATGTTTACCTTGAATATTTAATCTAATTAATACTTGTTTTAAGATTTATTTATTCATTTATATCAATACCAGTTATCCTTATGTTTGATATGATCTTTTATTTTAATTTATGCTTGTCTTGGGGGTTTAATTTATTCTTTAATATTAGTTTCTGGTCGTTTTACCTTTGAATTATCGTAGAAATTTATTCCTGCTGGTCTTAAGTATAATGTATATCTCCAATTTTCTTTGAAAACCTCTTATTTTGAAAAGTTTTTTTTTAATTAATTTTTGCTCATTTTTTTAATTGCCAAATTTTTGTTATTGGTTAATATATTTCATATTTCTTTAATTTTTCTTGTCTCCAGCTGAAGCATTAAAATATCCTATTCTAAATTAGTAGTTATCACTGATATCCTTTGATTTTATTTCCACATCCCAATCAACATTCTCTGGAAGTTTCATTTAAATGTCATTTCTAAGATATTGCAGATACACCCTTCTGACAACCGGAATAACGTAATACCTATTGGTTGAGCTCAACATTGCCAAGTCTCAAATGAATTCCATTAGCCGATCAGTCCCTAGATATTGAAAATACGATTTTTGAAAAACAGGATACATATAGTTGCATCTTGGTTAAGTTTAACATCCCCCTCAATATTTTCTGAAAGTTTCAACCTAATGCTCTTACCTGCTCATGAGATAGTGTGGACATTCAATTTTGACAACCAAGATGGATATGATTTCCTTAGATTTAGTTCAAAATCCCATCTGACACTTTCTGAAATTTTCAACATACTAACTTTAACCGTTCCTAAGATGTTTCAGTTACGCCCACTAACAATTGGGATACCACATACTATCTTTAAGTTCAACATCCCCCTCAAAATTCTCAGAATTTTTGGAATTGATATCCTTCCCCGAATGTTCTTGCAATATTGAACATATGCCATATCGACAACATGGATGTACATAGTATCCTTTGATTTTGTTTAAAGTCCCTCTTATATTCCATGAAAGTTTTTGCTTAATATCTGTAGCTGTTCTTGAGATCAGCATAGATTCGCCAAGATACACTTTTTTTACAACGTGGATACTTCTGGTATCTTTTGATTTAGTGCATCCCCCCCCCCTCAATATTCAGTGAAATTTACAAAATGATAACTTTAGCCATTCATGAGAAGTTGTGTATCAGAACTTTTGACAATCTGGATGCATTATGCTATTTTAAACAAGCAGGATACAGTTAAACCCTTTTTTTTGTAATTCATTAGTTTTAGCTATAGAAGTTGCAGTAGTATTTAGAGTTCTAATCACAATCGCAGGAGCAGTAGCAGTACTAATAGTAGTAGTCACAAGCAGTAGCAGTTACAGTCACGAGTTGTCGCATTTACGGTCACCAGTAGTCCCAGTTGCAATTAGCCGGAGTAGCAGGCGAGTTGTAATCGGTCATATAAACCATGCAAAGTGAACAAACATTAAGGATTATGAGTTAAGCTGAATGAAGTGGTTTTGATATTTGTTTTTTTGTTTTGTACAATAGTTGTGTGTGCATAGTGTAAGCTAAATAAAACTCACGTAGTTAACCTACAAATCATCCTTTCGAAAACATCCTTTACAAGTTTTAATTCTTATGTACTTGAGTATTTAAATACGCATTTTATTATTTTAATGAAAGCTACGTTTTTAGTCACGTCTTTGGAAATTCTATTTAAGTGCATTTACGGCCAAGTACTTTGTAATTGTAAATAGGCAATTTTAAAATAGTTTACCTATAGCTAACCTCAGCTAGAATTACTTTACCCCAAAACATGAGAAAGTGTTAATTCTTTTAAATTTTCCAAAAACCAGTTGAGTTGGTTGATTGGATATATTTCAAAAGACAGCTTCATATTCAACAATACAACACTGACATGTAAAAGGGATATGTATACAATGTAAGTTTATAGGTCAGATTCGTTAAGGGAATCATCATAGAAGAAACGGAAGAAGATTCATTCGTTTACAAATTTTGATATTTCGGGTTCTTTTTCACTAAAAAAAACTCTTGTAGGATCACTCAACCACCCTCTCAAGGCTCTCTATGGTTTAGGCAACCTTATAGCCAAATGTGGAGGCGGACGAGAATTTGTAAACACCTGTTCTATCCACAGCGATCAAAAGGAATAAAAATACTTTAAAAGCAAGGGCGTAAAATAATGTCAGTAGCTCTTTTTAAAACAAAGGCCTCGTAAAAAAAAGTAGATACGTTATACTTTATTGAAAACAAGATCTTATGAAGATTGAGTCCTTCAGAGCCTAATGAATAGTTGAAACGATGGTGATCAATGGAGGTAGTTTGGCCACTTCGCTCCATGAATATATACAGTTTTTACTTGTTCCCACTTCTAATTATTCATTTCCATAACAATGGTGGGAGGTTAGAAAAAATAAGCTTGGAATTTAGACTTAAAAATTTCAGAGGTCAACATGACCTCAAGGTAGCAAAAAAAAATAGTGAATATTATTGTCATTTAAAAATTGTCAAAAGTGATTTTTGCTCTAAACTATTGGATATAGTTTTGTCTCCAGTATGTCCAAAAGTCTTTTCAGGATATATTAGCAGTCCTGAAGTCTTTATCAATATTATATAAGTGTAAAAAACAGTCGTCTTGCCTTGCTGCTTTGCAGTACTTGCTTCTTTTTTTTAAATTGGCATTTCAAATTGTTAAACAGTTTTCTCCGACAGTGGTTCAATTTTGTAAAAGCAATTCTTTTGTTTTGACCATGGAAATGTAATAATTAAAAAAATATAGGTAACTGTTATGGTTTGAACGACGAAAAAAAGTGATGGACAATTGTTGTGCGAAAGTTAGGAAAAAACTTGGAATTAAGGTTTAAAAATTTCAGATATTGTATGTGGAGGCAGGAAGACCTCAAAGTAACAAGAAAAATTGGTGAATACAATTGTCAATTCAAAATAGTAAAAAAATAAATTGTCCCTAAACTGTTGGGTATTCTTTTGTTTCCAGTATGTCCAAAGTCTTTTCAAGATATATTAACAGTCCTGAAGTCTTTATCAATATTTTAAGTGCTGAAAACAGGCGTCCTGCTTTGCTGCATTGCAGTATCTGCTTTCTTTTTTAATTTGGCACTTCAAATTTTTAAACAATTTCTCCAACAGTGTTTCAATTTGTTAAAAGTAATTCTTTTGTTTTGATGGCGGAAATGTAATAATTGAGAAAATTTTAAGCTAACAGTTTTGGTTTGAATGGTCAAGATAGCCATTTGTTCAGGATAGTTGGAAAGTTCAATGCCCCAGACATATCCCAGAGTCCCTGGTAAACAATATAAGTCCCAATAAGTTACGAAATTAGCCCATTTTTTACATATAGTATTTTTTATTGGGAAATATGCGGAATTTTTGGAGGGGGAGGTGGATTTTGCAAGGAAGAGTTTTCAGTGCGGAGGGGATTTTTTTTTGGGGGGGGGGGATTTTACAGAATTCATATTCGGAATTAGTTAATTTTTCTTACTCTCTTTTCAGCTGCACAATTTTGCATGGAGAGACAATACGCTTCACATGAAGCGATTTTTCGGGGGCAGAATATTTCCATGGAGGGGGGGGGGGGTGAGAACCAAATTTCCTTGCATTGTTGAGAAAAGTCTAGAAATTGAATAAAAAAATTTCAACTGAGAGTAAGGAGTAACCTTAAAACTTAAAACGGACAAAAATTATTCCCTAAAAGACGCGGATTCCTTTCTTCAGCCTTTGCTCTTTATACAAATTTTTTTTAATATCTATTATTCGAATTTTACAGCTCTTACATTGAAGTAGTCAATCTTAAAAAATTGTGACAAAAAAACAAACTTTAGCATAAAGAGTGAGGGTTGAGCAAATTACCATTAAAGAGTAACACTTGCACATTGTCAAAGGATCACCTACACATCAACAGATCCCTGAATTCAATTTCAAACCAGAATTAAAATTAAACAGAACTTAATGCAAACACAACTCATTTTCGTCAATATTATCGTTTCGGGTAAGGATGTATTTACGATAGCCAGAACGAGCAATTTACACTTTGGTTCTTTAGGGTTGGGCACACGTAGCTGATTTTGGGAACTGATTTCCAAATCAGCGCCGATTTTAATAGAAATCGGCGTCGATTTGAGCCTGAAAAATTTTCTAGTTTTCGGTGCCGATTTACAAAATCAGCACCGATTTTCATCATGATCATCGCCAAAAAAAAATAGGGATACAAATAAATACTCAGCCAGAGATGTCTGTGGTGAAAGAACCCGCTACTGAGCTGAGAGCTAAACTGAGAACTAAGCTGAGATCAACATTGTAACTATTAAATAAACTCCAGTTGACTATTTGTGTCCATGATGTTTTGTTTTGAAAATCTCGCGCAATAAATTTTTCTTTCAACAAATTTTTCTTACCGCTATCGTTTGCCCACTGATGCTGGAATCGGTTCCCGAAATCAGCTACGTGTGCCCAGCCCTTTACACAGGGTTGCCACCAGCTCAAAGATAAAATCTCTATTTTTCTTCAAAAAAATTCCAAAATTACGGAAAAAATCCCAGAACACGGTTTTTAGGTTATACAACATAAGCGCATAATTTGAAGTACGGTGAAACGTGGTTTCTAGTTGTAACTAACAACTAATTCTCAGTATTCCTAGTATTATTTCGACGTGAAAACGTTCTGGTGGATTAGTAGGATCTACGAGCAGCATTTTAGGCCAAAACCATTCGCCAAAGTACTGGTGGACTAGTAGAATCTACGACGAACATTTTAGACCACGCAACCACGTTTCATCGTTATTTGAATTTCCCACCCAAGAATTGAAGGCACGCTTTGCAGCCATGTAGCGCGTCCAGACTATCCGTTTTCTACAAAAATGGAACGGAAATCTGGAAAAAGAAACAGTCGTTCAGACTAGACGGCTTTTTTCAAAAAGTTGGTGGTTTTCTTTTCAAAAAATACCTGTACAAATTTATCAGCCATCCTCATCAAATCTGTTTTTCTGAGCGAAAACTTTTAGAAAACAAATTTAGAGCATCAGTTAGACAATTTACCTTTTTTCTGTTTAAAACCATCTTAGACAACTATCTTATTTTTCACTTATCGTGCCTAGCCGTCTCCTTCTTCTGGAATTTTTTCCAGAGAAGCTGTCCACACTACCACTTCCGTCCCATTTTTCCATTTTCTGACCCACTGATTATTCCTGCCCAGAAAACAAAAAATGGGACGAAAGAACTGGCTACGTTCCCAGATTTCCGTCCCTTTTTTCCAGAAAATGGATAGTCTGGACGCCCTAATATTCGATATGACTTGGAAAGCGGTAAAAGTTGCCTTTTATCACGTCTTCATACGTTCTTTTCCTTTTTATCATACCTGCTTTTCTGTTTAGCGAAAGAGTCGCCAATAAAGAAGTGGACAGTGGAACTATCATTCGTCTTACAAAAGCATCCTTTTGAAATCTCAAGGTCCGACTCCACTACCCAGGAAACATGCATTCCGAACGTACTAAAATCTGATAAAAATCCAAACGATATCATTCAAATATTCAGTCCACAGATTCTTCATTGTATAAAAAAAAAAAGAATCTGCTTTCCCACAAATTAATCCGGAAGAAAAACACACCCCTTTTTCCGGAATCTGGGTACTTAGAATCCAACTGTCTTGGTATTAAACCTGGCCTTTGGGTATTTGAAGTAGACCCCGAAGCCGCGTCAAAAAGTTGGCGGCGCGCCGCCGAAAAAAACGGTGGCGTGCCGCCAAGCTCGCATCAGCGAGCTGACGCCGCCGCTGATTCTATCGGCGGTGGCGTCACTAATACGCCGCCATTTTTTTCTCTCTCTTTTTTTCTTATCGACATCGACATCCAGGCTCCAACCGTCATCCCGGCTAATCTGTTTCTTAAAGATAAATACTGTCATCTTGGGCTTGCCATGCATATCTGCTCGTAGGAAGAAGAAGAAGAAATATTTCTTGAAACAAAAATTTCACCTTCCACTTTGAAATTCTGTTCATTTTTCTTTCTGATTTTTCAGATGAAAAGAGGTTGGTAAAAGATCATTAGGCAATTCAGGATGTTAGAAATGAATTATATTTTTTTTTGCGCAGTGAGCAGAGCACACTGAAGTTCACGTAGCCTTAAACTTTCACTTGAAACTTCATAACTCGACCACTTCTTTCAGAAAAGAATTTTGGAGGGTTATTCCGTGTTGATAAGAAAAGACGGTAAAGATGTAGTTTAGTTCCCCTTGTAGTGTAGGGCGCAGGGGCCCTATGGTAAAGGTGCAGGTTAGTTCTCCTTGATAAAAACAACTTATTTCAGCGGATACAAAGAAAAAGCACATTTGCGGCATTCTGTGGGGCCCCAAGGTCCAATGCTAGTATCAAATCCCGCGAGTGGCAGTTTACGCTCGTCAAGTTCTGGTTGTACCAGCCACAAGCGCCCCAGCTAAACGGCTTTTTAGCACGACAGGGCTTATAGTGACTGCAAAAAGATCAATGGCTCCAAGCAGAGTGAACAAACTCACTTTTGTCCATGACAACAATGAACTTGTTCAGAGTGTCATCTCTGAACTAACCTTCTTGTAACCGCTGATTTAAAATTTTTGGTGTTGTTAAGCCATGGTATCTGACTAGTATACAGTGTTTTTTGATGTTATTATTTGTTTTTATCCCTTCCGTTTTGTATGTATTTGATGAACAGGAGATGTATGAACTTCAAACTTTGAAATTTATACACACATTAGCCCAAATCATTAACAAAAAGAAAAGGACTAAACATGGAATTTTAGAGGAACAATGCGATGTTAAACAACATGGGTTTCCATGGGTCTAGTGACTAAAAATGAGAATTTTACTTGGTCTGATTGACGGTGAACATAAATACTTTCCGCACAGCTCACCAAATTCCTCTTTTGTCATTTTGTTCTTGTCTGTTTTTAGCCAACCATTTAAAAATCCTTACTAAAATCAAGTTGAGGTTGACCGTGCTTGGTGAAATGGAATTTTTAGCATTATTTTTAATCAGAAAAATTTGGCACGCAGTGGCGTGCCGCCGGTCAGAAATCGGCGGTGCGCCGCCAAAAAAAATTTGCCACCACCGCCAATACTAAATCACACATTAGCCGCCGTCATGTTGGCGTGGCGTGGCTTCGGGGACTAATTTGAAGAGAAAACTGTAAAGCAACAGTCAGAAAAATGTTACGACGGAGTTATTAGTAAAAAGTACTAAGTAAAGCAACCAACTACAAAAATATATAGTTTCTCAGATATTTATTGGTACGGTTCAGTAATCATTTTGGTAATCACAACTCAAATGACAACCCTAAGAAACTGGCCAAATGAGGTCTCAGTATATCAAACTAAGCTCGGTTAGCACAAGCATTAACACTAAGTTTCCAAAAAGAACGTAATCCAGATAAACATTTTCAATTTTTATTCGTTTATCTGGATAATCATCTGAGATCTTCAAAGTTTGGAACTTAAATACTGAATAAAATGTCATGCGCATGAAAGTGTCTAAAAATATTATAAAATCTGGGGAATACGCTGATAGCGATCAGAGCAGATTTTTGAACCAATTGATGTACGTTCTTTAAATAGCGCAAACGTACGACTATGTACATTGATCCTAAACTATTGAAACTTGCTACAGCCTAAGAAATCACAGGATACTGGCAGATCATTTGGTCATGACTTTATTAAACCAATTTTTCGTGAAGTTTCATCTGCAAAACACAGAACTAAAAAGACACTGTAACTGAGCATAACAAGTTTTCCGATGGTATTTATTGCTTCAACTGCCCTAGATTTCAGAATACATTCGAGACTCATAAAATGATGTCAAGAACTCAAGTGAATGTTTTTGTTTTGAATTTGCCGCTCATAGTTACATTGGAGTCGAATTTTCAAAAGTCAGATCCTGAACGAAAAAATCGTTGCCTCAGTGTAAGCACAAATCCAGAGGGAACAAACAAAAACAGAGAATATTAGTGATACCGTTCAAAAAACAATAATAGACTATTAGGCAAAATCGTTGAAAATCTCTTTTTAGTCAAAAAATTTTGGTTTAGCAAAAAATCCCGGACACAAAAAAATCCCGTACCGCAAACAAAATCCCGGAAAACGGGGATTAATCCCGGACGGTGGCAACCCTGACTGAATATAACAAGTTTTCCGATGGCAGTTATCATTTCCACTACCCTAGATTTTGGAATACATTCGAGACTCATAAATAATACCAAGAACTCAAGCGTATATTTTTGTTATGAATTCACCGCTCGTCGTTACATTGGAGTTGAATTTTCAAAAGTCAAATCCCAAACGAATAAATCGTTGCCCTAGTGTAATAGCGCAAATCTGGAGCGAACAAACAAAAACAGAGAATATTCGTGATACTGTACAGAAAAAAATAGTGGACTATCAGCCAAAATCGTTGAAAATCTATTTTAATGAAAAAATCCCGGTTTTTTTGCAAAAATCCCGGTTATTAGCGAAAAAAACCTTTTTTCACAAAAAAATCCCGAAAATCCCGGACACAAAAGAAATCCGAACCGCAAACAAATCCCGGAAAACCGGGATTCATCTCGGATGGCGGCAACCTTGTCTATACATTGCAGAAAGTTAGGCCGAAATTTCTTTATTTCTGGCAACCTGTGTTGCCACTTATGCCGCATTTCGCGGTATTACGCCGCGATTCTGAGAGAAATGCCGCATAAAATTTTGATCATGCCGCATGCCGCGATTATGCCGCGAAATGGCTTTTTATACCGCATTTGTTCACGTATGTAAAATTTGTCCAACTTTAAGTTTCTTATCTTTCGCAAATGCCTTTGTTGCATAAAATGGGGATTTCAAGGACGCGTCCGACTCGTTTCGCGGATGTCAACTACGGTCCTTAATTAATGACCCGTCGGCGGTCAGCAGCTTGTCCCCCGGGAGGCCAGTGTGTTCGAAGGGGGTTGAGTTATTTTTGCGGGTTTGACGAAACTTTTACGTTTGAGTTTCTCAGTTCATCTCATGACTTCATGACCTCTGTCAGCTCAGCCCAAGTGTTTTCAAGCTAGCAGTCAGGACCAGACAGAATTGTCTTATTTCACAGGATTGTCTGATGGTATTGATGGTAAGTAGTAACTATATTCAAGTAGCCTAGGTGTCGTAAGAACCGTTATTAGCCAAAATGTGGGGGGAGGTATTTATCGACTGGCTGGTCATTTTTACCGACTGTTTTATGCAGACAAAAGCGACTATTATTGAGAAAAAACGACCGTGTTGACAAAAATTCGGCTGATTTTAAGAAAAACAATTATTTTCAAGAAGAAACCGACTGTTTTTAAGAAAAATCTACTGTTTCCAAGTAAAAAATTGACTGTTTTCACGAAAAATTGCGGCGCTGCGCGTTGACTCGGCTACTTTTTAACGACTGGCCGACAATATTTGGGGGGCGCCACGCCTCCCGCCTAGTCGTTATGGCCCTGGATGTAATCAGGTCAGAAAGAGTTTATTGAGCCAAAAAGTACTGGCCTATCCTAGGGGGTGGGCGGCTTCTATGATATGTTTTCTGTTTACCAAAATGCGTGTTTTAACTAGTTGCCAGTTCGTTACTTCATCATTTCAAAATTCGAATTCATCATATGGTATCAATGAGAGGTGTAATTCTTACCGAAAGTTTTGAAAGCCCGATTCTCATTAGAAGAGGTCATCAAAATCACGATGATAAAACAGCTAAGAAATATAAATTTTTTCGAAATTAGCAATTTCCTTTTTAGCACTTGTCAACTGTGTCCAGCCTTTCTACTCTCCAACACGGCTGGCTGGACGCAAAATATCTGATAACTGAATGTGCCTCTGTGAAAGTGAAAAACAAGACCAAAGGTTCTATCGGATCCCAAAAATTCAATATTTAATCCAGACATTGGGTTTTTTCTTCGCTAGATCCAGTCTTTGCCAGACTCCTTGAACATTTTTACTCTTAAAGATCTAGAAACAGATTAAGGCCAAATGGCTAATCTTCTGAGAAAACCAAGTTCAGATTTGGATTCAGCATGTGTGTTTACCTCTGTAAGTCGTATCTATTTTGACGATACCGATTGAAACGATCCTGCCTTCTGTCAATTTTCCGGTTTCGCCGAAATTCCGGAGCTACTTGTCTGGCGAAAAATTGAAGCTCAGAAACGAATTTAGCGTATCTCCTTACCCCTATTTCCAACATCTAGTCAACTTCAAATAAAAAATATATGTATAACAAATTATCCGGTTTCAGCCAGATTCCGGACGAAATATATGTCCGGCTAAAAAACGATTGTCATATACGGTTTCGGCATGCCCTCTTACCCCGAAATCGAACATCTTATCACTTCAAATAAAACTTTTACTTTTAACAAACTTTCCGGTTTTGGACGGATTCCGGGCGAACAACTTGTCCGGCGAGAAGATGGTTTTCATTGCCGTGTTCAGCATGTTTTCTTACACCATAATTGACTATTTCATTAGCTGTTTAAAAATGTTTTGCCAAGGGAAAATCGCTGTTAATTTCTTTACTATTCTCTTCACATTTATACGGTTTTCCCACCATGGACTTTCCCTGCTGTGGTACCTCTGCACTTTTACTTCTGTTGCGAGCTTAATGAAAACGATGAACGACAAATGTGTGTTCACGGACTGAGCTGACCATGCTTACCTTTGACCGCTGAAAAGAAGGATAGACAGCACGTGTTTTCTCAAATTTATGACAGATCTTCACCACACTTCATTTGATACTTAATCAACATTCATATTAAAGCGATATTTTTCACACATTCTCTCTCAAAAATACAAAACACAGCTTTTCCGAGAATTTCGGGCAAGCCGCGGTTTTTACCGCATTTTGGTTCAAGGATGCCGCGGAAATGCCGCTTTTTGACGAGGCCGGCGCCACGTAGTGGTGCCGGTCGGTTGGCAACACTGCTGGCAACAGCTGTAAGGAAGAAATCGAAGAAAATTGCCAGAAAACAGCATATTTTGCAAGAAAGTAACATTTAGATAGCAATAAAATGGCGATGGCAATGCAAAAGAGGTTGAATGTAAGTGAACAATATTTGGTTCGGTAATTCTGCTTCTGGCTATCTTGGAAAGGGGTTAGGTTAGGAAAATGAAACTTTCAGGGATGGGTCTACAGGCTAAAGTATGTCCCAGGAAAGTATTTTGAAGTACCTACAAATTTCTAGTGGGCCTCATAATTTAGCCAAGGTGAAAGTGAAAATGTCATTTGATGCCTTTTATAATGCTCTTTCATAATTCAATAATTGCTTCTGGGGCTAATTGCATCTTGAGCCCTTAAAGGGGCCCCAAAGGTATTTCATTTCTGTAACCACAGTGGACACAAAGAAGTTATAAACACTAGTTAAGTTATTGAAAGTGGGTAAAAACATATGACTAGTTTATAAATAAGTTGTTCAAGAATAATATGTTGCAAATAATATGTTTATAACAGTTCAAAGCTCATTTATCAGGCAACTCAAATATAAAAAATTTTCCTACCAGTTCTGGTAAAAATTTTGAATTGTGGCCCCTGATAAGGAGACATGTTAAGAAAACAATTCTTACTTTAAAATATGTATAATGATCCTAGTTTACATATTATCCAAGGGGAGAACATTTATCATCAAGTCTTTCCTCTAAAAATCCTTCTTTTTCCAGCTTAAAAGAAAAAGTTTCCTAAAACAACCATGCTGAGATTCAATGCTTAAGTCTTTTGAAATTGCTGCCAAATAAGTTGTTTTATTGATAGCATTCATGCTGGTCTTTGTAATTCTGTTTTTTTAATGAGCAGTGGCACAAATACAAAATATTAATAGCAGTGGCAAAAACTAAAATATTGCTATAAATATACATATACATACAGAGTATATACCCCCACCCCCCTAATGTGTAAATATTTAACAAAAATTGCATTCTGAATCTAAATATAACCAAATGAACTGTACCCCAACCCCTAAATATATCCAAATCAGGGTATATATTTGCACATTGGAGGGGTGCAGGCAAAATTTATTTGTGATGTAAATGAAGGTTATACTTAGAATCAGAATGCAATTTTGGTTGTATATTTGCACATTAGGGGGGTAGGGTTATAATATTTTTTTTTCAATGATAGAAAATGGTGTGGCAAAAATGAAAATTAAACAACTATTTACATGTTACATATAACTATTTACATGTTTACATCACATTAGGGGGGTGGGGGTATATACTCTGTATGTATATGTATATTTACAGCAATATTTTGATTTTTGCCACTGCTATTAATATTTTGTATTTGCGCTGCTGCTCATAAAAAAATACAGAATGGAGCTATCTACAAAACAACTTATTTGGCAACTCATAGCAGCAATTTCAAAAGACTTAAGCATTGAATCTCAGCATGGTGGTTTTTGGAAACTTTTTCTTTTATAAGCTAGAAAAAGAAGGATTTTTAGAGGAAAGACTTGATAATAAAGGTTCTCCCCTTGGATAATATGTTAACTAGGATCATTATACATATTTTAAAGTAAGAATTGTTTTCTTAACATGTCTCCTTATCAGGGGCCACAATTCTAAATTTTTACCCCATTTCTAAGTTTTTAAATGCTGTTGACAAAAATAGCTCTGAAATTTGTGATTTAAAACTTTGCTGTTGACAATTCAGGGTATAGGCCTATTCCAATTCAGGGTATATATTTGCACATTAGGGGTGAGGGATAAATTTGCTCTAGGCCAAATAATTTAGCTAGGGTGAAAGTGAAAACATCATTTGATGCTGTTTTATACTCTTTCATTACTCATATAAAATACCTTTGGGGCCCCTTGAAGGACTCAAGATGCAATTAGCCCCAGAAGTAATAATTAGATCATGAAACAGCATAAAAAAGGCATCAAATGATGCATTCCCTTTAATTGTAGCTAAATTATGAGGCCCAACAGAAATTTGTAGACCTTCCTGGGACATCCTTTAGCCTGTAGACCCATCCCCAAAAGTTTCAATTTCCTAACCTAACCTGTTTACAGTCTAGACAAAAGTAGCTAAAGTGGAATTTCACTTTTGCTTGCTATCCTTCACTAAAACAATGAGTGATGGCTTTGTTTTGTGGTACATTTAAGATAGGTTACAAAATGACAAACTAACTCAAATAGCAACAACAAGAAGCAATGTAATTGATGTTAAGACAGAATTACTCCTCCTCAGAAATGAACACTGCAAATTCTGAAATCAACTTCAAAAAAATTCTAGAGTACTCTTTTATACCATTCCTAAAATCACTTCATTTTGCTTCCCCTACCTCTAATATGCAATATACTGGTAAGGTTTGTATTAACAGACTTCAGGTAGCTAAGAAAAAAACTTACCTCTATAATCAGAATTGCATTCTGAATCCAAATTTTACATGCATTTGCATCAGAAATGAACTTTACCCCAACTCCTATAGGTAAATTTCTAGTGGGTCCTATAATTTAGCTGAGATGAAAGTGAAAATGTTGTTTGATGCCTTTTTTATCACTCCTTGAAAGTATTTTAAATGAATTATCAAAGGGCATAAAAGAAGCATCAAATGATATTTTCACTAGGAAACACTTTCAACCTAGCTAAATTATATGGCCCACTGCAAATTTACCTCCCCACCACTCTAATGTGCAAATATATACCCTGAATTGTCAACTGCAAAGTTTTGAATTGCAAAATTTGGTGCTGTCAACTGCATTCAAAAACTTGAAACAGTAAGAAAATAGTTTATATTTGGGTTGCATAATAAATGAGGTTTGAATTGTTATAAATAAATATCTTTGGAATATATTACTCTTTAACAACTTATTTATAAACTAGTGACATGTTTTTAACCACTTCAATAACTTAACTAGTGTTGATAACTTCTTTCTGTGTTTACAAAAATTAAATACCTTTGGGGCCCCTTTAAGTGCTCAAGATACAATTAGCCCCAGAAGCAATTATTGAATTATGAAAGAGCATAAAAAAGGCATCAAATAACAATTTTGCTTTCATCTTAGCTAAATTTCATGACCCACTTGAAATTTGCCCCCCTATATACACCAATTCAGGGTATATATTTGCACATTGGGAGGGGCGGTGTTCTACAGTTCAAAATTACCTCTATAGTCAGAATTGCATTCTGAATCCAAATTTGACATTCACTTGTGTCAGAAATGAACTTTATCCCCCCCCCTTCCCCCTAATGTGCAAATATATAGGCTACCCTGAATTGGTATATATAGGCATTGGGGTTAAGTTCATTTCCAACAAAAATGAATGTTAAATTTGGATTCAGGATAAAATTCTGACTATAACGTTAAGTTTGTTTCTTAGCTACCTGAATAGTCAGTTAATATAAACATTACCCTGATATATAGGCTAGCCCTTAATACATATGATCCATACATTTTTGTATTTTTGATTTTGTCAATGTTTGTTCTTTGCTGTAAAGTCTATCTGAAGAAAGGGTAAAATTCAACTTTAGCCACTTTTGGCTATTTTGGAAAGGGGTTAGGTTAGGGAAAATGAAACTTTCAGGGATGAGTCTACAGACCAAAGTATGTCCTTGGAAGGTATTTTGAAGTGCCTACCTCCACTCCTCAGAAACATTAAGTAAAACTGATTGGCTACCCCCTCTCCCTATCTTTAAAAGCAGATTTGTTTAAAACTCTGTGTAATTTGAAAACAGTATAAAGGGCAACAAATTCAGTTCAACTTAGTCACTTTGCCTGTCTTAAAATGTAAACTGGTAAAAGGAACATAAGTTTAGGTAAAAGGAGCAAAAGCATAAGTGGAAAATTAATGATTCTGTTTCATTATGGCTTGACCATGATTGATCAGATATCTGGAAGAACTGTTTTCTAGTTTATCATTCAATGTTGGAATCTTCTTATCCAAATAGTTTTATTTTAGGCATAGATTTTAAGGATACAGCTCTCCTGTGCCAAAACCTAGTATATGGATTTTTCAAGTTTTTGAAAAAAATCACAAAATAGTGGTTTTTTGTGTTTGGAAAAGGAGAAATAGATATGGAATCCATTGGTTTTAAAAGTTCTTTTGTCCTGTCTTTTCTGCTCCACCTTCTGTTGGATATATATATATATATGCTATATTAATAATAATTTATTATTACCCTCTTTATTTAACAAAGACACACTATTAGGAGTATGAAAAAAAGAAAAGGAAAAAACAAAAAGGACACCAACAGAACCAAAATTATGCACAAAGTATTGACAACTTAAATTTTTAGCACTCATTCAACAAGAGTCAAATTATATGAGATTTTACCTCTTACAGCACTAAGCACTTGGTAGTGACAAATCAATGGAAAATTGCCAACTCTATAGTAGTGGTCAGCAAATTATGTGACAGTTCATCCATTTTTTGACAAATCTCAAAAATACCATACCATTGGGACATGATTACAGGTTGAAATAGGGATACTGAGAAAATGCTTGCAGAACCTAAAGAACAATGATTGGATTTTCTTTTTATCATAGGCAGAGAAAAGTTTCCAAAAAGGTATCAAAACAGCAGATGTTGTGCAAGAAATGCATTATATAGCTGATCAAGAGTTCTCTTATCAAATTGGCCCTCTACCCTAGCAGAAAACCTATAAGATCTTCTTAGTTTTTTTTTTCAAAGAATCAAATATAAGCTGTCTTGTG
Source organism: Artemia sinica (assembly GCA_027921565.1). NCBI lineage: Eukaryota > Metazoa > Arthropoda > Branchiopoda > Anostraca > Artemiidae > Artemia > Artemia sinica. The sequence goes on from CM051264.1 coordinate 55,151,334, forward strand.
GATCCAATTGATGTTCCAAATGGAAGGCCTAAATACCTAAGTGAACTGGAAGATGAAATTGTAGCTGACCAACTTGGATTGTAAAATTGGAGGCAGTCACTGGTCAAAAAACAAGAATTTTGAATTCATTCAGTATAGAGCAAACAACATCTACAGCATTCTGGAGTGCCTCAAGATTATCAGCTAAAAGAAGAAAGACATTGGCATATGACAAGTGACTTGTGCTGATCAATGGCTCAATTAGGTATGGCAGAATCTGCTGAGTGACTATTCTCATAGTGCCATCAAATATTGTAGGACTAGAAACAGAACCTTGTTCAACACCTTGGCATGCACAAATACAATTACTAAACTTTGTTTTTAATTTTATTGTCTCTGCTATAAGTTTTGACTGTGGAAATCTGGTAAATCTATTTTTATCCCCATAGATATTAGCATATATCTAAGAAAATATAGTAAGTGGAAAAATTGTAACTGTAGCATTCAAATCATCATGTCTGTTCAACAAAGTACAGTTTAACTCAAATGTTGTTTTTTTGTGTGTGTGAGTAGTCCATTTGATTTTGTCTGAGGACAACCAAGTAGCCACATAAAGAAAAGGGTGGATGGATAGCTACTAAATATTTAAAAGAAAGCTCTGGTAAAGTTTTACAAAAAAGCTTTCCAATATCTAATAACAACTGAATAATTCCCAATCTCTCTCCCCTATAATGAGCTTTGAACTGAGAATTTGATGCTGCAAGAATTCCTGTTTTTCCTCTACTAATTTGTTGTGTTTCATGTTTTAGGTCAGACTCCCACCTGAGGTTAACAGAATTCTTTATGTTAGAAACCTTCCATACAAAATCACAGCAGAAGAGATGTATGATATATTTGGCAAATATGGAGCAATAAGGCAAATTCGAGTGTAAGAAAGTTTATATAGATTAGGTACTTGTGTATTATCCCAAATACACTCAAGAAATTTGTTCTGTTTGATCCAAGAAAAACCAGATTGTCTTGTCTGTAATTGGTTATAATTAGCTTAGTCTCAATGAGAAAAACTTCAATGCATGTATGTTTTAATTAAATATTTAATATATAGAAGTGGTTAGGTATTTAATTTAATGCACTCTGGGTGGCCTGATATCCATAATTCTTTGTTGTAATTTCCATAATTCTGTTACTAAAGTATTATAGTTTCATTATATTTGATTATATTTCATTATGATTAACCTAACTTCACTACCTGAGTGTATTTGGGGTAATATACAAGTACCAAACACTATAATTATCATTAGATTTGTGCACCTTGAAGTAGAAGACTATTATTTATCTTCTTTCCAAAACTTTTGTACTCTACCCTCTTTTTCTTCTAAATGAACGATTTAAAGCCATGCTTTTCAAAATCAAACCATGGGTCTATAGCCAGTAGGAAGAAAAAGAAGAACAAATGTTTTGCTTTTATACAAAAAGGCATCCTTGACAAGAGAAAAGAATAAACATAAAAGAAAATGTATGTACTTGAAATTTATTTATTTTTATTCTCTTTTATTTTTAGATTCATTCCTTTTTTAAATATTTATTTTATTTTTGGATTCATTCCTTTTTTAGACTGTTAAGGTTTTATTTTCTTTTGCTTGTTCAATGCTGAGGACGCCTTGTTGTATATGGATGAAGTGTTTGTTTGTTTTGTTCTTTGTCTTCTGCCTACCAGTGATAGGCCTGTTGTTTTCACAGTTTGGTTCTTTGGTGTTGTCCTTCTCCCATTTCTTCATAAAATCTACAATTTCTACAAATTTGTCAGGTATGTTTTGTTTCATCACATGACATTTGCATAGAACTAAAAGTTTACCAATATCCAAAGTCTTAATGTTTTTTTTCAAAAACTTCATATTTTATGAAAAGGTCTTTCAAGCTAGACCTGGTACCCAGTGTCATTTAACAAAATTAAGAATAAAAGATTTATTTTTTGAAAAAAAAATGGGGATCTTCCAATTGTTGTAAGACAATAACTATGTTCCATTAGATCTTTCCACAAATTCTGGAATCTTTTTGATGTTTATGTTAAACTTTTAGAAGAATCACAACTTGTGCTAAAAAAATTTAGAATAATTTCAGGATACCTTTATACATTGTGGTTCAATAATGTGACTACTATTCTTTAAAACAAAGAGACTCAATGCTTTTCTGTAAAATCCAATCTAATTTAAAACTAATACCTCTTATAATTTTGGAATTATTTACTAAGTCAGTTTTACAATGTTTTATGAGTCCTCTTGAAAATGACAACCAAATTGAGAATTTGTGGAATAATCTATTTTAAATTGGTATCCGTTCATTTTGCGCCATCTTTCTTCTAAAGCAAGACTTGTGAAAGATCTTAAGCCGAACTGGCCAGCCATGACAAAAACCAAACAAAGAGAAAAATCTCAATGAAAAAAAAAAAACAAAACAAACGAGACTGTGGCCAGTGGAGAGAAAAGACAAATGCAAAACAACGCGGATATTTTGCCTGTATCCAAACAAGGCGTCTTCAGCACGAAAGAAACACAAGAAGAACAGGATAAAAAAAAAAAAACAAGATAAAACTAAAAACCAATAAAACCACCACCAAAAAAAAATGTACAATTGGCGCAAACTGATCCACGTAGGGAAAAGATGCTATTATAGAGTTACTTCAGTGAGGACACCAGAGTAACTGAGGAAAAATAAAAAAACTGTAAATTACTTTAATTATTCTGTTGCGAAATAATCCTTTTGTTAGCTATTACTGAAGCAAATCGTTTTGGTCTAGCAGGTAAAATAGTCCCCTGGTGATTATTTAAAATCTTAACTCCCTTATTGACTGTTGATTCACTCTTTAGAAGATTATCATAAATTCGGTCAATATTTAAATTACCTGTGTCCCTATTTATTGAAAGGTTAGCAAACATATGTTTTTTAATTTCTATGGCTTCCCTCGCCCATTGAGTGTAACCCTTATCATTTGAAATAGCTAATGCTTCATCAAATTTTAAAAGTGATCTGGTTGAAACCAAATATGCTCTGCTAAAGCTGAAACAAAAGTTTCTGGAGGCTTGCTTAATTGTAGGGTTTTTTCTATTGAATTTCGGTGTTCAATAAACCTTTCAACAAATTGTTGGTGAGTCCTACCAATATAGAACTTCCCACAAGAACACGGAATTTTATACACCCCACTTACTAAATTTCCCCGGGTTAAATCCTCACCAGAATTAAAGAAACTATCCATTGGCCTCAACGATTGGACACATTTATTAATACCAAATTTACGTAAAACCCGTAAAAGTTTCTCACCCAAACCAGGTAGGCTACATATGGTAATGAAATGAAACTTTTTGATACATCTAAATCTAAAGACTGAGAAGCCCCAATAACCCTACTTCATGTTTAACCCGTCTATTTTCAATTATTTTGTCAATGAACTTAATTGGGTAACTATTACAAAACAAAATATCCCTCAAGTATAACAATTCCGAATCCAGAAATTCCTGGGAACAAATTCTAAAGGCTCTATCCACTAGTGAAATTACAACACCCCGTTTCACCAACATAGGGTGGCAAGAATGAAAATTTAAATACCTATCATTGTGCGTTGGTTTTCTGTAAAAAGAGAAAAGTAAATGGAGATCCCTTTTAATTAATAAAATATCCAGAAAAGGTAATTTATTATTATCCTCAAACTCAACTGTAAATTTAATATTATTATCACAGCTATTTAAATGCTTACAAAATAGGTCTAAGGAGTCTAATCCATGTTTCCAAACGCACACCACATCATCCATGAACCTACCCCAGAAACAAGGGGAGATTCTAAAACTGTGTATAGCGGAGGTTTCAATTGCATCTATGAAAAGATTTGCCAATAAAGGAGAAAGAGAAGCCCCCATAGGTAACCCAAAAAATTGTCTATAAAACTCCCGTCTAAAACCAAAATAAAAAGAAAATTCATTTACTAGGGTAATTAGTCTCATAATGACTTTAATATCCAAACTGGCTAAAGTCTCATCTTGTATTAAATCATTGTTTTTCTAATTTACTTTTTAAAATGTCCTCGCACCTTTTTAAATCACAATTTGAATACATGGAAACAACATCGAAATTGCAAAGAATTGAACTATCCTCCAACGTGAAAATAAAAAACAGTTTTATGGTTTCGTAGAGATATTTATCTTGTTGTATCAAGGACACCAAAATGAAAACATTTTTGCTCCCTAGAACCATCCTGGGTCTATTCATATCTCAGAATCTGTGATTTTCTAACATTTTTCCTTTTTTATTTTTAAATTATAAAATCTTGGGGCAGTGTCGCATTTTCGTCAGTGTTGTCATGTTGAACCAAGAAAATATACTAACTAAAACCAATGTATTGCATTTGACAACTCTTATCCGTAAAAAAAAAGTTCAAACACTAACAATTGGTTGAATCCCAAAGAGGACATACCTTCAGGGGAAAACTTCACCTTTTTAAAGTGCTTAGTGCAATGTGTTTCTAGCTCAATCTCTTATGCAAGGATCTCATAGTAAGGCCAACATAGGGCCCTTTCCAATTGCACATAGTTTTAAATATACCAGGATGATTTGTTGAAGTTTAACTCTGCCCTTATTGAAGAAAAGAGTGGTGTATGAAATATCCTGGTGGTTTTAGTCGTATTTGAAATATACCCAGATGACACTTTGGGATTTCATTCTTGCCCTTATTAAAAAAAGAGGAGATTGTGCTGCCTGGGACTATATACTTTTAAAGCATATATTTCAACATATTGGTGATGGCTTTAATACACTTCAACTCAAGGCCTCCTTAGTTTTCTTCACTAGGTGACTTGTTGCCTCCTTCATTATCATCATTTATCATTCTTAATATTATTTTGAATTCACGAATTAACCATTTCCAGACAGACCATTTCGGATGTATTTATTTTCGCTGTCGGTTTGGGTGTTTGTAAAGTTACCACGTTAGCTAAGTCAACCACTGAGGTTGTGCTGGAATTTTAATGATTGGATGTCATGAGTTTCTGACAAGTTTCCCTTCTATCAAGCATGTCCTCAAATCTAGGGGTGACAGACTCTCCTTTGACTGATTTTGGCCTTTAAAACAGTATTGGAACTCATAATCTATGATTGAATGAACCTTTTCCAAAGTTTTACGACCTTCTATCACCTTCAATGGCTGCTGGAAAAAAAGTAAGTATTGTAATGCATAGAGGGTGCGTTTGCTCTTTACTAAATCAACGCTTATTGTGTTGCCTGCAAAATATTAGGCAGCATTTAGAGAAAAAAATTCACAGTATTTTATTTTGGTGGTAAAGCATTGCAATTTTCTAATCTTCTCTTTATCTCTGAGTTTTGTTGTTCTGATGTCTCTCTTTTTTTGCAGTGGCAACACAGCAGAAACAAGAGGAACAGCTTTTGTTGTATATGAAGACATATTCGATGCCAAGAATGCATGTGATCATCTTTCCGGCTTTAATGTTTGCAATAGATACCTTGTTGTGCTTTATTATCAGGTAGGAGACAAGTCACAATTTAAACTCGATTTCTTCCTGTATTGAACCCTGTAGAAATCTGCGAAAATCGAATATACGAAATTACTTCAACGGATACAATGTGCCTGTGCACTGTATTCTCAAACATAAAAAACACGTACTAATAAACATATATTTTGGTCATAAAAGTTTTACTGAAATCACTACTGAACCCACTTTTTCATTTTGACTCCGAGTTTAAGTTTTCGACCATATTTTTTGCCATAAATTAATACAGGTTATTTTTACGAACTTATGTTTAATTTCAACATTTTTTTCTAAGCATAAATTGTCAAAGCAATTTAAATTGATTGTGAGTTTTGTCTGTCCTGATATTTATTGGATGATAATATTTTCTATTAAAAAATTTCATAATTATTCTATATTTTTTTAAGTGCATATTTGACCCTTTTTGGCTCATTTATCGTGCTTTGGGACGATGAATTAGGGCGGGAAGGTCGGGGACTTTTACATTACTGCTGTGTGACTTTTGCACTACACTGCTGTGTAATGATAATCGCACTAGCCCCTCCCCCCCCCCCCCCGTTTAAACAATTCATGCAGTGAACTGTCTCTTTCTCGAATGCTCTGGCCACGAAATAGACTCAAGAAACAACTGCATATTCGTGTTATTCTATTTCTGATTGTTCTATTACTTATTCTTATTTATTTAATTATTTAATTTTTTTAATTATTAATTATTTAATTATCATATTTCTGGTCATCTTATTTGACTATTCAAATAACTTCATTGGATCCTAAAAAAGGACACAAAAAAGATTAGAAAAAATCTCCGTCTGTACACTGTTAAAAGAGTTTATTTCGGGTATTTTAGGATCAGAATAATCAAAGCTAGACTCATTTAAAGTCATGACAAAAGCTTGTTTGAACTAAAATGAAGTAACGATTCAATAGAAAATGTAATTAAAAATAAAAGAGGTCAGAATATAAGAGCCCAGAGAGGTCAGAGGTCAGAATAAAAATATTAGAGTACCAAAATTTTTCAGACTTCCACTAATTCAATTACTATCCTAGCGGGTAGATTACTGAAATAATCCATTTCTTCTTTCTTTGCGCGATGGTAGTAGCCATTTTTTAAATAGCTCAAGTCGCCAATTTTTAGACTAAAATGGTGAAACTCAAAGGGCGACATCTACAAAATGAATGATCTAGGTTGAATGCGTTTTCATATGGACATCTGCAAAATAGAGGGTTATCCCTGGCATCCTGAAATAGATCTAGTCAATGCTGAAATTTCATTGGTTTGAACTTAGTTGAGGCTGACCAATCATAATGATTTTTAAGGAAGATTCTGGTTGCCTATCATTGTCAAAGCTATTGTAGAAAACTGCTGCATGACTATTTGTTCTCTCGGTCGTCAAAAACCTATTGGTAATCGAAAAGACAACAAAGAATCCCAAATTTCGCTAATGAGAAAAATTCGGGTATTGACATACCTCTGTAATTTTGTGACTACTTTTTGGTTCAGTGCTATAATGCAAAGTTCAGATCAACTGGTAATATGTCGCCTCAGTAAAAAGATTTACCAAACTTGACAAAATGTTTAAAAACGACTATGGAATAATAGTTGATTGTTTATCCTAGTCTCATAGAATGTTTTTTTAAATCAGGCTGACATCTTCGATATGGGTAGATACTTATTGCTTTGCAAAATGATTTTCGACACCCTTCACAACAGCTGTGCTATATCTTCCTTTTTTTTGGTTGAAACATTTTCTTGAAGAAATTAACGGCTTATCTGTTTTCACACAGAAAAAGTTGTTGCGGTATCATAGATTACATCAATTAGCGATTTAGTTGCAATTAAGTTTAAACTGGGTTTTTGCAGTGGCCGATCAGGGTCTTACAACCCCCAAAAAAGGGAGAAACTACCGCGCTAGAAGTGGGCCTGATTCCTTACATGCTATTTTTTAAACACATTCATACATGTGTATGCTTATATACAAATGCGTAATTTGCTATGGGGCAGGGGGTGGGGGCAACAGCCCGCTCCAGACCCCAGTTTCCCCTCCCCTGAGCTGTATAATTTAAGCATCCAGAGAAACAGATCATTTTTCTTTAGTATATCTTTGCTTTATGGTACTGTATGGCTCATTTTTCACTGTTATTTTCACTTGATTTTGGGAAAATTGGCTCCAAGTTTGCCCCCCCCCCACCCCAGGATTTTGACGATATTACCCCACTGCTTATATATATGTACCTGTTTTTACAAGCTTGATGCCTATGGGTCAAGTTTGTCTGAACTGGCCAGTGAATTCTGTTCACAGTTATAGATTTCAGTCTAATGAAAGATCTTAAGCCGAACCGGCCAGCCATGACAAAAAACCAACAAAGAGAAAAATCTCTAAAAAAAACAAACAAACGAGACTGTGGCCAGTGGAGAGAAAAGGAAAACAACAGAAACAAAACAACGCGGATATTTCGCCTGTATACAAACAAGGCGTCTTCAGCACGAAAGACACAAAAAAAAAAAAAAAAAACAAGATAAAACTAAAAACCAATAAAACCACCACCAAAAAAAAAACAAAAATGTACAATCTGCGCAAACTAATCCACGTAGGGAAAAGATGCTAAAATAGAGTTACTTCAGTGAGGACACCAGAGTAACTGAGGAAAAATAAAAAAAAACTGTAAATTACTTTAATTATTCAGTTGCGAAATAATCCTTTTGTTAGCTATTACTGAAGCAAATCGTTTTGGTCTAACAGGTAAAATAGTCCCCTGGTGATTATTTAAAATCTTTACTCCCTTATTGACAATTGATTCACTCTTTAGAAGGTTATCATAAATTGGGTCAATATTTAAATTACCCGTGTCCCTATTTATGGAAAGGTTAGCAAACATATGTTTTTTAATTTCTATGGCTTCCCTGGCCCATTGGGTGTACCCCTTATCATTAGAAATAGCCAAGGCTTCATCAAATTTTACAAAATGGTCTGGTTGAAGCCAAATATGCTCTGCTAAAGCTGAAACGAAAGTTTCTGGAGGCTTGCTTAATTGTAGGGTTTTTTCTATTGAATTACGGTGTTCAATAAACCTTTCAACAAATTGTTGGTGAGTCCTACCAATATAGAACTTCCCACAAGAACACGGAATTTTATACACCCCACTTACTAAATTTCCCCGAGTTAAATCCTTACCAGAACTAAAAAAACTACTCATTGGCCTCAGCGATTGGAAACATGTATCAATACCAAATTTACGTAAAACCCGTGAAAGTTTCTCCCCCAAACCAGGTACATATGGTAATGAAATGAAGCTTTTTGATACAACTAAATCTAAAGACTGAGAAACCTCAATAACCCTACTACTATGTTTGGCCCGTCTATTTTCAATTATTTTATCAATGAACTTAATTGGATAACTATTACAAAATAAAATATCCCTCAAGTATAACAATTCTGAATCCAGAAAATCTGTTCCCAGGAATTTCTGGATTCAGAATTGTTATACTTGAGGGATATTTTATTTTGTAATAGTTATCCAATTAAGTTCATTGATAAAATAATTGAAAATAGACGGGCCAAACATAGTAGTAGGGTTATTGAGGTTTCTCAGTCTTTTCTCAGTAATTAAACATATCCTTCCGTCGATTATCACCCCACTTTGCCATTTGATTAATAGGTCATTTCAACTAGGAGTATTTCCTCAACGTCTTAAATTGTCGCGTGTGATAGCTCTCTTTAAAGGAGGTGACCGTGAGGATCCTGGGAATTATAGGCCGATCTCTCTTTTGTCAGTGTTCTCTAAGATATTTGAAAGGCCAATGCTCAAACGTCTGGTAAGGTTTCTTGAAGCTAAATCTTTTTTCCATAAGCATCAGTTTGGGTTTCGCGCAAAGTACTCTACAGAACATGCTTGTAATAAACTTCTTCAGTTTATACGACAATCTTTAGACTCTAATCTTATTCCTGCAGCCATTTTTCTTGATGTAAAGAAAGCTTTTGACAGCCTTACACACAAGATTCTCATTGGTAAACTTTCTCATCATGGTGTGCGTGGGGAAGCATTGTCTTGGCTCTCTTCATACCTTACTGACAGATCTATTGCCATGGAAAATACAGACAAGGAAGTTCCAATTGAATACGGAGTACCCCAAGGTTCTATTCTTGGGCCAACCCTATTCCTGATATATGTGAACGACCTCTACCGACTTCTAAACACCCCAATTCCCAATGTCTGCTGTGGATTGTGTCACAAATGTTACTCTCAGACTATGTCGGCGTCCACATCTGATAGTCGAGAAGAACTGGTATCATTTGCAGATGACACTACTCTAGGTGCTGCAGCTCCGGATGAGTCATCCCTTATTCTAAAGCTTCAAGCAATGACTGAAAAGATACTCAATTGGTTTGACATAAATCAACTAGCTTTAAATGTAAAAAAATCGTACCTTCTTATTTTTTCCCGTACAGGTGTGAGCTGCCCCACAATTACTGAGCTTCCTACACCAAGAGGCTCCATAAGTCGCCCCCCAGATCGATATGTGCGATTCCTGGGAGTTCTTTTGGATGAAAATTTATCGTTTAAGTTGCACGTTCAAGTAATAAGAGTGAAAATTTCCCGTGGACTTGGAATCATCCGTAAACTAAAGCGTTTATTTCCTTTTCCTATACTCCGTCTTTTATATTTCTCTCTCATTTTCCCTTATATATGTTACTGTTCGTCTGTGTGGATGTCTACATTTTCTTCTGTACTTGCTCCTGTTCATATTCTTCATGAGAAAGCGGTAACAGTTCTCCAGTCGACTACACACTCTCCTGTTAATCTCCTTAAGATTAGAGATATTTATGTTATATCTCTAGCTTCGTTGGCATATCAATTCTTCCACGGAGATCTCCCATTTTGTTTTTCTGGACTACTTAAGCCAGTAGGGGAAGTAAATTTTTACTCAGTTCGAAACAGGGAGGATGTTATGATTCCGGCTACTCCCTCGGTTCGTTCAGACTTTGGTCTGGTCGTGACTGTGGGACGTGCTTGGAACTTGGTTCCTGCTGAGATTCGTCAGTCACAAACACTTGGCTCCTTTAAAAGACAGATGAAAAGTTTCTTATTAAAGCTAAATATTAATTAGTTTATAGTTGTTGTATTGTTTTTTTGTTGGCGTTGGATCCTCGATGATGTAGAGAATTTTTCATTTTTGATTTATTTTTTTATTGTCGGGTGATAGGAGGGTCGCTGTTTCGTGTGGACTGTCGGTGAGTTGACTTCTTTTCCTTATAGATTTATAAGTTAAACACTGTTTAGTATTGTTTATGCCATGTTTTAATATTAGTCATTTATTCTGTGTCGTTTCCCAAATAACGGGCCATTGAGCCCTTTGGGATATTGTTTTTGTTATTGTTATTTATGGAAATAAATGGAACTTGAACTTGAACTTGAACTTTAGATTTAGTTGTATCAAAAAGCTTCATTTCATTACCATATGTACCTGGTTTGGGGGAGAAACTTTCACGGGTTTTACGTAAATTTGGTATTGATACATGTTTCCAATCGCTGAGGCCAATGAGTAGTTTTTTTAGTTCTGGTAAGGATTTAACTCGGGGAAATTTAGTAAGTGGGGTGTATAAAATTCCGTGTTCTTGTGGGAAGTTCTATATTGGTAGGACTCACCAACAATTTGTTGAAAGGTTTATTGAACACCGTAATTCAATAGAAAAAACCCTACAATTAAGCAAGCCTCCAGAAACTTTCGTTTCAGCTTTAGCAGAGCATATTTGGCTTCAACCAGACCGTTTTGTAAAATTTGATGAAGCCTTGGCTATTTCTAATGATAAGGGGTACACCCAATGGGCCAGGGAAGCCATAGAAATTAAAAAACATATGTTTGCTAACCTTTCCATAAATAGGGACACGGGTAATTTAAATATTGACCCAATTTATGATAACCTTCTAAAGAGTGAATCAATTGTCAATAAGGGAGTAAAGATTTTAAATAATCACCAGGGGACTATTTTACCTGTTAGACCAAAACGATTTGCTTCAGTAATAGCTAACAAAAGGATTATTTCGCAACTGAATAATTAAAGTAATTTACAGTTTTTTTTTATTTTTCCTCAGTTACTCTGGTGTCCTCACTGAAGTAACTCTATTTTAGCATCTTTTCCCTACGTGGATTAGTTTGCGCAGATTGTACATTTTTGTTTTTTTTTTGGTGGTGGTTTTATTGGTTTTTAGTTTTATCTTGTTTTTTTTTTTTTTTTGTGTCTTTCGTGCTGAAGACGCCTTGTTTGTATACAGGCGAAATATCCGCGTTGTTTTGTTTCTGTTGTTTTCCTTTTCCCTCCACTGGCCACAGTCTCGTTTGTTTGTTTTTTTTTTTAGAGATTTTTCTCTTTGTTGGTTTTTTAGATTTCAGTCTGTCTTCTTTTTTTTCGTCCCAATTGTATAGTCGCTGTGTGTATTTTGTTCATCTTAACATATTTCTGAACTTTCTTTTTCAGCCAACTAAAGCGTTCAAGAAAGTTGATTCCGACAAGAAGGAGCAAGAATTAGAAAAAGTAAAAACCAAGTATGGAATCAAAACCGAAAATAAGTAGAAGTACTTTCGCTTTTGTATATATTTGTATATTTTTTTAATAAGAATTGCTCTTAATTTAATAGATTTGATTTTGTTCAAAAGAGTTATGGTAATTATGACTAGTTTGTTGGCGGTTCCATATTTACGAATATCTTGTTTGATAACGTTGACTACTAATGAAAACCATTTTTTACGGATCAGATACAAGTATGTTTTTTTTTCTTTTTTTTAAAAGGCTGAATTCTAAAGTTTGGAAATTCACTCAGTAAAATAGATTAGGCGTACAAAAAAGTACAATATCATGACTATTAGGGGAGTGAATAGCCCTCATCCCTCTTGAGTGGTTACTTGGGGATACAATTCGAAATTTCAAATGACAACCTTATGAGTTACTACATATTTTGGATTAAAATGGAAAAAATTGCTTCTTTCTAAAATAAAATGTGTTTGTTTTGGAAAATATTCCTATCAAAAGTTCTAAATATTTAAACAATAGCATTGAGATTAGCCGATAGCGAGTTCTAACGGTCAAACACTAATGACATATGAGTAATTGAGAACAAACTGTTCAAGATGAAGCTGCAACAAGTTGAAAACTATTTACTTCTAAAATCTTTGAGCGGGCTTAATTTGTTGTGAAGTGTTATTCTATGGTATTTGGGGGTTGTAATCGTAGATGCCTTTATTCTCCCTTTATAGGGGAGATAAACTCTGGCCCTAAGGTAATTAAACTTTGGTAGCGTGCCTTAGGCTATGACCGAACTAATGAGGCGTACCGACTGGGTATGTTCGAGGGCTAAAGGTAGATTGTAGAGAAGTTGTCTAAAATACAATACTTTTATTTATTTAACATATGATAATAATCAGATATATTCTTTCTACTGGGACTGGCTGTCCCAAGTAGACCACAAGTCTCCGAAACTACAATAATATATAATAAGATACAGACACTTACAATGATCCGACAAAATCTCAAGGTATTTCTAATGAGAAAATAAACGGGCAGAGGTTCACCCGGCAAGTCAAAAGGTCTGCCTTCAGTCTCAAAAATCGGGATATATATACGAAAAACTAACCACGTCCTTCCGGTACATTGACGCATTTAGCCAGGAAATTGGTTATTGAGCAAGTTCCCTCCAAGCCCACGCATTCCACGATTTGTATCTTTATCTTAAAAAGTGGTATTTTGTAACTTTGTTTTTGCGTCTTAATATATTTTTACTCAATTAATAATTAACTAAATTAGAAAGCTTTACCACAAATTTCTCTTTTTAGAAGGGGGGGGGGGTAACTTTTACAGTTCAAATGACATCTTCTAGTGAAATGTTTCGTCTTTTAAATATAGAAGGAAACATTAGTGTGTTATGTTTGGAGGATATTAATGCACAATTGGAGTTATTGAGAAGGAAAGACTGTAAATTCTGAAAACAACTTTCAAAAATCCTTAGTAATTACTAATTTTATTCCCAAAACGATTCACAATACTTTATCACTCCCCCGCTAATTTGCAAATATATAGCTCAAAAGTATATATTTTCCGTGCATTTTTCGGTAGATTTAACGACAAAGAAGCAACGTCAATGAAATTAAGAAACGGAAGAATGCATGGGCGATATATAATAATTTGGCCTACATATTTGGACATTAGGAGCAAAAGGGGAGGAAGGGAGGTAAAGTGAAGCGATTTTAGGAATGATATAAGTAGTTCAGGATTTTTTTCAGTTGCTTCCAAAAATGTTATACTGTTTCCTTTTCAATAGCCCCAATTGTAGATTGATACCGTTTGGAGAATTTACGAGTTGTTCGACTCATGCTCTATGACCCAGGTGGTTTATCTTAGTATTGGTATGCTTTTACGTCTTTTGTATGAGTGTTATTCTAGAAAAAATTTCCGACAGTACCTATATAAGGTTCCTTATAAATTATAGAGATGAGGGTGCCATATGGAAAGTTTGGAACCCAGGCATCATTCCTTGAGGTACGTCTTTTTAGAAGTGAGGCGCTATGGTCCGTTTTTTGGGAAAAAAAACTACATCTAAAAATTCCTCCAAAATGTGTTTTTTTTTGTATATTCGGCATTTTTCCGTTAATAAGTGTTTTGTTATTTTTTTGTTGTTGCAATGGGTATGTTCCAGAACTCAATCATTGTCGACGTTATTACATTCAGGCTAGAATGAAAGATGACGAATTTAGCCCCTAAATTGCTAGTTACACACAAAAAGGGCTAACACTGTAGTCTGTTCTGTTCATGCAATAATGCAATTTAATTGTATTTTATTTGTAGCTATTGGCATGTTCCAGAACTCAATCACCGGTAATGTTATTAAAACCAGGCTAAAATGGAATATAATAACAAATTTAGCCCATAAATTGCTAGTTATACACAAAAAGGACTAACATTGTGCTCTGTTCTGTATACATAGAAAAACAACTTTTTTATCCGTTATTCTGGAAAAAAAACAGTAAGTAATTAATTATCATTAATAATAGTTCAGTTCTGGAACATAATCAACATAAACAAAATATGCAGTATCAAGGCGGCTTGATACTGCAATGATTTGTTGGCAGTAGTAGCGCTACCATTACTACATTCGGCCATTTTGAACTTCAATCCACAGTCTTTTCGTTTATCGAGTCTGGATTTCAATTGGGATTGTCAGATCTTCAAAGGAAAAAGAAATTATCTTATCTTAAATTTTTTCAATCTAGATTTCGGCACTTGTATTGCCAAAAGAAATGGTATTCTGGCAAAATTTTGAATAGTGAAAATGTGATGTTATTAAAATTTACCACATTTGCACCCAAAACAATCTTTTCAGTTGTTTTACTTTCATTTTATAATCACATGGAAAGAGAATAAAATAAAGACAAAGACGTTATACAAATAAGGACGAGAATAAGCTATACTTTGAATTAGAAGTAGCGATACACTCATATTAACTCGCAAGAAATATATCCATCTACGTGTTCCAAATTCGATTTATTTTTATTTTTCACAAACTGACAGCCAGAACAACGACGATCTTGTTCAGAAAAAATATTTTCAATCCCGAGATCCAAACAAGGGTCTAATCAACAGCCCTTGAAATCAACCGCCACATCCAATGCCGTAACGAAATCAAATTTGTATGACAAGTTCAACAATTAGATTGCCATTTTGATAATCGGTTTGTGAACTTCAGGCTTTGATTTTTTTTTTCTCACCAAAGAATTTAGGGGGGGGGATAAAACTAAATTAAAATTGTTCGCTAAAATCCGTCAGTATTGGTAAAGACGGGATTGAGTCCTTTAAATTACCCCCCATGTGTTATTGCTATATTTATGTCTGGAACCAGAAGGCACTCATAGGCAGGGGCGTCCCGAGGCTCATTTCATTGGGAAGGGGGGGGGATCCTCGTAAATTTTACCGAATCATTACCTGATTTATGCCGAATTTTCTACAGAAATCAAGAATTTTGCTAAATTTCGGCCAATTTTGCAAGATTTCTTCCGAAATTTGTGCCTTTGGCGAAAATTTTACCAAATGCCAATTTTTTTTTTGGGGGGGGGGGAGGGGGTGCCTATTCCCCGCCCTCAAGACGCCCCTGCTCATAAGGTACCGCACATAAATGACCAAAATAGAAAACAGCAAAAAAACCGAAGAAAACTCAAGTACAAGTATGGATTCCTAAGGACGTGCTTTGACAAGGTCGTAAAGCATATGAATTTTACAACACTTAGTTCTAAATAGTATTTATTTTAAAAAGACAACAGAACAAGAAAAGGTGAGACGCTAACTATACAGGTTTAGTAACTGTATACGAAAGTTTGAAATGATCATTCTATATTTACTTAAAACATAAACTTTTTGTCGACAGTTTTCTACTAGATTAAGAGGAAAAGGATCACATTCTAACAGGATTCGTTTGTTTCATTCATAAAAAAAATGTTGGCGGCAAAAATAATCGTGGGCCAATTCTTTTTTGACTAAATAGACTAAAGTTGGCTACTGTAAAGTCAGATATTTTGACACTTCTGAGACAAGAATCAGAATTATTAGGTAAGCTATACCCAAAGGGAGGATAAGCAAGGCCAAGGCTATATTCAGAGGGGCTAGGGGTTTTGAACCCCCACTCCCCGAAATATTTTTTCGACTCGTAACAAAAATGCATATAAACAAATTTTTTATGCGTTTATAAAGTTTTTTTCGTGTAAAACCCCTCGAAAAAATACCCCCTCCAGAACAAAAATCCTGGATATGGCCCTAAGCAGGGCAATGTAGATCAGAAGAATCAACGTGTTATTGAACATAAATTACTCTGCTAATCTTCCTTTCAGAACATTTTAAAGAAAACGTTTATTAATTATCTCAGAATCCTGAAGATGTCTAATGCGACCTTTAGGCGTGACAGCGACAATATCTTGACCTGAGATACGAACCAAAGTTTGGACTGTATTTTAGCACAATCGATATAATAGGATCCAATACTATATTGTTTGTATTCCGATCTTGGACTTACCACTAACAAGATTTTGAATCCTAGATTAAAACCAAATTTTAAATCCCAGGTTTTTTTTCGAGGATATAAATTTGTTAATTGCGGATACCTTGAAATTTACAAATATAATTAATCAACTAGTAGCATTTGTCAAAAAGGCCACAATTCAGAGGAAAAAAACCATTTGGGCTTTTTTGCTAGAAATTTCAGTTTTTTCCTAGAATTTTTATTTTCTCATTTAATATTTTGTTATAGCTCTTTGATCTTGAATATATTTATCTATTAATCTTTAGAAAGAGTTAGTTTTTAGTAGTATTGTTATTTGCTTTCCCTGTGGCCAAAAGCTACTGCTTCTTCAACACACTTAATTTGGCTTTTTCTGATCAAGTGACTTTCTTACTCTTAGCCTTAGCATGTGTTGACCTGGGCCACGAACCAAAGCTGGGACGGTATCTAAATTAGGGGGATTTGACGGGTCTGGTACACTAAACTCGAAAATTTGCATAAGAGAAGTAATAAATAGAAATAGTTGCATTCTTGCAAGGCTTTCTCCAAGACAGACTCTTTTTCCTGTCGAAAAGGGAATGCTGGAGTCCTTCCGCTTCGAGTCTAAAAAGTGCTCGGGATAGAATTCATTCGGACGCTCCCATAATTTGGGATCTCTATGCACTCTGTTCAAGTTGGCTAATATTATAGTATCTTTTGGAATGTCATATCCTCTGAATTTGGTATTTTCCATTGCACTGTGCGGCAAGGAAAAGGGGAGGAGCGTGATAAAGCGCATGGAATCTTGAATAGCAGCCTCGGTGTAAACAAGTATCTGTCTATCACCAATTGAGGGCATGCCGTCTGGGATGTTAGTATCTATCTCTTGTTGGATTTTCTTTTGAATATCAGGATATAGCGCCATCAGCAGAAAGAACCAAGTCATTGTAGTAGAAGTTGTTTCTGCACCAGCAACAAATAGATCGAGCAAAACTAGTTTTAGTTGTATAAGCCCTTCTTCCCCGTAAAAGTGAGAATCTTCACCCTGTTCAGCTGCATGTTTAAGAAAGGTATTAATAAAATCATGAGTATCATCATTGGTTTCTTTATGTTCGATGATCATTTTCAGAAAATCGTTTTTAACATTCTCATGAAATTCGATTCTATGATCTAAATCTCGTTGTAGTGGTGGCCAGAGGATACGGAGCGAAGGTAAGAAGTTACGAGCATTTGCAAAACTTGATGACTGAACAAGTTGTGCAATAACCCTAGTTCTTTCTTTTATCAAAGGGTCATCGATGTCATAGCGTTTTCCAGCTGTTATCATCCAGAGTGCATTAACTACTGAAATACTGAAGCGATTGTGCAGTAAGAGTTCTTCACCATCATTCTCTGTCAAACCCTCGATTAGCTGCGATATTTCATCTTTGACTATATTTTCTAAGGAAGTTCTTCCTAGACCAAAGTCTCGGAGTGTGCGCAGTGTAAACCGTCGCATTTCTCTCCAGCCAGTGCCATCAGCAAAAAGTATCCCATGATTTCCTTCATTTCTTATTCTTTGAAAGTGGAATTGCGGACGTCCACTGAAAACGTCTTCCTAAAATTAGAATGGCAAATACAGCTTTTAATATTACATCATCTTCAGAAAGCAAAGAGAGGACTGAATTTGTGTTTTTTTTTTAATCTTGTGAAACAAAATTATCCTGATCTAATAACTGAAGAAAAGGCAAGTCTAAAGAAAACTAACTTAGTTTCTGAAGAAGAAATTTAATCGCATCCGTTTGGAACCGATGACAACCAGTTTCATTTTAAAAGTGTCATTCCCTCTGACCCAAGACACGTAAGTGATCTAATGCCTATTACGGTGAAATCCCATGTAGTTTATATTTACCCAGTATTGTCATACAGTTTTTTTTTTTTTTTTTTTTTTTTTTTGCTGGCCACAATGAATATTCTATTGAACGTAGATGGCAGTAAGGCTAAAGGCTGTATACTACTGTATATAGACCTATATAGCTGAAATCTTCCAGTAGTACAGAGGGTGGAATAAAAAGCTTGTTTCCATGGAAGGCTTTTTCTATAGAAGGAAGTCTTTTTAGAGACTTTTGCCCAAAAGATGAAAAATTGCTTCAGAATATACCAAAATACTTCCCTTTATTTTACATTTTTCAGTCTTCTAAAAAGGATCTGAGGCTACCGTTTCCTTTCCCCTGTGCTTCTTAAAAGCAGTTTAAGCTTGAAAAGTGGGGTACAACCAAAGAATAGAGGTGGGAGGCGGAGGAGGTGGATATAATTAAACTGAAAGTGAACATAAAAGTACATTAGAGTTTCTCTGAAAGAATAAAATAAGAATTTTACTGTTATTGGAACTAGTCGAGAACGGGAATCTTACACCACAATTACCTTCTTTCTAACCTGATATTCTTTGTTAATTGTTCTTTTGTTTATATTACGGTGAACTTCAGTTTTTGTCATCTGCTTTTTTCTCTTTCTTGAGTATATATTTATATATCCCGTAAACTATTGCTTATTTCAAACGCCAGTGTTGTTAAAAAAAAAAAAAATAATAAAAGAATTCATCTTTGTTCTGAATGCCATTTTTGTAGCATTTCAAAATCAGAATCTTCACCTCTCTTTAATTTTAGTAAAATGGTGACTAAAAACACTAAGGGTAGGTAAAATATATTTGAAGACGTATTGTGTCGTCTCTGTATTTTATTAAATAAATATATATATATATTTTTTTCAAATGAAAGTAAGGAGCAACATTGAAACTTAAAACGGACAGAAAATTATTCCGTATATCAGGGAGGGGTACCTCTTCCTCATCTCTCTCTCTCTCTCTCTCTCTCTCTCTCTCTCTCCTCTCTCTCTCTCTCTCTCTCTCTCTCTCTCTCTCTCTCTCTCTCTCTCTCTCTCTCTCTCTCTCTCTCTCTCTCTCTCTCTCATCTCTCTCTCTCTCTCTCTCTCTCTCTCTCTCTCTCTCTCTCTCTCTCTCTCTCTCTCTCTCTCTCTCTCTCTCTCTCTCTCTCTCTCTCTCTCTCTCTCTCTCTCTGTCTTTACGCTCAAGTTTGACTCCGTCCTCATGTTCTTTAAGAACGACCCCTGAAACACAAAGGCTTTTGATTGAATAAAAATCATTTTTACAGAACTTTGATGCTTTAGCGTAACGAGCAAGGGATCAGTACGGAATGGCCCCCCATTGTATGCTACACTTGGGCTTTTACTAATCCTTATTTTCAGCTGAAAAAAACATGTTTTTTTTTTAATTTACGACCGTTTTTCAGAGCATGCTGGGGAATCCACCTCCCGTGGTGAAAATTCCTCCGAAAAATTTCCCCCAGACAATTCACTCTCAAACATTCTCTTTACTTTCGTTCAAAAAAAAGGCTATTTAATTTCTGATGTTTTTTTTTAAATTTTGCAGGAAATTTCTCTCCTCCATGGAAAATTTTTCCTGTAAAATCCCCCTTATTTAGAGTAATTTCTATACTGTGGATGCTTCGACAGCATTTATTGAACACTCTATTCCAACAATCATCCCTTATCGTGTGGCTTGGGGCGTTATCATTTATAAATGATGGTTGAGATTCAAATAAAAAATTCAACTCACCTTGAAAGCTTCTCGTATTGTCTCCAGGGAATTAAGAACTATGACATCAAAAGCTCCAAGTTGGATGCTAAAAATATCCCCATATGTGTTTACATAATCGTCAAATTTTGCTAGTAAATTTTTTGAAACGAACGGTAAACTTCCAAAAAACGGTATCCCAATTGGTCCTAAAAGAGGAAAATCTTTACCAAATACATAATTTTCCATTTTTGACAAGTATGGCTGCGCAATGTGAGTAGTAACCGTACAATGCATTGAAAACCTACACGCAAACCTACGCCTGAGGCATGGATATGTGTGTAGGTTTTCAATGCATTGTACGGTTACCAGGGTCATTTGCCTATTACAATGAACTCTACATGGGTTGATAGACATGTTTTCTATTATGACACCCATTTTTGGAGGACAACCAGAGAGAGAGAGCGATGGTCACACTAACTACTTGATTAGTAGTTGGATTCGGATATAAGGAGTAATTTTCATTGTATTTCATATTAGTAAGAGAATTGAATTCAAAGAGAATAGTTTATTTGAGAGGATATTAGTGGAGAAAAAATGAGTGGTGCATTTACACTATTGGAGATTAATGATGGAACCGACAGCAGCAGCAGCAGCGATATACGACTACCTAATGTAGCTGTGGAAATAACCGCTGGGTGTAGACTATGTCTTGAATGGGACATTATGTATGCAAGATATGTGATATCATTAAGCAAATTTAAGCAGGAGGAGCAGCTGTGTTTTGCTGGAAAAGTGAATATTCTCCATATAAATAAACTTCGGTCAGCATTAGATGTCCTATCGAAATATATTGATGAGAACAAAATGCATCAGTGAATATTACTATTGTAATTATGTTCAATAAAAATGTTTCTAAATCAATGGTATTTTTTTTTCTTTCTATAGTAGACATGCGTATATTTCATAGAGTAGAAAAAAGAAATTCTGTTTAGTCTGAAGTTGATCGTGAGAGAGTTAGGACTAAAAAAAAAAAAAAAAAAAAAAATGGATAGATTCGAGAAAGAGCGAATCATGAGGAATCTAGTTCTTATGGAAAAACATTTAATTCTAGATGATGATTTTCTAGAGTTGTCTATTCAAAGGAAGATATTTTCTCGAGGAATGCTTGTCGATATAATGAAAACTGATTCTCCATCATTAGACTATTGTATGAAGCTTCTACATCGTGGTCCAAATGCATTTACACAATTTATTGATATATTGATCACGACACGACAAAATGATATTGTGGATATGCTTTTAAACATTAGTTTAGAAATTTAGGACTTTTTTTCATAAGAAAGATGGTGCTCAAGGATGATTTACTCCTCTCTCTCTCTCTCAGACATTTTTTTTTTGTTGCTAGCTCAGTTTCATTGTGGCAGTGAGAGCGTTAACACATGACAAAATGTTCCATACATGTCCGTTATGTATGTATACACAGGGCAGCTGGTCATCATGTGAGAATTGCACAATGATTGAGGAGTATGATGAAAAGTGTAGATTATGCAACCCGTGTAAATTACATAGAGGATATGCTATACAAATTAAAGGATGTAATTCCTGTCTTGAAGAGGTGTGTGATTCTCATCCTAGAGGTCACCTATGCTCCAATTGTCATTATGATAAATGCAAGCAGTGGGAGAGTACATATCCTGGTATGATTGGAAAGAATCCTAACCGTGATTTTAGTTTATTGCTACGAGATTGGTATCGTCGTGGTTTTAGATTGTTCTGGGAGGAGGAACCGGGTCAACGATTCAACTGTTGGAACAACAAAAGAATATGGTTTCTACGTCATCGTTGTGAAGACACTGGGTGTTATGATTATAAGCCCACTGATTTTTATTTGGCTGTGACGGAATGTGATTCGACACTTGAGGACACTGTTTGTGAAATTGCTTCAAATAGGCAAATTGAAACATGTGAATTCTATAGAATGAATGAGAATAGTATCATTGACTATACAAAGAGATATGACAAGAGTGAAGTCACACTCTACTGTAGAAAATGTGACCCTGACATTGCACTACATCAGGATCAGTACACTGTGAATTCAGATAATCTACCTGCACTAGTTGTTGTCGACAAATACCTAGTAGTGGATGAAATCTAAAGAGTAGAAAAGTCGTTTTTATCATGTATATAATTTTTTTTATTAATAAACAATTTCACATACATCTTTAGAACATTTTATTCTTAGGGCACTAAAATCAATATTAAATACACTTGTAAGTATATTCTCCACTAGAAAGTCGTTCAATTGAGGTAAGTCAACGTAGATGTCGAGAAACTGCTTGTAGGTGTAGCCACGACATCTGAACATGAAAAAGAGTAGTGCATGAAAGCCACATGTCTTAGTCGTTAAATCCTGTACTCTTCGTAGATTTTGAATAATGGTTTTCCCACTGCTTTCAATAAAGTTGCTGATGTATGGTGCGTAGAATTTATACGATAGGCCAAGAGGGTCAAAAAATTCAATATTCTTCGCTGTTTGAAAGATGCTTAGCCAATGACCGGTCTTCAAAGTCGACGGACTACTATTAACAATGATCAGGGTATTGTTAACACTTGGAATTTTTTCAATGAAGTCCGAAGGTATGCAATAGGACTTGTACCGGGACATGTATGGATCCATACTAAATACGTTGATTATTTGGTTTGTGTTCATGGTGCTAGGTCTAGTAGAACACTGCCGTCGGGCGTGATTTCCCAATAGGTTTCAAATTGACTCAGTGATATTAGCGTGATACTCTCAGTCAGAGCATTGGCAAATGTACACTCTAAACGTACATTCCCTGTTCGTACTATGCTCATATCCTGTGTGCCTGACAAATCCAAAACAATAACCCCATGATTTTTTGAAAACATTGAATCAGTTATTCCATTTTCAAATAGTTGAGAGTCATGATCTAGGGATTGCATTGTCAACTCGTACAGAGTTCTATAGGATTTTTTGTCAAATGATAGAGTGTACAGTGGAATACCATTCACTTTGCACACGAGGCTAGATAGACCAAAAAAATTAAAATCGTGGGGGGATTCAGTCCAGGATCCAACGGCACTCCCACTCTTCACAAAGGCCAAAGCCAATTTTGATGGGATTTCTCCATTGATAAATGATGAATCGCTATAGCTACGAGAGCCGGTGGCAATGTGACGTTGATTGGTGATTGTATGGGGGACAAGAAGTTTAATGTTGTTGCCATTGGCTCTTAGCTTTTCCACTGCCAATGCAACAGAGCTCATAACCTGTTGTTTTCGGACGTGGAGAATTGCCGATGTGATAATGACATTTGCATCGGGTGCTGCAGGAAGTGTTTTTCTCAAAATGAAATTCGATGGGGCCATCTGTAACTTTATGTCAATCTTGACATTGGGGGGTAGCCATTGGGATATATTGAATATCTCATGATTTAATTTTCCAACTAGATGATACTCCTGGGTCACTGCTGTAGTCAACTCACCGTCAGTATCAACACCTGTTCGATATTCATAGCCCAATGATTGTCCTCTCATCTCCTTGTACGCCTTTGGCGTCATCATCATAAATTGTATGTAGCTTGCATAGTTGGATAAATTATTGCTAGTGCTCACCAATGTTCCATTAATAAATACATTAATTTGTTTGAATAGGTTGTGTAGAATACAGTTTTCATAGGAGAGACCATCGCCGGCATTTGGAGTTGTATTATCTGTCTTTTTCTTCACCACAACATTTAAATCAATAAATGTTGACGACAAATCAATGAAATAGTCTTCATTGGAAAATATTTGAAAGTGTATATTTTCCGAGAGGGGTTGTTGAGGGTGAAATTGTTCATAGTAGCCATACTTGACACTGACATCAACATTTTCAGCATTGAATAGATTCAATGAGGAACTGATTGATGGATATGATTCCTTGTGGGGGAGATAAGTCATCTTAAGAGAAGAAATCCTTCTTTGATCTAACAATCTTTTTCTTTTTCTTCTTCTTCTGTTGCTTATTGGACTTCGTTGTTTTATTCCTCAAAGTCCTTGTTGATGTCCTTTGCTTCCTGCCTGGGTGGAGACTGATGAGTGAATGACGCGAACGCATCCTTTTCAATCCCTCCCCATTTTGTCTAGATTTTAATTGTTCACAACGGCTCTTGCTGAAGATCTAATATTTTCCTTAACACTCTCCTTGAAATTCTTGCCCGACCCCCAGTCCTGTAGTGTGGAGGCAGCAAAATTTGATGCAGCAGGTACAAGATATTTTCTGGCAAGGGGTAGTGCAGAACGAAATAGCCTAGCAAACCAGCTACCAAGACCATAGCCAGACATTGTAGTACGCCCCTTGTAGTAGTCCAATCCATTGCCTATTTGACGTGGACTCAAAGCACCAACATAACAGTCAATATCGGGACAGACAAATGGAATTCTTCTATTGTTCATTTTTTAGGTTATTGTACCGTCGTTGTCGTTGACAATGGGTCGAAAATGACATGTAATCACTGCTAAGCCTTTTGAAATTGCTATTGGATCACCTAATTCAGTTCTTAGTGTTAACTGACAGAGTTCCAAATAGGAAGTGTTTACGGGAATATACTGAAGATGCTTTATATTGTAGTGGTGAACATGTTCTTGATTGGTTTTTCGTTCAAGAACTCGTAGGAGGGGAACATTTGAATTACCAACCCGAGATGTTTCCACAAATGAAGCGTAGAGAAATATACAAGTGTCCGTGGAGAAGCTGGGTGCATAGTCTGCATAGATAACATGGTCACTACCACTGAAATTTTCTGTCTTAATAATACGGTTTTTAAAACCAAGAACCTCACGTAAATTTTCATTGAGGAAAATTCTTTCATTCTCAAATGGATTGGTAATATAAATTCTCCTTTGTTCCGTCGAGTAATTGAAAGTGAAACCACCTTTTTTTCGACTTGCAATTTTTTTGTTGATAACTCGACACAGTTCATGCATGTTATTGTATTCCCTGTAGGGGATGTTAGCAATAGGGTACTGATTAGAGTCAAAAGTTGCCATTGCACCTTCATCACCGAATTCAAACGGTCGTATTTTTATTTCATATTTACGATCCTTTCTCAGGATGTCATAGGTATTTTTGAGAATACAGTCGACAAGAGCCACTTCATATGCACCGTCAAATTTGATGGCGGGGGAGAGTTTTGTCCAAAAATCACTTGTCGTATTCAAGTCATTGTAGAGAGGATCGGAAACGTTGGACATGAATGTTACATAGAAATCATTGGGCATTGTCAATATCTTCAACACCGATCCAAGAATCAAAATCAGAGTTGTATCCTAGCCACCGAACAAGTAACTGTTTCTTACCCCTGCGACTACGTCTCTTTAATACCTTTTCAATTTGATAGATTTCACTAGCATTTTTAACTTTTTGTAATTCATAGTCATAAAAGCCGCCGAGAATCTCTTCATCTTTGGTATCACGCAAACGATAAGTTATGGGTTTAGTGTCTAGGATTTTTGCCACCTTAAAAAGTTCTGTGGACCACAAGTAATTCCCCTTTTCAAAAACATTAGTTGTTCTATTAATTCGAACCGTATCACCAACATTGAATTTATTTTTCATCTTCTTGACAGCCGACGATTCATTGGAATACTGTTTAAGAAAGGTGTCAATTGTATCATGATCAGAATGATGAACTTCCGTTGGCGTAGAGTTGGACAATGATCGATGAGGTCGTTGATTATAAATCAACATGATTTTATCAAGATCATGAATAAAAGCCAATGTATTTTTCAATGTACAATATCTTGAAATTAAAAGTCGAATAGTTCTTATCAATCGTTCGGCCAATGCAGCCTTTATAGGACTGTGACTATGATAGAGCAGTGTACTATATTTCTCTAGTACTTTTGCAACATGGGGATTAACAAATTCACTACCGCGATCCGTTTGAATTTTTTTATATGAATCCTGTTGGAGAATACTTTCAATGGCCTGAGCAACTTCAACACCTCTCTTTGATCGCAATGGAATTGCATATGCATAACGACTATAAACACTGATTGCAAGTAGAATGTACTTGTACGGTGTATTGTGACGTCTTTGAAGCTCATCTAGAGTCAGGAGATCTGCTTGCATTATATGCAATGGGTAAAAGGCTTTAGTTTTTCGATATTGATTGGCACGAAGTCTATGATTTCTATGCAGAGTGTAACTTGATTCATTCTGTAGATAGTCTTGTACATTTTTAGTGCGAACACCAGTGACTTTGGAAAGAGTTGTGGGGAACTTAAACTCCCCACCTCACCAATATTTTCATAAACACCTTTCAGAACTTCAACCATTTTGAACGTAAACACGTTGTGTAACGTCCGCTACCCATTTGTATACTGGCCGTTGGTGGTGGTGATGGTGGTGATGATGACTTGATACGTCTTCGCTTTTGTCTAGCTATCAGCGGTGTGCTAGTATTTTCCAAAATTGATTTAAAATCTTCTTCTTCAAGTTCATTTTTTAATGGTGTCAATGTTGTTGTTGTTGTTGTTGTTGTTGATGATGATGACGCATGTTCATTTAATTTTTTTAGAATTTGTCTATTGCCAATAAGACTTTTGGGGAAGTTTAATGTATTTAGAAAGTTGTATAGATGAGTGTCAAATGATAATAGTCCTTTACGATTTGTAACCATATCATAGATTAAATCAAGTAGATTATAGCTCTTGCCCTGAATTATAATCCCTGCCCCATTGCTCTCAACTTGAATGTGATCACTTTCCAAGAGATAGGCTAGGAGTCGTTTACTTTGTTCACGATATGAGTGGGGCATTAGATTTCCAATTTTCAATACAATCGAATCCAATTCCTCCTTCTTCAATTGTGTTCCAGCAACACCAGCAGAATGCCGAGGAGATGATTCCTTTTTGGGATCAGCAGCAGCAGCAGTGGGCTTCGAGCGATAGGACTTGTGTTTGTCCACTCGACGAAGTGCATCTTGAAGTAAAAGCAGTTTTTTTATCATCCTCAATATTTTCATTGTCAAGGAATTTACTCAGATTGTTCTCAAAGTGTTCGACGGGTGAGAGAGCGAGTTCTATTGGAGTCAATTTATAGGGTTTTGCCATTCTCTCTCTCTTTTAGAGAAAACTGTTTACAAGTCCTGCAATTATTGGCAGTAAAAGTGTGAAAAAGCTACCGCCCGCCTGAAGAAGTCGTTTCCTTTTGAAATTCTTTCCTTTCTTTTTAGATGCCAATGTACGTACAATGGAACGATGTTGCTTTGCCTGTTGCTTAACTACTTCTGGCACTTGAACATTACCCTCGATCAAATTTAAACAAAGTTCGGATATTAGATTAATGAAATCGTTGTCAATACCGTGTTTGAGTATTGCTTTCCTAAGCGGAGGTTTTGAAGTGCTTAGAACTGAAAACAAATGTCTATTTTCATGTAGTTTCTTCAGTGTCATGATAGCAACTAATAGGTCTTTTTAGTGTTCACTGGGAGATATACTGTAATTTCATTGTCAAAAATATCTGTGACTACACGTAGATCCTCGGGTGTATTTTGATTAAGATCCAATAGGATGTAGCCGTAGGGTTTATTAGTTGCCTGATTGTATGCTGAGAGCAGAAATTTGGGGGCTCCCGGATAGATTTGTTTATTGAGAGTTATTAGCGAGCTAGAATCACGAACAACTCTGTAGATGATATAGTAGGTGCAGTTCAATGCAAGTGTTCGCATACACTTGCTCTGATGAAAGAGATTGTGTAGAACCAGAGTAACGGAAATCTGTTCATGATGAGAGCGAACAGTGAACAGTTGTAGCATTTCCTGGGACCATTGTTCAATAGATTCAGCCAGATCGTCAATGATCAACCAAGAGTTTTGTTCAATAATGCTGAAAACATCAAGTCCCTGTATGAATTGTATCTGCACCAACCCTGTCGTGGCAGCAATTGCTTTTATTTTATCATATGACTCCTGCCAAATACTATAGCAATAGTAGATTTTTTTCGGCTTTTCCACAAACATTTTATCACAATTTTTAATTATTTTAGTTAAGAGTGTTGTTTTGCCCGACATTGACGGTCCACACAGAAACGATCTGAATGGTGTTTTAAATTGATACATGTTCCCCTCAACAGTTCACCTGGACAACTAACTGTAGACTATGGCTGTCTGATGACTAAATAATTTCCCTATTACTACTACTCCGTTCAAGAATAATAACGAGAAGAAGAAGAAGAATAAAGAATAATATTTTCTTTTATTATATACATAAAAAAGGTGACAATACTTTAAAAAATATACTACATTGAAAAAGGCACATTAAACATGAATAAAAAAAAATACACTTTTTTTAAATTTATTTATAATAATAAAAAAAAATACAACATTTACATAACCACTAGAAAAAAAAACAAACACTTAAATAAATACACTTTTTTTTCTGTTTATTTATTTATAAAAAAATACAACATTTATTGGACTAATGTGCACTTGAAATATCACACTTTTATTTACAACATTTTAAATTTTGGGGTCCCCCCTCCCCCCGGGGAGCGGCCGCTGCGGCGGCCGGGGCCGGGAAGCGCCGGGCGCCGGGGGCCCGCTGCGGCGGGCCCGGGCCGGGGGGCTGGCATTAAATACTGGAAATTGATCTGCCTTGCAAACACACACACACACACATTGAAAATTGATTGTGATAGAAAAAAAAGAATTAGAAAAAAAAACCTAATTACCCAAAAAAAAAAACCTCCCACCCAATTTATACTTTTTTTAGTGAATTTAAGTTAATTTTTTTAGACCGAGTTGTTTTCTGTACTCTGTACATTCAACTCGGTCTGAAATTAAATAATGACCGTGTGGCAATACCTTCACACCATCCTCAAGTACATAGACTTTGTCCGATATGGTAGACATGGCGTTTTTCTCAACTCTAACTGTGTAGTTTTTAAATTGTAAAGAGCGAATCGCCATGACTTTCGCCCTTGGCACTAAACTACGTTCCACACAGTTTCTATACACACTCATGTCGAAATTATTTTTTACAAAGTGTGTAGGTACCCCCTTGCAAACTTGTTTGATATCCTTGCCGTGCGTTTCCACACAGTATACCTTCGGTCCAGGAAACACACCACTGGATATCAGATCGCTACCCGTTTCAGATTTTAACATTAACAATTGATTTGGGGCCTGGCGTTT
Source organism: Artemia sinica (assembly GCA_027921565.1). Classification (NCBI taxonomy): domain Eukaryota; kingdom Metazoa; phylum Arthropoda; class Branchiopoda; order Anostraca; family Artemiidae; genus Artemia; species Artemia sinica. The sequence goes on from CM051264.1 coordinate 55,180,637, forward strand.
CACTAGCTCTGGGTAGAGGGATTCGTCCCAGTTAGTGTAGTCCATTCGTGAGCTAATGTACTCCCCATTTTCCAAATCATTCAATAGATTTTCAGTTTTGACTTTTAACAGGAGTGAATCAGTGTCCCCGTAGTACACTTGAACTTGTCCCTCAATCGGCCACTGTACCTTGCATACATTATAATAAAATGACAACATGAGTTTCTTGGATATTTCAGTTATTGCACTTCCGCCTGCAATATTTTTATTTAATACAATGTTTCTTTTCTTGCGATGTAGGAGAACCATATTGGAGTCTATGATTGTGAACGATGTGAAGTTTGGATCCGCAATGATTCGAGCACAATCTTTGGGGTTGGTTACAATGTCACATCGACTTCTGTGTCGTACGCTCTCGCACATTTTACCGAAAGCTGAGTTCAAAATGAGTTTATAGACTTCTTTTTCAACTTTCGTTTTCGCTTGTGAACGCTTACTGACAAAGGTGTCAATAAACGTTTTCATGTAAGGCTTTTGATCAAATTGGAGGGCTCTATGAATCTTTGTGACCTTGAAACCATTGGACACCATCCATTTCAATAGCACGTGATGAACAACGATATTCTGTTTCGGGTTGAGATCGGCAATTAGTTTTTGTTTTGAAGGTACCCAGTGCATACTCCCGTCCTCTACTAAAGATAAATTGTAGGGGCTCAGAGAGTCCCTACCCACCGGTCTATTTATGCACGGAAAAACAAAGTCTTTTACCGAGTCATGGATTTCCATGGGTATTTCACCGTCAATTTCAAAAAACCATCCCTGTGCCCCATTCTCCTCAACACTGGCAATGTCGGGGAAATTCGAAGCACAGGGATTGTCAAGCCATTTATAATTGCCACACGGCAAACAGTAGTGAGACATTGCCGATGGGTAAAGAGAATTCATATCCAAAAAAACTGCGTCCGACTTTTCATCGGTGTGCTGTCCACTCGGATCAGTTTTCATGATACGATCCCCGTGAAAAACATACCCACCCCTCATTGATCTCTCTACAAACAGATGCTGATCCACATCGGCGATCAGACCTATTTCTTCTTTGCTGATTTTAAGTATCAAGTCCATCACCAAATGGGGAGTGGAAAAATAATAACCTAAATCCAACCCAAATTCCCCATAGATTTTATCCGTATTTTTGCACACAATATCCAGAAGAGTGAGTACGTCACTGGCCAAGTAAAGTTTACAATAATCCCACCCATTTTTACATCCGCCCTTTGCCCAAACCCTCTTAGCAAATTCGTAGTCGCTAGTGGTGCACTCACTCTCAGTAAGAGAATTGTAAAAAGCTTCAATGGGCGGTAGTGACACCTCATCTAGCCTCGAGCCAGAGTTGTAATAATCATATGGATATATACCCTTACACGTTAATAAATCATACATTTCATCACCGGGGAAGCGCTGTTTGAGGAGGGGGAAGCTATCAAAATTGTCACTTTTCTGCACCTGAATCAATTGACTTAAAGATTTGGGGAAGAAGCTGAAAGAGTCTAAAAAACGGATTTTATTCAGGCACGTGTTGCCCTTGTCAACTGTTTTCCACATGAATTCTAGCAGCAGTAGCTTCTCCGATGATTTGGGTATGATATTATATGAAAAAGAACCATCTATCCATGCGTCATCTACAACTCCTCCCTTGGCAATGCGGGCCAACGCCGGAAGAACAAACTTTAAGTCGTAATTGGAATTGTGTATAAAAACAGGTACGAAATATTGTTGTCTAACGTTTAAATTGCATGACTGATGGGCTACCCCTCTAAAGTTACTCCCTCCCGATGTAATTTCCTGCCACAAATGATCATGGTCAATCACCTTCCTCCTCCCCCCATTCCCAACACCATCATCAAATTCTCCCTTGCAAACCCAACACATTTTACGATTTTTAATGGCCACTATGTCATCTGGTGATAGGACCATAGGATAGTTTGTATAACGAAGGCGCGAAATTGCACCGTTCGCTGTTTTGACTAGACTGACCAATGCCGAGCGCATGCAGTCTTCACCGTCACTCAACATCTCAACTACCTCCAGCACTTGCATGGTATTATTGGAATCTCGTTGCGCGTGAGCGTAAGAGACCCCTATGGCTTCATGTATTTTAACATGATTTGAATTTGACGGATCGCACACGTCTGTCAGCTTAGCCTCGCAGTCCAAAGCGATCTTATTGCTCTGCAGGAGCGTGTTTTGAAAATTTTTAAAACGTAAGATCGCTCTATCTCCGCTTACCGTCTCCACAGCCTGGTATCCATGACGTTTACAGTGTTTCATGTGATGCTTTAACTTTAAATCAGAGCGAAATCTTGAGAGGCATGTTGGACAGTAATAGCATGCACCCCCACGCCCCCCCTTTTTACCCTCACTTAGAACCCTACTAATATCCGTAATTGGATTGAAATGACCAATTGAATCGGAGTCTGTGGGTGGGGTGTATAGAAGCCACACCCAATATTCTACTGATTCAATTGAAGGAGCCCGCACTGGAAATAGTACACCCTTCTTATCGGAACGCTGACCCTCTTCAAATTCTGTTTCATACTGTAACACCGTGACACCAATCTTTAAATGTGCATTAGCCCGCTCAAAAATATCTATTCCTTTTAGTGTCACGGGATATTGACCATTTAAACAATTAAAATCTACTTTGGGGAACTTTGAACCCTCCCTACCATTAACTGCCATTTTATCCAACTTTTTCTTAGTGGCATCTATTCGAAGTGGTCTGTATGCCGCAATTAAAAACGCATACTTGAAACACTGCAGCCTCGTATCGAAACAGATTCGTTGTATCCCCCTACACCCCTCTAAATCTGAATGATATTTTAATTCAATTGCCCTCCCTCCCCCATGCCCACCTCTTACAATAAAATCCTTTTTAAACCTACAAATGTTAACATTTAAACTTTCAATAAATAAAACCACAGATCCACTACCCCCCTCGTTATAATTTTCCCACTTACTTTGAATACTATTAACCCAATTTAGAAAAATATCCCCATAATTTGATAAATGCGGGTGTATTGCCAACATCTCTGTGTGCAAGTATTTCGAATACATCTCACCCGCACTTTCATTTAAAAAAAATATTTTTAGTGCTATTGATGCTTTTAAACTGACCCCCACTCCCCACACCCCCATTTGTTGTTCAAGAATGGCTCGAATCTTATCAGTATATGAATGTGTAATGGCCAGGGGATCTGTTATTATATCCCCCGACACTAGAGAGTTGAAAGGGTCACCGAATTTGGCGCTGTAGACCAATGTGTGATGCAAGGCAGAGTTGGAGAGAAAAAAATCCGGAAGAGGGGATACTGTTGCTGTTGTATTACTACTACTTCTATCTATAGCATTAAGTGGAGTGGTGGCGGGTGACAGAGAATTGTCAATAACACCACTCCCAGTCTGTTCAATCACATTGGGGGGATGTGGCATGAGGTCCCCTAGTACATATTCCAATGTGTTTGGGGACAATTGGTCGAGCCAGCCTGTATTGTCCTCTGATGGAATTTCGTTATGAGGACCCGGTTCAGATTTACTTGTAACATCATCATCTAAATATTCACGCATGAAACTATCTGTCCACACCGGATCCTCAAGCATGTCAATATCATAGCTTAAGTCATCCAGGCTGACCATTTCCCCAAAAACATCGTTAAGGAAGCCACTTTCCCACTCCATATTCTCTAGGACCAATGTAGCTTCATCCCTGAACTCTGCTGGTGGTGACAGAATTGGTCCTGTAAATATAGTTGCTTCATCACTCAATGGTGTCGCTGGTGGTGGTGCTATATTTTTAATCTGTAGAAAAAAAAGTTTTATTTTTATGTAAATTTTTTTATAGTTAATAAACTTTGTCAATTTCTCATAGCCATTGTCCCACTATCACTACCATCACCACCTGAACAATTAAAAGAAGAAGAAAAAAAAGTTACATTGCCTTATGTCTTTCATAATGTCAACTGAACATGTTAAAAAATATATTTTTTTTTTTTTTTTTAGTCGGGAAAATGTAGTCTTATTCTTAGAAAAAATTAATGGTTTTATTCCAAAATTTTTTTTTTAAAACAAAAATGCAAAATATGAGTCCAATTCGATTGTTTGAGCCTCTTCATTATAAGTGTCAATGAGATTTGACCATTGTTCAACTGACGCAGTATGCTGTACGAACAATTGCTCCTCGGCTTCAGTTAATGGACACGAATCCCATATGTCGGGGGTTGGTGGTGCTGCTACTTTTTCAATAATCCGTATTTTCCTGTTTCTTTTGCCAACGGATTTGTTTGACCTGGGCTAAATAAATTCGAATATTGAATTTTTTTAAAAGTATAAATGCCACAAAAAGGTATTTTTCAAAAATAGGGGGCAATTGCTCCTTATATCTCAATTGTCACCACTACTATCCTAAGCTCCTGCTGGAGCTAGCTTCGAATATTGAATTTTTTAAAAGTATAAATGCCACGAAAAGGTATTTTCTTTTCAAAAATATGGGGGCAATTGCTCCTTATATCTCAATTGTCACCACTACTATCCTAAGCTCCTGCTGAAGATAGCTTCGAATATTGAACTTTGTATTTTTTAAAAGTATAAATGCCAAAAAAAGGTATTTTTTTTTTTCAAAAATAGGGGGGGGCAATTGCTCCTTATATCTCAATTGTCCCCGCTACTATCCTAAGCTCCTGCTGAAGCTAGCTTCAAATATTGAACTTTGTATCTTTAAAAAGTATAAATGCCACAAAAAGGTATTTTTTCAAAAATAGGGGGCAATTGCTCCTTATATCTAAATTGTCACCACTACTATCCTAAGCTCCTGCTGAAGATAGCTTCGAATATTGAACTTTGTATTTTTTTAAAGTATAAATGCCAAAAAAAGGTATTTTTTTTTTTTTTAAATAGGGGGCAATTGCCCCTTATATCTCAATTGTCACCACTACTATCCTAAACTCCTGCTGAAGCTAGCTTCAAATATTGAACTTTGTATCTTTAAAAAGTATAAATGTCACAAAAAGGTATTTTTTCAAAAATAGGGGGGCAATTGCCCCCACTACTATCCTAAGCTCCTGCTGAAGATAGGTTCGAATATTGAACTTTGTATTTTTTTTAAAAATATAAATACCACAAAAAGGTATTTTTTCAAAAATAGTGGGCAATTGCTCCTTATATCTAAATTGTCACCACTACTATCCTAAGCTCCTGCTGAAGCTAGTTTCGAATATTGAACTTTGTATTTTTTAAAAGTATAAAGCTCATATGTCGGTGGTTGATGATGCTACCTTCTCAATAATCCGTATTTTCCTGTGTCTTTTGCCAACGGATTTGTTTGAAGTTGACCTGGGCTAAATAAATGCTTGTAAGAGAGAGAAGAACTCTTTTCTCCATCCATATCAACAATTAAAGTGCAATTAAAATGTTGGATGGTCCTTTTTTAGAACCCTCCCCCCCTCCCCCTCTCCCGGGGAGGACCCTTGGGAACCGGGAGCTTCCTTCGATGTAGGAGGATCGATACCCTTTCGAGTTAGGGGGGTGGGGTATTGGACTTCACAACACTGTTCAAATAGAACAACCTCAAATTCTTTCTCGTAAACACCTAAGTGTTTCAATGTAATGATCAAAAACGGCTTCACCCAAATAATGTTTCTTAACATTACCGCGAAGACATATTTGGAAATTATCAAAAAACCTTTTTCCCTGTGTAAATTGCTTATTGAAGATATACATCTTGCTATTTAAAGTCCGCTTTGCATACGACCCTACTTAGAATTCAAATCGGATTAAAAAGCGATGGTAGATCTGATAAGTCGCGGATGTATGCAAATGCATTAGGGCAAAAATACCAGTCTAAAAGTGCACGTTAACTGTATAGTAGCAATTGTTTTCTCTTTCGTTTTTTTTTTTCAAATAGTTAGTTTTTTTTTTGTCTAAAAGGAATATTGGAATTTTTGCATTAGAACGCATCTTGGATAGAAGTTACGAGGTAAGGTTTTTTTTTTCGTTATAGAAATGCATGATAATCATTCCTTTATACATATACCAGCTAATTTGGTTAATGAAAGAAAATGAAATAGTTTTTTAGAAACAAATTTTAAGTTTTACTCATCAAAAGCTATGCCCCTGAGAAAATTTACCTTATTTTTGAAAATAGGGATAGAAACAAAAAAATTATGTATATACTTACAAATTCTGACTGGACTTCTATATCTGAACTCCTTGGCAAAACTTGAGGGGGGTTAAGGTCACAATCTTCAGTAGGTTGAGCTGAGGCATTATATAAGGCAGTCCACTCCCTTTTCAAGTTCCTTCCAGCTGATATGGAGCTAACACGGGGGTCAGAGGTCCCTGTCATTAAAAGATTCGCAGGCATTGGCTGGTCTTGTGTAGTTCTAGTAGCGAATTTGATAACTGAAGGTCTTGTAGCTTGCATTAGTATACCTTCGCTATATCGTGCCCTCTTTTCAGAAGGGGGGGTATTGCATGTGTCCACTTCCTTGAAAAAAAAATGCATTTTAGGTTTGGGAAAATAAGTCAGTTTATGTTAGGCATTTAAAGTAGTGCAAAACATTTTTTTTTTTTCAATAGAGCTAAGCACTTTTTTTTTTCAAAAACATCCCTAAAAAGGTTAACTGATCATGATAAAAATCACACCGTAAATGCAGACTGGCCTGGAAGTATTTTCAAAAACACACCTAAAAAAAAAAAAAAAAAAAAAAAAAAAAAAGCCGCCGTAAGCTTCAACCTATAGGAGAATTATTTAGAGGTTTCAGCTCCTAAAAACAATAGACTTCTAAGTATATAAGTACCCTTAGTTCTAGTGTATGGAAAGAATTTCTTCCTTAACTTAATGATAAGATAATTTCTTTTTTTTTTATTATAATAATGTGAAAATTTTTACTCACCAGAAATTGCTTTGAATTATCCATTTTCTATGTAAATGCTTACAAGAAATGTCAGTTGTGTTATGTTCAATAAACTATTCCAAACTGTTGAGGTATCTAATTTGAAACTTGAATATATACAAAAAATAATTAGCTTCTAAAAAAGATCCACCGGTTTTTCCAACACGGATGTAACCTAAAAAAAAACTTGTATGTGATGAAATAGAAATTCAGTTAATTGTGCCAGAAAAAACTTGAAGCAGAACAGATTATACCCAACCTGTTTGGTACGGGCACGTACGCAAAGTATATACCTTCAAGCAAATTCCATATGATATTTCAAATTACTATACCATCTATAGAAACGATACCTCTTTGCAAATGACCCTGGTAACCGTCCAATGCATTGAAAACCTACACACATATCCATGCCTCAGGCGTAGGTTTGCGTGTAGGTTTTCAATGCATTGTACGGTTACTACTAATGTGCAGTCATTTTTGACAAGTATTAACCATTAATATTCGTCGAATTTTTGTTAAAAAAGATTTTTGAAACAAAGACTAAAATCAGGGCTAACGCTCTAGCGGTGCCTATAGTAAAGAGCCATAAGGCTTTAGCGTATTGTTATTTTTCCTAGAGCCACTTCAAATGATGGGGATGGTCGTAAAAATCGGAGGAGACTCACTCCATCGGAAATTGAAAACCCTAGTGTCTTTTATAAGAGGTAGAAATGATTGATGGTGACCATCCCCCCTCCCACACCCTTTTAGTTGTCCTACATTCAAAGACATCTAATCAAACATTTGAAATATACATTTTGTTCGAAACAGAATGAAGGTCAAATAACTCTGCCAGCGGGAGATTGCATACCCCCCCCCCCCCCAAAGCCCCTGGGGCAGCGGTTATAAGTCACACAAGTTACCCTTTTTCAATATCAAGTTTGTTATTGAAAAAGGGGCATGTTTGATTCTGGCTGTGAGATAAGACTTAGTGCCTTAAAGTGAAACTTTCAAGAAGTTGGACATTCAAGCGGAACAGCCCTTGCTGGAGCAAAAGCTGTAAGTTATGCAAGTTGGCCATAGCTTACGCATATGGTTTGTTATTAGCAAAGGGGGGCATGCTTGATCCTGAATCTCCAAAATGACTTAGGGTACTAAAATGAAATTTTCAGGGAATGTTGAGGGAGATGTCAAACAAAATTAAAAAAGACTATGTACATGCGGGTTGTCAAAATTGCTTATCAGCAATATCTAAGGAAAGTCTGTAGGTATTAAGTTGAAACTTTCAGGGCATATTGAGGGGATGTTAAAGAGAAAGATCAGAGGACAGCCAGTCTTCTTGCTCTCTTTAGATCCCCCCCCCCCCTTCAGCACTGTTTGAAATTTGAAAAGGTCATTCTGGTCAAAACAGTCAGAAAGTCTAATAACTATGCCTACAGAGAAGACATGTCACCACAGCCCTTTGGGCAAGGATTGTAAGTTATATAAAGTGCCTCTTGTTTACATGCAGGATATATCATTGGGAAGTAGGGAATTTTTATCTTGGGTCTGGCAAGACTAAGGTTATTAAGCTGAAATTTTGTGGAACATTGAGGAGCATGTTGAACTAAAACAAAAGACACTATTTACATCCAGATTATTAAAAAGACATATCTGCAATATCTTAGGGACGGCTATGGGTATTAAGTTGAAGCACTGCTACTGTTACTGTGGGCGCAACTATGACTACTTGTGACTGCGATTATTTGCAACCGCAACCATGACTACTAGCGATTGCGACTAAGGCTACTTATGACTGTGATTACTTGCAACTGAGACTAATTGCGACTCCAACTGCGACTACTTACGACTACAACTACAAGTATTCAAGACTTTGACTACAACTAATTATGACTGCAACTATGTCTACTAGTACTCTGTGCATTCTGGTTGTCAAGAGGCCGCATCATCAGAATTTAAGGAGTGTCTGAAGCTATTAAGCTGAACCTTTCAGAGCATGTTGAAAGGGATGTTGAAAAGTGATAGGAGAAAAGTGAATAGGGCTACCAGCCACCCTTGTTCTTTTTAGATACCCATCCCCAACACTAGTCGAAATTTTGAAAAGAAACATTTTGTTTATAATAGTCAAAAGGTTTAATAATTATGCTTCCCAGCAATGGGAATGGGGGAATGTTTGATCCTAGGTACGTCCAATAAGGCTAACTGTATTAAGGCAAAAATTTAAGGAATGTTGAAGGGGACGCTGAACTAAATCAAAAGATATTGTGCCCATCTAGACTATCAAAAGAGCACGTCTGAGATATCTTAGAAACGGCTAAGGGTATTAACTTAAAACTTTCAGGGCCACTATTGCTACAGCGGCTGTAAATAGTTGCGACTGTGACTGCGACTGCTTCTACTCGCAACCACTTTCAGGAAATATTGAGCAAAATCAAAGCACACTATTTGTGTGCTGTTTATCAAAAGAGCGTGCTTGCGAACAGTTCGTGATAATGAACTGTAACTAAGGAGCGACACGGCTCAATAATAACCGAAACTTTAAAAAACAGAATTTTAATATTAATAATATATCAAAGAATTGGCTTATTATGCTGATTCCAAATATATAAGATTCATTAAGCTTACTGTTACCAATAAGAGGCTACGAACCTGAGAAATTTCCCTGATTTTCGAAAAAGGAGGGAAACACCCCCTAAAAGCGGAAGAAACTTAATTAAGCTTAAGCTTCTATCTGAAAAAATCTGGAATTTTTTATTTTTTGTCAGAATAAAGATCACGGATGTGTGTTCATTTGCTTCTTTATTTTTCTTTTTTTTCTTTTTGTTTGTGTGTGGGTGTGTGTTTTTTTTTATCCAAGGATGATTGGACCGAACCAATGGTCCTAGAATATTGGCAGATGGCTCATTTGAGTGGTAATTATAAGTAATAGTGCCCTTTTTATGTGACCAAAAAGATTGGAGGGCAACTAGCCCGGAGGGCAACTAGCCCGGAGGGCAACCGTCCTGACGTGTCGATTTTCTGATGGATTTTCCTTGTCGACGAAATGAGGTTTAGCGCTTGTGACGGTCAGATGAAATGGTAGCACCCCCTTTTGAACCCTTACGGTTACAGAAGGAGGAGAGGGCAGTAGGTAAACTTTTGTTTCTAGTAATTATTGTTCATTTTAAATTTGACTTGAGCGTTTAATTTATTTCTTACTTGTTATAAAATTCATTTATTCATCTGTAATATAGACTGATATAGATTTTATATCAATATCTGTTATCTTTATGTTTGATTTTTGATATGAATATTTATTTTAATTTATGTTTGTTTTTAGTTTCATTTATTCTTTGATAGTAATTTGTGATCGTTTCTATTTGGTCCTTTATAATATTCGCTTCCACTTAGTTTTTTTTTTTTTTTTTTCAAACGACAAATCATGAAAAAATTATACTATTTAATTTTACGTCTAAAGTCAGTTTTGACCTGATTTTTCTTAGTAAAAAAATAAATTATGACCAAGAATGTCGGGAATAGTACTACAGCAAGTAAGAATGCAGCTAAGAAAGTCGGCGGCAACACAAGAGGGTGGGTTAGACTAAGAAAGTCAAAAAAGGTTTATGAAAATCGGGATAGCCTAAGCAAAAACTAAGGGAACTAAAGCAAAAATAGCAAGAAGGGCCTGGAACATGTCAAGAGGCAGTAAAGAAAGTCTTGCGGGACTAAAAAGAGGCTGAAGAAGAGAAAGAACGTAGGAAAAGGACTATGAATGTCAGATTAAGCTAGAGGAAGTTGGAGGAGACCAAAAACGTCGAAAATGAACAACACCAAGTTGTAAGGTGGTAAAGAAAGCTGCATAGAACTAACAAAGGCTGGAGGAGACCGAGAACATTATAAGACTCAGAATAGCCTAAGAAAAGTTGGAAGCAAATGAAAAAAAAAACATCACTAAGGGTGAGAGCAAATCGAACATCAGCAAAAAAAACCTTAAGCCATTAAAGGAAGTTGGGTGGGACTATAAAAGACTTGAGAAGACCTAGAACGTCGGAAGAGGACTATGAAAGTTGGAATAGCCTAAAAGCATCTGGAGGAGACCAAGGATGCTTTAAAAGGGCCAGAGCAAGTCGGAAGGCAGTAAAGAAAGCTGGAAGACAGTAAAAGGAGTTGGGAGGCAGCAAAGAAAGTTTGCTGGGAACTAAAGAAGGCTGGAGGAGACCGAGAACACTGGAAAACGATTATGAAACTTAGAATAGCCTAAGGGATATTGGAAGCAAATGGAAAAAGAAATGTCACTAAGGGTAAGAGCAAGTCGAGCGCCAGCAAAGGAAGTCAGAAGCCAGAAAAGAAAGTAAGAAACCATTAAAGGAAGCTGGGTGGGATTAAAGAAGAGTGGAGAAAACCTAGAACATCAGAAGAGAACTATGAAAGTTAGAACAGCCTAAAAGCAGCTGGAGGAGACCAAGAACGCTGCAAAAGGGCCAGAGCAAGTCGGAAGGCAGTAAAGGAAGTTGGGAGGCAGTAAAGAAAACTTGCATGGGACTAAAGAAGGCTGGAGGAAACCAAGAACATTAGAAAATGATTATAAGAATTAAAATAGCCTATAGGAAGTTGGCCACAAATAAAAAAAAATGTCACTAAGGATAAGAGCAAGTCGAAAGCTAGCATAGGAAGTTGGAAGCCAGCAAAAAAAGTCAGAAGCTGTTAAAGGAAGTTGGTTGGAACTGAAGAAAAGTAGAGAAGACCTAGAACATTGGAAGAGGACTATGAAAGTTGGAACAGCCTAAAAGCAGCTGGAGGAGACCAAGAACGCTGCAAAAGGGCCAGAGCAAGTCGGAAGGCAGTAAAGGAAGTTGGGAGGCAGTAAAGGAAGTTGAGAGGCAGCAAAGGAAGTTGGAAGGAATTAAGGATATTCGGATGGAACTCAAGGGGCAGGATTAGACCCAAAAAGTCGAAAAGAACTATGAAAGTCAGAATAGCCTGAGAGAAACTGGAGGAAACCAAAAACATTGGAAAAGGACTAGACTAAGTGGTAAGGCAGTAAAGGAAGTTGGAAGGTAGTAAAGAAAGTCGGATGGAACTGAAGAGTATGGATTAGACCAAGAAAGTCAGAAAAGGACTATGAAAGTCGTAATAGCCTTAACAAAAATCGAAGGAACAAAAAGAGTCAGGAAGGCCAAGATCAAGCCGGAAGCCAGTAAAAATAGTTGGATGGGACTAAAGGAAGGTGGAGGATACCAAGTACAACAGAAAAGAACTGTGAAACTTGGAATAACCTAAGGGAAGTTGGAAGGAAATAAAAAAAAGGGTCAGAAAGGATAAGAGCAAATTGAAGCCCAGCAAAGAAATCAGACCCCACTCAACACTAAACAAGAGTAAAGGAGACCAAAAGCATCTGAAAAGAACAACGAAAGACGAAATAGCCTAAGTGAAAATGGAGGGAACTAAAAAAGTAAGAAAGGCCCAGAGTAGGTCAAAAGGGAGTGAAGAATGTTGGGTGTGAATAAAGGAGTCTGGAGGAGACACAGAACGTTGAATCTTAAAAGTTTCATTCTGGACAATGTTATGCATTACTCTCTCCTCTCCCGCACTAAAGTTCTCTTCCAGTCTGATTCACTCCTAAAAATGTTGGACATAGTTTTGTTACAGCGGATTGTCAATGGACAATGGTAAAGGTTTCAGTTCTCTCTGGGTTTTATTTATTAAATTAATACTTCTAACACTGTGAGTCTGGGGAGCTCTTGGTTAAACAAATGCCCACAAAACATTTGAAGTTTGGAAACCATGTGCGGCGAAAAATGCTTGGTCCTGCTACAAGATCAAGAAGATGAAGATCAATTCTTCTCATAAGATAATTTCTTTAAAGTTTATCTCTGCCACTACATTAAATATTCTGTTAATTTTAGCAACAAATCAGCTTTTTTTCAAAAATGGCTATACATTTTCGGGGCCTATTTGACGCTGACTGTTCTACATTAGCCTTAGATTTTTGAGCGATCTTAAGCCTAAGATAAGCATACAAAATATCAAGTTTGGGTAATATCAAGTTTGGGAAAATCAGGTGGAGTAAATCCGGAGTCATTTGTGAAAGATATACTTAGTGCTCTTTGATTTAAGAAAGTCTTAATCTTTGTTAATGATAAGTTTTAACCCTTCGGACCATGCCCTGAATAGTTTCTGAACAGGTATTTTTTATTTTTACTTTTTATTTTTTTTGAAAAGACCGAGCACATGTAAGTAGAGAAACAGAGAGCTTAGTCGCGATTTGGTAAATTTTCATTCTTTTTGCTTGCTTATTATGCTGGCCAGCGTTTACCCCCATGGAAAATACCTCCCCCGGAAAATACCCCTCCCCCCGCGGAAAATACTCCACCTCAGAAAATACTCCCACGAAAAAAAACTTTGATAGGGTGACCCCTATCAAAATTTTTATAGGGTGACTTTGGGGAAAATGAGCATGGGAGGGGGGATAGCTGCCCTCCAATATTTCTGGTCACTTAAAAAGGGCATTAGAGCTTTTGATTTCCGCTTAAAGGCGGCCTCTCTCAATCTTCTACGATCACTGGTTTGATACGATGACCCTTGGGAAAAACAAAACAATAAAAAACAACAAATAAACACGCATCCGGGATCTTTCTTCTGGCAAAAATGCAAAATTCCACATTTTTGTACATAGGAGCTTGAAACCTCTGCAGTAGGGTTCTCTGGTATGCTTAATCTGATGGAGTGATTTTCATTAAGATTACTTGATGTTTTGGGGTGTTTCCTTAGTTTATCAAAAATTGGGCAAATTTTCTCAGGCTCGTAACTTTTGATGGGTACCATTAAATTTGATGAATTATACATATTTTGAATAAGCATCAAAATTCGATTCTTTTGATGTATCTATTATCAAAACTCTGTTTCATAGAGTTTCGGTTACTATTGAGCCGCATCGCACCTTACTTACAGTTCGTTACCACGAACTGTTTGATGAGGGTTGAGTTAAACGGTTGTCAAATTAAACGGGGAATTAGTTGAACAAGGGTTCAGTTAAACGGGGTTGAGTTCAGTGGGGTTTGAGTTAAACGAGTGTTCAGTTGAAGGAGGATTCAGTTGATCGAGGGTTCAGTCAAATGGAGTTGAGTTCAATGGGGGAATTAAGTTGCACAGGAGTTGAGTTGAATGGGGTTGAGTCGAATGTGGGTTGAGTTAACCGAGAACTGAGTTGCGAGGAGGTTGAGTTAAACGAGGGTTGAGATGAACTGTGGCTCAGTTGAACGAGAGTTACGTTAAATGGGGTCTGTTGCGGGGAGTTCAGTTAAAGGGGAGTTCGGTTACACGTACACCGCGACAAACAGTTTCACAAACCATTGGCTGCCAGCATTGGGCCAGCGTGTTTTTATCGTAGATATTTTTTTATACTTATACAATCATAAGGATATATAATTATTAACACATAATCATTTCGGGGCACCCCCTAGATAAATCCTGAATGAAGATCACGAATCGAACGAGGTACAACATATTTATATATGTGAAAACGGGTATGAGGGGGTGTGTATTTGAAGGCATATTTAAATCCACAGCGCTTCTATTGTCCTAACCAATTAGTATCTCATTAGGCCTAAACTGACATTATTAATTGTATTTCAGTTACGATTTTAGAAGGTTGTGAAAATATTTTTCGTTGTATGTGGTTTGTGATTAACAAAAAATATACAAAATTTGTAGGTTATTTTACAGCCATGAATGTACAAGTAATACTTTGGACCTGGTACTAAAAACTACCAGTCAGAAATATTTTTCACCATAGTAGTCTCGATTAACTTTCAAGTCTAGCATTTTTTTTTTTTTTTTTTTTTTCTAGTTTTAGTTTTCGCGATTATCGGTCTTATAGTTTTCACTATTCATAAATAACAGATGGAAAGCTAAGCCAGCTCGGGAATAACACGTATATTTCCTGGGTCAAGAAGCTTTCCTATCATTTCAGTTTAAAATCATTGTACCATATCACTTATAGCGGCGCCAACTCGCAAAAATGTAAGGGGGATGTATTTACCAGATCTTGGGAGGCGGTACATCATAAAAATCTGAAAAGGGGGGGGGGGGGGTAAATGTCCCCTACCCTTCCCGTAATTTGCACCGCTGGTAACTTAAGATTCCAACTTTGTTTTTTGTTGTTTTTTTTTTTTTGCGTTGACTATGGTTCTAGGAAAATATAGCATGTCAAATTTTCCATTAAAATATATAAGCGAAGCATTGGTAACGGTGTATTTGTATTGTTTGGAAACCATACCACTGGGACAAAACGGATCATACTACGATGAGATGTAAATTTTTGGAGCTCTCGACCGTTTCGAATACAATGGCAACCTTCAAACATTTATTCGAGACAACTCGGGCTGCAGGGCCACACAGAGCGGCAGATTGCCCTCCAATCAGATTAAGCCAATAAATGGCTTTACATCTTTTATTCTCCTCCGTCTTTTCACGATCATCTAGTCTCAATTATGGAGATGAGGATAAAAAAGGGAAAAAAATGGATGAGAAACAGGCCCCTCCCTA
This sequence comes from Artemia sinica, assembly GCA_027921565.1. NCBI lineage: Eukaryota > Metazoa > Arthropoda > Branchiopoda > Anostraca > Artemiidae > Artemia > Artemia sinica. The sequence goes on from CM051264.1 coordinate 55,196,068, forward strand.
CTAAGTCTTCGCCAGGGCTTAGATTCTGAGAGTATTCGATAAATCTTTAAAGGGATACCACCAACAGATGGCTAATTTGACAGTGTATGTATATACAAATCTTTAAATTAGCTAACCAGTATTTTAAGCCTAGGAGTCCAGCTAGACACAAGGAAACATATTAAGAAAACAATTTTTACTCCATAATATGCAGAATAATCCTAGTTAACACATTTTCTAGGGGGAGAGCCTTTATCTTTACTTCTTTCCTTGTTTTTCCAGTTTTTCTAAGAAATTCATGAATTTCTTAGGACCTATATATTCACAGAATGTATACCCCCACCCCCCTAATGTGCAAATATATGCCTAGAATTGCATCCTCAATCTAAATATAACATCCATTTGCATTACAAATGAATTTTATTCCCATATTAGCCATATGGTGGATGTCCATCTTTAAACTATCATGTCCTTAATTAAATTTCCTAAAAATAAGAAACAATGAAATGACAAGCCAAAATGAAGAAAATAAAATTGGACAATTCAATCACATATTTGTTATAGAAACTCTTTCATAGAAAAACGAAGGTTTTGATATTCTCATTGAAGAAAAAAACGAAAAAACTAACAAAATTGGCCCCCAGGATCTAGAAAAATAGATTTTCCACCCTCCTGCACTTTTGTGAATTGACACCACTGACGTCACGTCGTTAGACTATTCTACAAAAACTAAGGTTTAAACCTAACTTTGTCTATTTTTGATGGATCTTAGTCATTAAGTCCAATCTTTTTGTGGAAATAGTGCCACATTTAGATTAAGCTCAGGTTATAAAAGAAAATAACAATAAAATTAGCTCACCAGGGGGATAATTAAACCTCTTTCTTTTCAAAAATATGAAAATAGCAAGAGCAAAAAATACAGTCCAAAGTAGGAACATGTTTCAAACTGCTACACTTGACGACAAAGGTAAACCCATATAAAAATTTACGCCGTGGGATGGCTTTATTGTGACTCGTTTACATCTAGACGCCAAATCTTACCGGTTAATTATTTTATTTTCCTATGCGTTATCATGATCCTCATCCTGTTTCTCCACAAAGGAATCAATTCAATAATTGGAATCAGTCACATTGACAGGTAAGGGCAATGCTACAAGTGAAATGGATGTAATTTCAAGGGGTTGCCTATTTTCACGAATGATGAGTACCAGGAAGCACGTGGCGGAGCTGTATGGCGCTGACTGCTGGCATGATAGGATATAGCGTGGCATAGCGATGTTTTGCAGAATATGATATGGCGTGGAGAAAGTAGAGCTATGTGGTGGAACGGAGTGTAGCCTTCCAAAATATGAAACGGGGTGGTAGAAACTATTACAAAAAAAAATAAAGTGTGGCACTAAATATAGCTATCGTTGTGGATTGAAGTGGAAAGAGAGCAACTGTTAAGGAAGACTTGTTTCCTTACTAGAAAAAGTCAGTGTTTTTTAAGTCCTGTTTTGGTGAAATATAGTCTTATGGACAACCTCTGGGGTGGGATAGGCAGCCTGCTCTTGGTACCCCCTGCTTCTACCGATCTTAGTCCACAAGTTGAATGCTAGAGGTTTTCATGCAAATGCACTTGTCCAAACTCCTTACAGGTTCAGCCTATGCGGGGCCATCACCTCCAATATTGAGGGTGGATATAAGGATATAAGGCTCGTTCCCCATCCGAGGAATGTACTGACCTTTGAAGTGTCTCGTCCTTTGGTTGGGATGACTACTCAGTCAGCTGTAAATTACCTAGTTTTCAAAACGAAAAAAAAAACAGCCCCGGATTACAGTTCCATTGAGTACACGATATTTTGTCCATCCTGAGACCATTTTTACTAAGATTAACTTAAAAAAAATCCAATAAAAGTAAAGAGGGAAGTAGAAATTTAAAACGAATAAAAATTGTCGCTTCTCAGCTTATGCAACATAATTTTGAAAACTGTTTCAAATAAAATGGCTCCTATTATTTTCCTACTAGTGCTTCATTGAAACAAAAAACCGACGCAACATAACAGGATTAGAAGCGGAAAAAGTTCTCAATAGTCTTTTACCAGCCATAAAACCGATTTTACGACACGATTTTAACTACAAAAAAAACTCAAGAAAGCTTAGATTTAGATAAAGCGATAGTTTTTCGGAATTCTATAAAAATAGAGAAAAATAACGGGCAATTTTATTTGAAATAGTTTTTAAGAATATGCTGCATGAATTGCGAAGCTGTAATTTTTATTCAGTTTCAGTTTAATTTCCCTCTTTACTTTCATTAGAATAACTCCCTCTTTACTTTCATTAGAATATATATATATATATATATGTGTGTGTGTGTGTGTGTGTGTGTGTGTGTGTTACCGTGAATGTCCGAAATCTCGTTAATGTCGACATTCACCGGTGAATGTTCGAAATTCCTTTTTCTCTGCTTGGATTCAATTAGCTTTGTGAGTCAGCTTTTTCAGTCTTATGCAAGCTATGGCAGTTAGGCGGTTAGATTACGTTAGTTTAGGGTAGGTTAGGTTAAATGTGCTTCTAAATATCAGAAATGGGTTAAAAACCTAACCTATGCTACCCAGCCTAGCCTCAACTAACCATACCTCACTCTATTCTAACCTAATCTGTAATCATGAAACCTTGCATTAGATTGAAAAGGTTGACTGGCGACACTGACTAAATCCAAGGAGAAAAAAAAAGGTATTTCCGACATTCACCAGTGAATGTCGATATTCACCAATTTATATATATATATATATATATATATATATATATATATATATATATATATATATATATATATATATATATATATATATATATATATATATATATATATATATATATATATATATACGAGGCACTCGTATATATATAGGCACTTTATATGGAAGAGTTGGTCGTATAAACTTTGGAGGAGAATCATTCAGTTGGAAACTGTAAGTTCTAGTGTCCTTTTTAAGAGTCGAAAGTGATCAGAGGGCAGCTATCCCACCCCCACGCTCTTTGTTTGCCATATGGATCCGATAGAATTTTTATATAGTCATTTTTTTCAAAATGGACCAAAGATCATAAACAAACCGGGGTTGAAACAACCCAGAGGCAAGTGTTGTAAGTTATGCCGCGGAAGTATATAGGGTTTATAAGGAAGGGGTGATCGTATAAACTTTATAAGTGGCTCAATAGATTGGATATTGAAAGTTCTAGTTCCTTTTTAAGAGTCAAAAGTGACAGGAGGGCAACTAGCCCCCCCCACACCCTCTTTTCCCCAAATCTATCCAATCTATTTTTTAAGATAGGTATTTTGTTCAAAGTAGATCAAAGATCGTATAAAAAAAATCTGCGGTTGAAGTAATCCCCAGAACCCGGGGGCAATTGTTGTAAGCTATGCCCCAGGGGCATATAAGCTTTTTATGGGAGTGGTGGTCGTTTAATCTTCCAGGGGGCTCATATGATTAGAAATTGAAAGTTGTATTTTCATTTTTAAAAGTCAAAAGTGATTGGAGGGCAACTAGCTCCCCCATGCTCTTTTACTCCAATTGAATCCGATCGAAATTTTCAGATAGCTATACTGTTCAAAATAGTCCATTTATCCTATAACAATACTTCTGGGTTAACGCAGCCCCTCAAACCCAGGGTCAAGGATTTTAAGCTATTCCCCGTGTGCATATGAGGTTTTATGGAAGGGGTGGTATAATTTTTAGTAGAGCCTCATTTGGTCGGAAATTTAAAGTTCAAGTTGCCCACTTCAAGAGTCAAAAGTGAGCAGAGGCTAAATGTTCCCCCCCCCCTCTATGTCCTCTCTTCCCCAAACGCATCTGATCGAAAATTTAAGATAGCCATTTTGTTCAAAATAGTTAAAATATTATATAACAATGCCTTAAGGGTTGATACAACCCCTAGAGACAGGGGGCATAGGTTGTAAGTCTTATCTCGGGGGCCTTTATGGAAAAGGTGGCCGCGTAAAGTTGGGAGGGGGCTCATTTGATTGGAAATCAGAAATTCTGATTTCCTTTTAAAGACTCAGAAGTGATTGGAGGGCAAATTGCTGTCCATCCACCCTCTCTTTTCCCCCATGCATCCAATCTTAATTTAAAGATGGTAATTCTGTTCAAAATAGTCCAAAGGCTACATAACAAGGCCTTCTGGGTTTACACAATCCCCAGAGACCGGGGGCAAGGGTTGTAAGTTATGCTTCATTGGTATATAAGGCTCTTATGGAAGCAGTGGTCGTGTAAACTTCGAAGGAAGCATACTTGACTGGAAATTGTTAGAAATTCTGTTAGAAATACCTCCTTGAGTTGACACAAACCGACTGAGTCCGGTGGTATGGGTTATAAGTTAAAGCCTAGGGGCATTTAAGGCTTTTATTTAGGGGATAGTCTTGTAAATCTTGGAGGGGGCTCATTTAATTTGAAATTGAAGCTTCTAGCTAGTAGTTATCCCCATAGGCATTTTAAGCACGCCCATAGACACTACCCTTTTCTTCCCTCAATAACTTAAGATCACGAAGAAGTTTAACGGGTTCCCCTCAAGACGCAGCTGTTATTGATTTTTTCAAGACGCAGGTGCTTGTTACATAATAGGTTTTGTTTTCTAAGAGATGCAGGTGGTATCTTCGTAACAGGGTATTGTTTACTTCAAGATTTAGGTGTTGTTACGTAATAAGGAAAGTTTTCTAAGAGATGCGAACGTACGCGTCACATCGTAGTTTCTTTGATTGTTTAAAAACCCCGCGAGGACCAGGAAAAGACCTTCAGGGGCCCGCCAAATCACGGTTTCTTTAGTTGTTACCTAATACGATTTGCTAGAGTCCGCTAGTCAAGATGCAAATGTACGTGTTACGTAATAGGGAGTGTTTTCTTCAAGACATTCTTCGAGACGTTTTTCCAGACATTTCAAGATATTTTTAAGACATTTTTCTTCAAGACATTTCAAGACGTTTTTAAGACATTTTTCTTTAGGATGTTTTCTTCAAGATTTCTTTGGTTGTTAAGTAATAAGGAATGTTAACTTGTGTTAAGGATGACACATTCTAACATAACTGGTTTTTTTTAGGGTCCGTGGAGAATCCCCGGTTATAACTGAGGAGGACACACACTTTGGATGTTCCATAATGACGATGCACAAGCAGGGTGTTACATAATACTGTAAGAGATGTTCATTTCTTCGGGATTTCATTTTTCTTTCTAGGCGTTTTTTTTTCTTTCAAGAATTTTTTTCTAGATTTCATTTTCGTTCAAGACGTTTTTTCTCAGGGAACCATTATAATATAAAGATATTTTGTCCGCATTAGAATTCGAAAGAGATTTCCCCTCAACGCAATGCAGCGCTAGGCAGCGGGACCAAAAAAGTCTTTCTAATATTTTGATTTGGAAAATAGATTCTATGTGATAACCTATTCCACGCACGGAGAATTCCCTTCCCGCTTTCTAGAATGATTAAATGAATCGCGTGTTTCCAACCCTTTCCACGTGAGAGCACGCAAGCATGCTATTGATTTTGATTTATTACACGCACCTGCCTGTTACATTGTATCAATTTAAATTTTGGCATTAGCAAAATTACATTTCGAGTGAGCCCCAGAGGATGAGAGGCATGATTTGGCAAGATTAAAGACGAAAATTTACATCAAGAGCTTTGAATGGACTTTGTCAATGAACACCCTATGAAAATAATCTAGTGAATATTCCGGAAGTTCATTATTTAGTGAACGACCTGAAAAGTTATTTATTTTGTTGTATATAAATATGCGGGTTTCAATTTTATTATTTTAACATTGCTACCGAAGACGGTCGCTGGATATGTGATAGAAATATCTGGACTTTTGTACCTGCTTTTTCACTGTCCAAATAAATGGATTTATCCCCATTTGAAAGTTCGCTTTTTCGTCATAGAACGGCAGTGTGGTCTAAGAAAACAACACCTAATTAAAGGTGTCACGTCGAAAATACGTCGTATATATGGGAAAATGAGACCAACTAAGTAAGCAACTATATACTCAACATTTGGTTTTCAAAAAGAAGACATGGAAGGATTTGCCACCTTCATTGGAAATTTGTTTTACATTTGGGCAAGATTCAAGAAGAAAATTTACAGCAAGAACTTTGTATGAACTTTGTCAATGAACTCTCTCTGAAAATAATCTAGTGAATAATTCGGAAGTTCATTATTTTGTGAATGACTCGAAAAGTTATTTATTTTGTTGTATGTAAATATGCTAGTTTCAATTTTATTATTTTAGTATTTCTACTGAAGAGGGTCGCCGTACATGTCATCAAAATATCTGGACTTTTCTACCTGTTTTTTCACTGTCTAAAAAACTGAATTTATCCCCATTTGAAAGTTCGCTTTTTCGTCATAGAACGGCAGTGTGGTCTAAGAAAACAACACCTAATTAAAGGTGTCACGTAGAAAATACATCGTATATATAGAGAAATGAGACCAATCCAGTAAACAACTATAACTTCAACATTTGGTTTGCGATTAGAAGACACGGAAGGATTTGCCATCTTCATTGGAAATTTGTTTTATATTTGGGAAAGATTAAAGAATAAAATTTACAGCAAGAACTTTGTATGAACTTTGTCAATGAACTCTCCCTGAAAATGTATTAGCGAACAATCCGGAAGTTCATTATTTTGTGAATGACCCGAAAGTTTATTTGTTTTGTTGTATATAAATATGCTCAGTGTATAATAATATATATATATATAACTCAGTGTAATATATAAATAACTCAGTGAACTTGAGTACACTGAGTTACCTTCTCAGTGAGTACCGCCCCCCGAAAACTCAGGCGCGTCCCCAGGTGGCGGATAGGGGAAAGTCCTCAATATATGGGGGATTCCTTCGAATAACCAATAAGAAGGTGCGGACCAAGGGGGCCCGGTTCCTGAGGGTCCTTAAACATAACCGGGACCCCTAACAGTGGGGCCAAACACATTTAAGGAGGAACTAAGGCCCCTTTTATGGTTCTGTGCTGGGCCCGCCGGCGCGTGGACATTTCCCGACAGAGTCAAACCCTAGTCCCAGCTGTGGGTAAATAGTCTGCAAGCAGAAAGCTGTGAGGGCGGAGTAATCTCAAGATGGAGAAAATCGGCCACCTGCAAAGGACAGAGAGGACTGGCTTGCCGCTGTCCTAAAATAGCCATGAAACCCTCTTCTTTTAAATGTTATGGATAAGTTGAAAACAAAGAGACGAAACCGTGCTACCGCGTCCGGGGTAACCAACGGAAGGCAAAATATAATAGCGAATGATAATGTTACCACGCACGGGGGAGCCGACGATCTGACGACTTCAGACGAAGATATGCGAATAGCACTTACCAAGAGAAACCCCTATTCTGACCTAGAGAGCCCCGTTCTACCTGGGGACTTTGAATGTGCGAACTTTGGCAAAGACTGGGAAACTAGAGCTAATTGTCAAAGAGCTCGAGAGGTACATATGGGACGCTATTGGCCTCGCGGAAACTCACTTGCCTGGTTCAGGAGAATAACGATGCGGCGACATCATACTTTCGTTCTCTGGTAGATCTGATAGCTAACACCGACAAGGTGTTGGCTTTCTCCTGACACGCAAAGCGGAACGCGCACTCGTAGCTACAAAGTTAGTCTCAGAGCGCCTTATGATGATTCGGCTGCTAGAGAAAGTACAAAACATCACCGTCATCAAAGTGTGCGCCCCGACTCCTCAAGACCTGATGAAGAAGTTGACACCTTCTACCAACAACTTCAGTCTCTAACTAATAAAGTCCCAAAGAAAAATCTCCTCGTAGTAATGGTTGACTTCAATGCTATCGCCGGAGAAGCCACACAGCCTGACAGTGATGTCCTAGGCAGATTCGGTCATGGGAGGCGGAACGCACGTGGCGAGCGTCTACTTGAGTTCTGCAGGGATAATGATCTTTTTGTTACAAACTCATTGTTCAAACATAGAAAGAGAAGAAAGGCAACTTGGATATCCTCAGATGGAAAGACGACAAATCTGATCGATTATATGTCATAAATACCACCGCCTTGCCTAGAAGAGACTTCGATCCAGATCATGTCCTTGTAATGAGCATATTAGCCAAACTCCGATCCAAAACCCTTCCTGTAAAGAAAAATAAGATCCCAAGATTCCACACCGATAAATTGAAAGATCTCACCACATACACCACTTTCCTGCAGTCTTTAGAAGAAAGTCTGGGTCCTGTACTTGAGTCACTCCCGTCGACCATAACCCCTGACATCTTAGATGCCCTAGTTGAGAAACTGAACACAGCACTCATAGATACAGCTAACGAATCTTAGGCCACAAATCTAAAACAGAGAAGTCCTGGATAACAGATGAGATCCTAGATCTTTGTTACCAAAAGCGACAGGTTTGCAACAAGCAGGACCGAGAAAGCAGGGACATGTATAAGCGGATACAGAGGACGTTAAACAAAAAGATTCGGAAAGCTCTCAGAGATTACATATGGGAGAAGTGCGAGTCCTGTGAAAAGGATTTCAAATCAGGAAACAGCCACAGAATGTACAAAACAGTCAAAGAACTCTCCACGAAAAAGTCCACCATCGCTACTAGCGTACTGGACAAGGGTGGTAAGCACCTCAGTGACAGCGAGGCTATTAAAGACAGATGGAAAAGCCACTTCGAAGAGAAAATGAATCCACTTCTTACCTGCAACCCTACTGTGCTATCAGGATTCCCCAAATTGGAATGCGACCCTAGCCCCCCACCTTTACTCACTGAAGTAAAAGAGGCTATTCACAGTCTCAAGAACAATAAAGCCCCAGGCACTGATGGTATCCCTGCGAAGCTGCTTAAAGTTGGGTCTGCTCTGCTAGAGGACCTACTACATAAAGTGGATGTTGCCGTGTGGTCAACAGGCCATTTGCCAAAACCATGGGCGAAGGCAGTCATTGCACCGCTCCACAAGAAAGGCCCTAAAATTGGCTGTGAGAATTACCGGCCCATAAGCCTTACAAGTCACCTAGCTAAAGTTATAACAAGGATCCTTCTAAACCGAATCAGAGCCATAACAGACCACATCATCAGCGACTATCAGGCTGGTCTTTGCCCTGGACGGTCTACCACCGACTAGATCTTTGTAGTGAGGCAACTCGCAGAAAGGTACCTTGAATCTGGCAAAGAAATCCTCCAACTATTCATTGATTTTAAGCAGGCCTTCGATCTAGTATGGCGAAATGGAGTTTGGCATATACTAGCCCATTTTGGGGTTCCTGAAAATATAGTCAACATAGTCAAAAATAAGTACGATAATTACCGTAGCTGTTTTAAGGCCCCAGAAGGCCAAATAGAAGAATTCGCTACAACTTCGGGCGTGCTACAAGGTTGCATACTTTCACTGCAACTTTTCAAGCTCATTTTACATGCCATACTGTCCCTGCTTGAGAACAATGTAGGAGTGACCGTTAACGGTACAAACATTTATACCGTAGCTTATGCTGACGACATCGACAAGCTAGCAGAAACTGAGTCCAGTAAACAAGCCCAAGCCTCTGAACTTGAAAAAGCAGTAAATAGCTTTGGTATGTTCATAAATCCAAAGAAGACCAAAGCGATGCGCACCACAAAAGACCCAAACCCGTCCCCTGTTCATGTCGCAGTAAGTGGCGAAGAAGTCGAATCGGTGACCAAGTTCGTGTACCTAGGAAGCCTAATATCATCAGACAACAGCTGCTCCGACGACATAAAACGAAGACTTGCCCTAGGAAGTGTAATTTTCAAGAGGCTACTCCCCCTCTTTAAAAATTAACACCTATCTATGCAACTGAAACTTCGCCTTTTCGACTCTATAATCATACCTGTTGCCATGTACGCCTGCGAAACGTGGACACTGAATGTTGAAGATGAATTCAGAATTTCGGCTTTCGAGACAAAATGCCTCCGACACATTGCCGGAATCACATACCAAGACAGAGTCTCGAACGAAGACCTTCGGAAGCAGCTGAAGCGGAAAAGTACTATTCTCCGAAAAGTGCGGCTGCAGCAACTTAGGTGGCTGGGCCACATACAGCGAATGGAGAACTCGCGCCTGCCAAGAGTTGCCTTTGAAGGAAGGGTCCACGGTAGCTGCCCACCGGGAATACCTAGGAAGAGATGGCGTGACAACTTAGGGAGTGACCTCTTATGCCTTCTGAGACAAGCTGACGACCGGGATGTTTACAGGAAACTGATCTAGGAAAATATGAAGGAGATGGCCCCAACGCAACCCTTGAGGACGCCCGTGACATAAGTCAAGCAAGTAAATATAAATATGCTAGTTTCAATTTTATTATTTTAGTATTTCTACTGAAGACGGTTGCTGTATATATGATCGAAGTATCTGGAATTCTGTACCTGTGTTTTCACTGTCTAAAGAAATGGATTTATCCCCATTTGAAAGTTTATTTGTAAAACATTTTCCAGATATTTCCTTGTTAAAAATCACGTTTTAAATCCATTGGTTCGTTTTTTTAAAGTCAACCCTCCGTGATACACCATGTCATTTCACACAACAGTGCCACACTGTGACTGGCCCTCTGGCACCCTATTGCATCCCTCATCATTCCTAAGACATTTTTATATATATATTTTTTTAATAAAGCGATATCCGATTCCGCTTTCCCCGCTTCTGAACCCCGGTTACAACTGTTCCACCTCCGATTCTGCTGGCTTCCACACCGATTCAACCAATTCCAGTTCCCACTATGCCCGATCCAATTCCAAATCCAGCTCCGATTACTTCAGTTCCGGATTCCACACTTCTGCCCCTCGATTCCACAATTCTGATTCCAGCAATTCTTCTCCAAGTTCTGCCGACTCCGAGATTTTGTATGTGGCTGCCTCCGAGGTAATCTGTGGCTATAGGTACCCCTCTGGTGCACATTATCGCATCTAAGGGTTTTTCAACCTTTTCTCCACAAAAATAACATTATAAACTAAAAATTACTATTGTTTTTTTATTTGAACAGGGGAGACATGCCATTTCATAGTTAGATTGCGACGTTCCATGGCAATTCCCAGCCTGTTACACTCAATAGCTGACACACGACACCCTCTGGCAAGCGTTATCACACATATGGCATTTTTCGGGGCATTTTCCTGCCAAAATATTTTTTTACACTAGAATCGACCGTTTAAACTTAATGAATAATCCCCAGTAGCGTTTCTTCTTATGTCTCCTGGCAATTGAGGCCAGCGTGGCACAATGTATCAGCCTTGGTGACACCCTCTGGCGCTCATTGTAAATAACGATCATCTTCATTATAAATAAGAAAAACACGATAATAATCCAAGTATTCAATTGATTAGAAAAAATTCCCTTACAGTTAATATTTCAATGAATGCAAATGGAGATGATTTTGTACCACTTTTTGACTCTGTTGTTAGAGATTTAAAAAATAGAATGAATAATAGAGATAGTTACATAGTTCAATTTACAACACGTGTAATATTTTATTCTCAGAAGGATAATGAAGAAGTTGAACCTATCCATAGCTATTCCTGGATTTTTAATGAAAATTGCGACATCAAACAAAGACATCTGAATAATAATCACAGGAATATACACACATTAGTCATAGAGAATACACCCATATGAGGCTTACCAATTTGAAAGAGTCTATGGAATAGATTATAGAATGACAAGATTACCAAATTTTGTGGGAGGTACTTATAAAGAACTACCTGAACTTGTAAAAAAAAATAACAGTATAAAAAATAATGATAACAAATGCTTTCTTTGATCAATACTCGCTTATCTTCACCCAGATAACGATAGGCATGTTGATAGACTATCAAAATATAAACCCTATGAAAATTTTCCTATGGATATTCAAGATATTTATAAATTTGAAAACAAATATAATATTAAATTTGTCTATTTGAAATAAGTGAAAATAAAATGGTTAGAGCTCATATTCCTAAGTCTAAGATCATTGGAAAAACAGCTACACATGTGATTAACTTACTCTATTTTGATAATCATTATGTTTTAATTAAATATTAAAGTAAATTATTGAGGAATTAAATTAAAAAACATTAATCGAAAATTTATCTTTGCGCCTACTGTGGAAGACATTTCACAGAAGAGCAATAGTTTGAAAAACATTCTAAAAAGGATAACTGTGAAGATCTTGACATCCTTATGCCAAAACCAGGATCTAAAATTTAATTTAAAAATATAGCTAAACAAATGAAAGTTCCTTACTGTATTATAGCTGATTTTGAGCCGTATAATGAAGAATTTAACCAAAAGAAAGGTAAAACGACAATTAAAGTAGCCAAGCAAAAGCCATTTGCTTATGGATTTCAAGTACGTTGGTATTTTGATACAACACCAAATAAATATTACCGACAGTTTGGTGAAGATGTTAGCGGTCATTTTGTAACCAACAGAAATAGCCAACGAGTATGAAAATGGACAGAGAGATCATGGTTATACAAAAGAATAAATAGGAGAAAAGTGGAATAATACAAGTAATAAAAGCTGTCATATTTGTGAAAAGAAATAGTAGATAATAATTTTCATTTAGATCACGATCATAAGACTGGTAATATACATGGATTTACTCCTGCAAAATATAATAAAAACCTTAGAATTCCTAAACATTTCTCTATTGTAATGAATTATCTCTCAAAATATGACTCTCATTTATTTCTCAGAGAATTAGTACTTGATAACGGTATTTTTGATGCAGCGGGGAGTTTTATATCGTTTTATAAAAAAATGACTGTTAGTGAAACCCAATACGAAATGTGTTTCACAGATTCACTCAGTTTTATGACATCATCCTTAGATAGACTTTCTGAAAAATTAGCTAAATGTGAATGTAAAGTAAATTGCAACTGTTTAAGATATAATTTTAAGTATACTTCTCATGTATTTCAAAATGCTGAAGAATTTAAAGAAATAATAAAGAAAGGGATTTTCCCCTTTGAATATATTAATAGCTATAAAAAATAAATGATACAAAATTACCTTCAATAGACAAAATTTATTCTAGATTAACAGGGAAAAATATTTTCGAAGAAAATTATAATAGAGCAAAATCTATTTGGAAATTATTTTCATAGGCAGCGCAATAGCGCTGCCTAAGTAAAAAACGATGTTAGCACAATGTATTATTTATTTGTTTCTTTCTTTGTTTTAGACCAGAGCACTTCAGATTGAAGGAGTTGTCGTAGAAACTTTGAAAAGGGCTCATTCAATTGGAAATTGGAAGGGCGTGTGGCCTTTTTAATAGCCGAAAGAGATCGGAAGGCAACTAACACCCCTTCGACGCCCACCATTTCCCCGAACACATTCAATCAAAATTTTGAGATAGATATTTTGTTCAACGTAAATAAAAGATCTGAAAATTATGTCTTTGACGATTACACTCCCCCTACAGCCCTTAGGGCAAGGGTTGTAAGTTATGCCCTGGGGGTATATAAGGTTTTGTAGAAAGCGTTGTCGTAAAAACTTCAAAAAGGGCTCATTCGACTGGAAACTGAAAGGACTAGTGCTCTTTTTAATGGTTGAAAGTGATTGGAGTGCAACTAGCCACCCTCTCAAACCCACCATTTCCCCAAACACAAGCAATCAAAATTTTTAGATATTCATTTTGTCCAAAGTAGTTAAAATTTATGGAAATTAGGTCTTTGAAAATGATAACCCCCTCAGAGCCCTCAGATCAAGGGTTGTAAGTTATTACCTGTGGGCATATAAGGTTTATATAGAAAGCATTGTCGTAAAAACTTCAAAGGGGGCTCATTTGATTGGAAATTGAAAGGGCTAGTGCCATTTTTAATAGTCGAAAGTGATTGGAGAGCAACTAACCCCTGTCTCAGGCTAACCTTTTCCCCAAACACATCCAATTAAAATTTTAAAATAGCAATCATGCTATTTTAGAAACATTTCTATTTTAGAAACAGTTCGGTGAGAAACATTTTTTGCTCACCGAACTGTTTGAACATAAGAAAAGTATAGAAAGCCCAATTTCTATTTCTGTATCGATCAATTCCTCAGTCATCTTTAATCATTCTTAAACAATACTGAAGATAAAAAAACACTGTTTATCGACATTAAATTATTAAGAAGGATATTTTTTCATTGAAATGCATCTTTTCAATATAATTTTCATATCTAAAATTCATCTATTATTAAAATGATTTGAATATTGTTCTCGTATGAGACAACACAAATTTCTCAACATTAATAACATTGATTTTTTTTAATAAAGTTGTTTTTTTTTCACTGAACTGCACCTTTTCAATATAATTTTCGTCTCTAAAATTGATCTATTATTAAAACGATTTGAATATTGTTCTCGTATGTAATAGTAAATCTGGTGGATATGGTTTACCCTTTACTAACATTGCCCCAAGGGGGCCAACACTGTTTAGCGACATTAAATTATTAAGAAGGCTATTTTTTCTTTTAAATACACCTTTACATTATAATTTTTGTCTCCAAAATTCATCCATTATTAAAATGATTTGAATATTGGTCTCGTATGTAATAACCAATTTGGTGAGTATGGATTGCCCTTTACTAACATTTTTTTTCCCACCGAACTGTTTGAACATCAGAAAAGTATAGAAAACCAATTTTCTATTTCTGTATCGATCAATTTCTCAGTCGCCATCTTTAATCATTCTTAAACAATACTGAAGAAAAAAAAACACTGTTTATCGACATTAAATTATTAAGAAGGATATTTTTTCATTGAAATGCACCTTTTCAATATAATCTCAATGTCTAAAATTCATCTATTTTTAAATGATTTGAATATTGTTCTCGTATGTAATAGTCAATCTGGTGGATATGGATTACCCTTTACCAACATTTTTCCAACGGCCAAAGGCCAACCCCCATTTTTTTTAAATACACCTTTACATTATAATTTTTGTCTCCAAAATTCATCCATTATTAAAATGATTTGAATATCGGTCTCGTATGTAATAACCAATTTGGTGGATATGGATTACCCTTTACTAACATTTTTTTTCCACCGAACTGTTTGAACATAAGAAAAGTATAGAAAACCCAATTTCTATGTCTGTATCGATCAATTGTATTGTATTGGGGGGGAGGAGCTTTGACCCTTGGAAAAATGTTAGTAAAGGGTAATCCATATCCACCAGATTGACTATTACATACGAGAACAATATTCAAATCATTTTAATAATAGATGAATTTTAGACATGGAAATTATATTGAAAAGGTGCACTTCAATAAAAAAATAGCCTTCTTAATAATTTTATGTCGATAAACAGTGGTTTTTTCTTCAGAATCGTTTAAGAATAATTAAAGATGGGGACTGAGAAATTGTTCGATACAGAAATAGAAAATTGGTTTTCTATACTTTTCTTATGTTCAAACAGTTCGGTGGGGAAAACATGTTAGTAAAGGGTAATCCATATCCACCAAATTGACTATTACATACGAGACCAATATTCAAATCATTTTAATAATAGATGAATTTTAGACACAAAAATTATAATGTAAACGTGTATTTCAAGGAAAAATCAATTGTTATTAATAAATTCAGATGTATTTTAAACCGGGATGTGCATATTTCTGAAAAGTAAAACCACACTTTATTAAAAAAATATGGAAAATGTACCTAATGTTTGGCCCTTGGAAAAATGTTAGTAAAGGGCAATCCATATCCACTAGATTGATAATTACATACGAGAACAATATTCAAATCATTTAAATAATAGATGAATTTTAGACATGAAAATTATATTGAAAAGGTGCATTTCAATGAATAATAGCCTTCTTAATAATTTAATGTCGATAAACAGTGTTTTTTTCTTCAGTATTGTTTAAGAATGATTAAAGATGGTGACTGAGAAATTGTTCGACACAGAAATAGAAAATTGGTTTTCAATACTTTTCTTATGTTCAAACAGTTCGGTGGGGAAAAAATGTTAGTAAAAGGTAGTAATCCATATCCACAAAATTGACTATTACATACGAGACCAATATTCAAATCATTTAAATAATAGATGAATTTTAGACATGAAAATTATATTGAAAAGGTGCATTTCAATGAAATAATAGCCTTCTTAATAATTTAATGTCGATAAACAGTGTTTTTTTTCTTCAGTATTGTTTAAGAATGATTAAAGATGGCCACTGAGAAATTGTTCGATACAGAAATAGAATGTGGGTTTTCTATACTTTTCTTATGTTCAAACATTTCGGTGGGGAAAAAATGTTAGTAAAGGGTAGTAATCCATATCCACAAAATTGAATATTATATACGAGACCAATATTCAAATCATTTTAATAATTGATGAATTTTAGACACAAAAATTATAACGTAAATTGTATTTCAAAGAAAAAATAGCCTTCTTAATAATTTAATGTCGATAAACATTGGTGGCCCCCTTGGAACAATGTTAGTAAAGGGTAAACCATATCCACCAGATTGACTATTACATACGAGAACAATATTCCAATTGTTTTAATAATAGATCAATTTTAGAGACGAAAATTATATGGAAAAGGTGCAGTTCAATGAAAAAAAACAACTTTATTAAAAAAAATCAATGTTATTAATGTTGAGAAATTTGTGTTGTCTCATACGAGAACAATATTCAAATCATTTTAATAATAGATGAATTTTAGACATGAAAATTATATTGAAAAGGTGCATTTCAATGAAAAAATAGCCTTCTTAATAATTTAATGTCGATAAACAGTGGTTTTTTTCTTCAGTATTGTTTAAGAACGATTAAAGATGGTGACTGAGAAATTGATCGATACAGAAATAGAAAGTGGGTTTTCTATACTTTTCTTATGTTCAAACAGTTCGGTGGGAAAAACATGTTAGTAAAGGACAATCCATATCCACCAAATTGGTTATTACATGCGAGACCAATATTCAAATCATTTTAGTAATGGATGAATTTTAGAGACAAAAATTATAATGTAAAGGTGTATTTCAGAAAAAATGGGGGGGGTGGCCTTTGGCCCTTGGAAAAATGTTCGTAAAGAGTAATCTATATCCACCAGATTGACTATTACATACGAGAAAAATATTCAAATCATTTTAATAGTAGATGAATTTTAGACATGGAAATTATATTGAAAAGGTGCATTTCAATGAAAAAATAGCCTTCTTAATAATTTAATGTCGATAAACAGTGGTTTTTTTCTTCAGTATTGTTTAAGAATGATTAAAGATGGTGACTGAGAAATTGATCGATACAGAAATAGAAAATTGGTTTTCTATACTTTTCTTATGTTCAAACAGTGCGGTAGGGAAAAAATATTAGTAAAGGGTAATCCATATCCACCAAATTGGTTATTACATACGAGACCAATATTCAAATCATTCTAATAACGAATGAATTTTAGACACGAAAATTATAATGTAAAGGTGTATTTCAAAGAAAAAAATAGCCTTCTTAATAATTTAATGTCGATAACAGTGGTGGCCCCCCTTGGGAAAATGTTAGTAAAGGGTAAACCATATCCACCAGATTGACTATTACATACGAGAACAATATTCAAATCGTTTTAATAATAGATCAATTTTAGAGAATAAAATTATATTGAAAAGGTGCATTTCAATGAAAAAATCCAACTTTATTAAAAAATCAATGTTATTAATAAAATCAGATGTTTTTAAACTATGATGTTCATATTACTGGAAATTAGAATCCAACTATATTAAAAAAATCAATTGTTATTAATAAAATCAGATGTATTTTAAACCGGGATGTGCATATTTCTGAAAAGTAAAACCACACTTTATTAAAAAATATGTAAGAATGTATCCCAATGTTTGGCCCTTAGAAAAATGTTAGTAAAGGGTAATCCATATCCACCAGACTGACAATTGCATACGAAAACAATATTCAAATCATTTTAATAATAGAATCAGATGTTTTTTAAACTGTGATGTTCATATTTCTGGAAATTAAAATCCAACTTTATTAAAAAAAATCAATTGTTATTAATAAAATCAGATGTATTTTAAACCGGTATGTGCATATTTCTGAAAAGTAAAACCACACTTTATTAAAAATATGCGAAAATGTATCCCAATGTTTGGCCCTTAGAAAAATGTTGGTAAATGGCAATCCATATCCAACAGATTGACTATTACATACGAGAACAATATTCAAATCATTTTAATAATGGATGAATTTTAGACATTTCCTCAGATGCTTACATCACAGATGAACTAAATTTTAGTAGAGTCATTAGGGAACAAAGAACATTCAACGTTTCGTTAACAATCTTCTGACTGTAACTATCCGCCTTTAAATTACTCGATCAGAAAATGTCTATGAAAAAAAAAGTTTTTGCTGTGTCTTAATTTTTAAGGTGATGATAATTTCTTTTAATATGGATTTTATTGGTGGATGTTTGCACGAATAGCTGATGCGCTAAGGTTTGTAAACAGAAAAGTCATAATGAGGAAACATTTTAGGCCACGGGGGAACTTTTAAAAAAAATGATAACATTCTAAATGACATAATTGATAGTTTTAGGTTAAAATTATCAGAATTAGGTGTTCAAAGCATCTGCTTGTCTAAGACCCGAAAGATGAGGTCAGAAATGACGTTCTGGTAACTTTTTTCTTACACATTTTTAACTCGTAATGGCGCCTCTATATAGAAAATGGGGGGGGGGGGGGGTGTCAAAAAAAGTTGGAATAGAGGGAAGGGGGCCTTGGAGGATAGGGAGAGGTGAACCTTGGAGGTTGAGGTCCTTAGTAGCTAGGGTCATTGATGGTTGCGATCCTTGATGTTCAAACCCATAATCGTCACACTAGTTGATTTCTAAGGATTTCTAAGGATTGTTCTGAATTTATTTATTAAAATTCTACTCTTGGCATCAATTTTTAGTATACTGGAATGTTAAAGCATATTTTATATTGACAACGCAGCTTAAATGGTACTTGTGTATTATACCGAACACAGTCGTTACCCACAAAAATAAAAAATAATATGTATCTCTTAATAGGGTTAGCATTCCCTGAGATGTCTTACCTTTTTCGTTTCTACTTTCAAATTCCCTAAAATGTCAATTAATCTCTGACGTTTCCTATGTTCTGGCAACTGTGCACAAGTCTCAAGGTGGAATTGTGATATGACAGAAAATTACGTAAATCCATGCTAATGAATTTTCCAGAAGTCTACTCTGATGTCACTTTGTTATCCCAGTATTTCTAACTGTTGATTGGCCAAGAAAGATGCACGTGATCTTTTACCGGTTGTATTCAAAGGACATTGCACTCCCCTTCAAAATGACAATTGAATTCTAACGTCCTCACTCTAAGTAGGTCAATGCCCATATATGGTGTTGTCCCCGTGCTATAAGGGCTTCTTCTACTCTGGTTAAAGCGGTGAACTCGGAATCTTCAGGTTCCGGGTTCAAGTGCAGTAGCCGGCAAATTTTTTAGTGATTCTATATTTCAACAAAAAGATTAGAAGTATTATTTGAATTAATATTTGGATCATATAATAAAAGAAATAGATTATTTATACTTTTTCCATTATCTAAGTTTTGGGTTCTTTTAATAAAACAGATTCATAAATTAATAATGAAATAATAAGCAAATAAAATGCATATTTAAACCATTCTTTTGCTGTACTTACTTTCTCCGAATTGAATACAGACTGAATCTTCGAGAAACTCGCGAGAAATTGCTGTGTCATTTTTTTGTGCTGAAAAGTAATCTATATACACCCTCTCTGTTCGAAGTGGGAAAAGAAACTATATGCCTTTTGTAAGGATAGGATGCAATGAAGCGAATAGAAAATGAGCAGCAATTAATGAAACAAGCAATATTAGCAGGTGGAAAGTAAGAAGGTTTTATTTATGTGTTCAACTTTACAGACTCTATGCAATATTTATAACCATTTAATTTTACCTGTTTCAAATATTTTTCACGAGGAAAAAATTATAATGTTTTCCGTAGTTCATTTTCTCTTTAATTATTTTATCATTGTCCAATTCACCCAATTTATGCTTAGCAAGTTATTATAAATAGAATGAATAAGCAGTTTTATACTCAGCCTTTCTTTCTGCTATTCTTAGATATATTTCTAGTATTTCAATCAGAACCGTGCCAAGACTTAAAGAAGCAAGGGGTAACATAGCAAAGGCAGATAAGCCTTAAGCACTAAATATAAATTTAGATATTAAGAAGCCATTGCTAACATATCCATAATATTTAAAGCTTCTACGATAAACAAACAGTCTCTTTTCTAATTGTTCTTCCATTTATATTTGAAAATAAACTTTAAATAAAATTCTGTGGATCCATTTACTTAAATCTTCTTTTTATATAACAAACACAGAAATGACCACAATTCACATCGTTAAAATTTTGGACCTGAGGAGAATGATAAGCAATTTGTTTATTTGAAGTCTTTAAGTAGTTAACAATTTAATTTCCAGGTTGGATTCCAAAAGAATCATAAAATTCTACAAATGAGTACTTGGGATCATTGAAATGACAAGTCCAACGCGTCCAAAGTGATCCCATGCAGTCATAATTGGTTACACCACATTCTTTTTCTTTATTTTACTTAGTAAGTTATCTCGAGAAAAAACACCTCGAAGATAAGGAATATGACACAATTCCTTCAATATATCAATATTTGCCAGCGTTATCATGTGATTTTTGATACTTTCTGACATTCCCCTTTTTTGGAAGCGAGCATTATTTGAAATGTGAAATCTCAGCTTAAACAACTTTTATTAGTCTTCCACGCTTTTTAGGTACTTTAACCACTTCTACTTGTATTTTCTTGGGTCTACCACGTTTTTTGGGGGCTTCAGCAACCACTTCTGATCCAGATTCAACAATTTTGCGTGTACCGGGTAATTTTAAACCTTGACTTTTCGTCCCCAAAAAGTTAAACCTTCACCATTATCTTTTGAAGAATCAGTAATTTTATCAACAATTTTCTTTCCAGCACATGTACCTAATGGATCTGCACCACTTGTTAGAGCAGCTTTACCTATTGCAGCTGCTATTGGTATTAAAAATGGAAGTAAGCCACCATTTTGAATCAGTTGATGATACGATATATTTATATTGACGTCTTTATTCTTTATTTTCCCTCGCTCAATTTGTTCAATTTGTTTTCTTTTAAGCAATAGTTTAACAGGTTCCTTGCCAACAATAATATTTTCTATTCGAATTCGGCAATTTTCTTTTTTCTTAAAATATCTGATTATTTTTACTTTTTGAGGAGGAGATAAATGAATTGTGTATTTGTAGCGATAAAAGAAAGGACTGAGACAATTGCGGTAATGAAGATTGACCGGGTCAAGTCTAAAATTGTACTTTGAAGCTGTGAACCTACACCTTATAAGTTCTCCGACAGCGCCACTTATAGCGCCAAGGACTGTGCCGCATGTAATATTATGATTAAAAGCGGTGTACCGATCCCGCCTCTCGCCGAAAGCGAGAAAATAAAATAAATAAATGAATGTAACCTCTTTTCCTTGGGTTATCTCGAAATCAATTACCTGTTATATTATATGGAAATCAGATTCCTAGGGAGCGTCACCTTGGAGACATGCGAACTAGCTACCTGTGGTGCGACTAGATACAGACATATAAAATATAATGAACGCAAATAGAAAGATAATAGTTTTATTATGACTTACATATTTAGGTGTACACCAAGCTCGCTTCAATTGACGGCAAATAATAACCAAGTCTCTACAATGACTGCATAATAATTTGAATCGCAATGCCTGAATGCCAATATAATTCTGCTCTAAATGATCCTGAATCTGATTTACGAATAATTCCCAAAAGCACTTTAACAACATTATAAAAACATTATAACATTATAATGTCCTGCGCTCTAATTGACGACTCACTATTTTGCCTAAGTCCTGAGGCGGGCCAAACCCTCCGTCCAATAATCTGTCTTAAATATTTCTGATCATTCAAACGTTCACACGGCTCTTATAATTTAAACTTCCTGAGAAACATTGTGTGTGTAGCATCTTTTTTATTGCCCACTATCTTAGCGAAATCCAAAGCTGGAAAGCGCCGTTCTTTGTCTGAGGCTAAACTGCAATTTTTCTCTTTGCTGATTAAGGACTTTTCTTTTTTTGAAACTAGATTTAAACTTAATTAGAGGAAGTCGGAATTATCTTTAGAAAGAAGGAACTTTTTTTTGTATTTTAAATATGTCGCATTTTACTCACGGTACATATTCAATTAAGTCAGTTTTTTTATTGATTTCAAATTTATCGAGAAGAGATAAGAACGGTAATCTTCGATGATTTTGAAATAGTTGTTTATTGGATAAATCAGTCTCACATCCTTTATTTTCATTTTATATTTTTCAATCTTAGTCACCTGTCTTTTATAAAGTAATAGTTTAACAGGTTCTCGTTCATTCACTTTTGTATGCGGTACTCGCAATTTACATTTTTCTTTTGCATCGAAACAGGTTTTAATTTTATTTTTATTTTTTTTTGAAGATCTGATAAATAAGTAGTATACTCTTCCATTTATTTTAGAATTGTTTTTATAGATAAAATTTTAAGGCAAAGATTTTCGTAATACTCTTTCCAAAAAACTTCATAGGCTTGATTTTTACTTCAACTTCCTTTCATTCTCTTTTGCAATGCTTCATCGGGATCTTTTTCAAATATATTTACTATAAAATTTTTGAAATTGTCTAAACGATCATATAACTGTATAAAACCCTTTAAGCGTACCAATAAAATTGAAAGATTAACTGCATTTGCACCATTATTTGGGTTTGCAACGTTTCTAATTCTTCTATTTTCTGCATTAATATCTTCTTTTGTTACTTTTAAGGTATTTTTTTCCAAGTCAGTTTTTCTTCTAAGAGATTCATGCTAAGCACTAAATCTTTATATTTATCTTCTTCAAGATCTTTAACATACAGATAAACTTTTGAATGTATAAGTAATCATAAATAAAGTTCAAGAGTAAATTGGTTTTACCACATCCAGAGTCTCCACAAATTAATAGTTGAAATGGCCATTGAGGTGCTAGCATATCTTTATTTTTAAAACGATTTTTATTTCTTCCGCATTCATACACTTTAACAGGAGCTTTTCCATCCATTTACTTAGTAAAAATTGTCCTTAAGTAAAATTCAACCATGAAACTTATAGTTTTGAAGCTTATAGCTTTTAGTTTTGAAGTTTATAGGTTTGAAACTTATAGCTTAACCTTTGAAGCTTATAGCTTATGAAGCTTGAAGCTTATCTCTAATTATGAAGCTTAACTTTGATACATAACTAGCTTAACTGTAATACCTTAATTAGCTTAATAATACTTTAACTAGCTTATATATTGAAGGGATTAAATCCCCAGGGTACCGTGTCCACTTTATTTTTCAAAACTTTTCTTTAAGTGTCATTAGGGTCTAGCACTTTTTTAGTTTGTTTTTCTAAGAAAATTCTATGTTTGTTTGCTCTTAAAGTATACTGAGTTTCTGATAAGATTTCCACTTCTACGAATAATACATTTTTATAATTCTGTAATTTTCTTTTACCTTTAACGATATTCGTTTTGATAGCTTTCAATTTTTTTTGCTTTGGTTTCATCGTCACTCTCTTTTAAATCAGCATATACTTTTGTTCTTATACTTTGTTCTACAAACTCTGACATTATTGTTCCAGGTAATTCATCTTTCATCATACCTATCACTTTTTTGTTGACTGCAGGGAAGTTATAAGGATTAATTTGTTTGGGATCCGAAGTATCGAATTTTTCTTGGAGGTCCGCTTTAATGTCTTAATATAAACCCTCAGTTCGAATATCATAAATAAAGCTATCCGCATCCATATGGCATAAGTCAATGTTTTCACTATATTTAGGTTTCATGTATTCATAACGAAATTCATACATCAGTAACTAAGATAACTCTAATGCAGCGAATCCAATAGGTTTATCTAGATTTATTTTTGACTTGGCCATTCAGGCTACCGAGAAATTCTCGCTAAAGATATTTCCGATCTAAATTTATGATTTTTAATTATTTTTTGTCTTTGTTCATCATTAGTGATTATTTGAATACTTGCTCTTTTTCTAACATTGTCCATGATTTTTCCAAAATAAGCATTATTCATGAGTTTAAAAAAATCTTTCTCGAAATCTTTCGTTCCCTTTTGTCGTAATTTAGTATTATTATCAGGGCCGTATCCAGGATTTTTGTTCAGGGGGGGTTTTACTAATTTTTGACTTTTTTTGGGGGGGGGTTTACTAATTTTTGACTCAGTTTTCGACTAATTTTACTGATTTTTACCTAGGTTTTACTAATTTTCGACTTATTTTCGAGTCGGTCAAAAATTTCGGGGGGGGGGGGGGGTTCAAACCGGGTAACCCCCCCCCCCCATGGATACAGCCTTGATTATGATTGATATATTCTTTTAAATAGGGTGACTCAGTAAATTCTAGTGTTCTATACACTTTTTTCAATATTAAGCTATGCTTTAAATAAAATTCTAAATTCTTGTAATGCACAACTTAATTTGTTTTATTACGTAAAGTTGTACTCAATTTATATTTTAAATGTTCAGGAGCTAGTTGTAAGTCTTTATGTAAATTGTGTAACTCGCTTGGATATTCTAAATCAACTTCATAAATTATCCCTACATTATCCTTATTCATTTCTGACCGAATGTAATCTTTTAGTTTTTGGTAGCAGTCTGAGCTGTTGTTTTCTTTTAAATGGTCGGGTATATTAATAAATGTAAAATCTTTTTCATGTAAATTTTGAGACATTGCCCAACCGTATAAGTTATTAGAATCTAAATACATTAAATAATTTGAAGGTTTTGTTTTATCAAAGTTTTGCATAAATTTACTATTAGCTTTAGTATATCTTTTCATGACAAAATATTAACAAAGAGAGAAAAAACTCAATGAAAAATCGACAAACGAGACTGCGGCTAGTAGAGAAAAAGATTAAAAACTAAAACAATACAGATATTTCCCCTTTATCAAACTAGGCGTCTTCAGCACAAGAAAAACCCAAGAAGAACAAGATAAAAAACCAAATTAAAACTAAATACAAATAAAACACCACCAATAAAATACAATTGGTGCAACTTATCCACGTAGGGAAAAGAAGCTACTTGAGTTACTTCGATGAGAACACCAAAGCAACTGAGGTAGAAATAGAAGAAATTGAAATTAAGTCAATTATTCTGTTGCGAAATAATCCTCTTGTTGGCTATTACTGAAGTAAATCGTTTTGGTCTGATAGGTAATATAAGCTCCTGGTGATTATCTAAATCTTAATTCCCTTATTCGTTCACTTTTCAAAAGATTACCATAAATTGAGTCAGTAACTAAATTTTCCGTGTCCCTATTTATCAAAAAGATTGGCAAACATGTGTTATTAATGTCTATAGCTTCCCTTCCCCACTGACAAAAACCTCTATCGTT
Organism: Artemia sinica; assembly: GCA_027921565.1. Classification (NCBI taxonomy): domain Eukaryota; kingdom Metazoa; phylum Arthropoda; class Branchiopoda; order Anostraca; family Artemiidae; genus Artemia; species Artemia sinica. Next base: position 55,221,463 of record CM051264.1, read on the forward strand.
AGAAATAGCCATGGCCTCTTCAAATTGAACAGAACGATCCGGTTGAAAGTAGATATGTTCCGCCAGGGCTGAAACAAAAGTTTCTGGAGGCTTGCTTAATTGTAGGTTTTTTTCTATTGAATTACGATGCTCAATAAGTCTTTCCAGACATTGTAGGTGAGTTCTACCAATATAAAACTTCCCACAAAAACAGTCTTATACACCCCCACTTACTACATTTCCCCGAGTTAAATCCTTTCCAGAATTAAAGAAATTACCCATAGGTCTCACCAATTGGAAACATGTATTAATATTAAATTTATGTACAATTCGTGAAAGCTTCTCACCCAAACACGGTATATATGGAAATGAAATGAAAATTTTAGATACATTTAATTCAGAAGACTGTGAAGCTCCAATAACCCTACTTTCATTTTTAATGCGTCTATTTTCTATTATTTTACCAATGAACTTAATTCGGTAGTTATTACAAAACAAAATATCCCTCAAATCCAACAATTCAGAATCCAGTAAATCCTGGGAACAAATTCTAAAGGCTCTATCCACTAGTAAAATTACAACCAAGGCAGTACCCAGAGGGAGGGGGGGTTAACCCCTCCCCCCCCCCCGAAATGTTTGTTTGACTCGTAAAAACGTAACAAAAATGGATATAAACAAATTTTGTATGCGTTTTTTTAGTTTCTTTTTGTGTAACCCCCCCCCCTCAAAAAAAAATCTTTGAGTAAAACACCTCCGAAAAAATCCTGGGTACGGCCTTGATCACAGCCCCTCGTTTCATTGACACAGGGTGGCACGAATGAAAATTTAAATACCTATCATTGTGCGTTGGTTTTCTATATATCAAGAAAAGTAAATGGAGATCTCTTTTAATTAATAAAATATTGAGAAAAGGTAGTTTGTCATTTTCCTCAAACTCTACATTTTCCGAAAGTGATTGGAGGGCAACTAACCCCCTTTCCACTCCCACCATTTCCCCAAACACATCCAGTGAAAATTCTGAGATAGCCATTTTGTTCAACGTTGTTGAAAGGTCCGGAAATTATGTATTTAAGGATGACAACCCCGCTACAGCCCTCATGGCAAGGGTTGTAAGTTATGCCCTGGGGGCATATAAAGTTTATATAGAAAGGGTGATCGTATAAACTTCGGAGGAGGCTCATTGGATTGCTAATCAGAAGTGTTAGTGTTATTTTGAAATTCAGAGTGATGGGAGGGTTGATACCCGGATACCCCCCCCCCTCACCACGTCTTTCCCGAAATGCCTGTGATAGAAGTTTTGAGATGGCTATTTGTTGTCGTAGAAACTTCGAAAAAGGCTCATTCGATTGGAAATTGAAAGGGCTAGTGGCTTTTTGAATAGTCGAAAGTTATTGGAGGCCAACGAACCCCCCTCCCACGACCCCTATTTCCCCAAACACATCCAATCAACATTTGGAGATAGCCATTTTGTTCAACATAATTGAAAGGTCCGAAAATTATGTCTTTGAGAATGGCAACCCCCGGACCCCTCAGGGAAAGGGTCGTAATTATGCCCTGGGGCATATAAGGTATATACAGAAAGGGTGATCGTATAAACTTCGGAGGGGATTCATTGGATTGGTGATCAGCAAGTCTATTGTCCTTTTTAAGATTGAAAGTAATTAGAGGGTGGATAACCCCCCACCCCACACACACACACCCAAGGCCGGATCGGTTAAGTGCGGGGCCCGATTGGAATCTTTTTCGGGGCCCCCAATGTAAATTAAATTTTCAAGTAAAATTCAAATCCAATATATATATATATATATATATTGCATTTTCATGCAACCTTTAGCATAGCTGTTAGTGTCTCACAATAGTTATTCTAAGAACAAGTGTATTATCCTGTTTCCAGGGATAATACACTAAGCATCAGATTCAGTAAATTGGCAAACCTTACTGTTGAAGTTTCAAGGTCTGATCTACAATTTTCCATTTTTTTTTTTTTTTTTTTTTTTTTTTTTACCCAGAATAATGATCACAGATGTGCGTCAATTCTTTTTTTTTTTTATTATATTTTTCCCTAGGGGTGATCATAGTGAACCGAGCTTCCAAGAAGATCGAGGGAGGGCTCATCCCAAATGAAACTGAAAAATATAAATCCCTTCTCGAGTGACAAAAAATATTTTACCATGTGCTTCTTTTAGCTAAATTGATTTGTTTCATATTTAGTGAAATAATATACTGTCAATTCTAAATTTGCTTACTGACTTGGATTTTGACAGTATGTTATTTAGATTCAATTAAAAGAATAATATACACCTTACAGGTCATTTAAACAGAGAAACCTTCATATGTATCCCTGTGATGCGTCCTCGATCCCAAGGGAATGAACTGGTATCATATACTGTATTTCTGTATTGTTCACTCTGTTTTAAAGCCGAAAAAGATTTTCTGGCAAAAAACTGATAAAATATAATAATGATAACTCTCCAAACGTTTCACCTGAATGTTTACAAAATCTTTTTATTTGGGATTTTTGTTCCATTTCACTTTTAAGCAGCAATGCAGCTAGTGGATAATTATTGGTGAAAAATCATAAGCCTTACACTTGTCACCTAATACCATGTAGTAAGTGGAAAAACATGCGAAAAAAAATTGGACTGTAATTGATGCCCAAGGCAACAATTTTTTGAATTCTATCCATTTTAGGTAATTTGGTACACAATAGTCTTAAATACACTGTAGGCAAGTACATAAAAAAGAAGAAGAAAAAAAACAATTTCCTGTTTGTCTTTCAAAGTATAAACACATACTGACCAAGTACCAGGGTTGTCACCCTGACCTGGAAGAATTTACTAAACCGGAGAGGAAAAATTTACTAGATCGCATCTGTTTTTATTAATGCTCAAAAAAAATTTTTGCGCTTGCGGCTACGCCGCACGCGCACCATCAAGCATTGATTTTTACTATAGGAGGATAATCAATACGATTTTCACAATCTTTTTTCCTTTTTTCTTCTTTTTTTTTTCTCTTTTCTTTTTCTTTCGTTTTCATAGTATGATTGAAAATTCCGGAAACCTACAAGTTCAAAAATCCTTTTTTGGATATATATATATATATATATATATATATATATATATATATATATATAATATATATATATATATATATATATATATATATATATATATATATATAATATATATATATATATATATATATATATATATATATATATATATATATATATATATATATATATATCTATATATATATATATATATATATATATATATATATATATATATATATATAATGTTACATTTCTACTTACTTTTAATTTCTCTCAGCAGGCTCCTTTTTCCTCAATAAAAATTTTCAAACTGAGGAGATTCACCTAATCACCTTGGGTGGTTGGCTTTTGTTTTGATTCCAATAGATTCCCAATCATCACAAATCCAAGTGTCATTATAGCTTCATTTTCAGTTGGTAAGATTTGATACACAGAAAGCTGATTTTGTCGACCTTTAGACGCCGGAAGTGAAGTGTTTGTTTATTAAAATAGGTGACTGCTTGTCTGTCTCTGAGACAGACAAGCAAAATTGTAAATTGTAAAACAGACAAGCAAAAATTGTAAATTGTCATATGTTTACGATAATTTTTTTCCCTGAATTCATGGAAAATAAAAAAAAGTTTTGTTTACTATAAATCGTGAATTTTTACTAGTTTTTACTAGATTTCGGGAAATTTACTAGATCCTCTAAATTTACTAGATTTTTTTTTACTAGATCTAGTAAAATCCTACTGACGGTGGCAACCCTGCCAAGTACTGACAAAACTCTCCAAAAGTGACCCGCGTGCCTCAGCGTCTCAAGAGGGTAAATGTTGTACTACTTAATCGCTCCGAGCCAATAAATTAAATTTAATACAGGTTTTACGGAACAAGTATAATCACCCACGGAACTTGTGATTTAGTCGCCAGGTTCGCATAGGTATGGAATCGTCTCCGGAGACGCGGACAAAGGGTCACTTTTTTGTGTGGAGAGGATAGGTGTTGTCAGTACTTGTTCAGTATGTGTTTATACTTTGTTGTCTTTAAAGTCTAAGAACCTGCAATATATGGAAATGAACACATAAAATTGAAACTAATTAGTTATGTAACTTATGTAAGAGCAACAAAATCCGTATGAATGTGACATTTTAAAATATTTGGGTATTAAAAATGCTTCTCTTTGTTCTGAAGACTAGTAGCTCGTATAAATTCACCTAAATATGTAAATACCTGTAGCAAGCATAAATTCACCTAAAAATAGGTATATATATGCACTGGTATAATATAAAAATGCATAGGTATGAAAATTACTGAACAGATATGGGCCTATTCGGCATACTGGTGATTTATTCTAAGATATTAGCAGTGGCCGGATTTCAGAGTTAACTTCTTTCGCAACTCATCAGCTATTCAATAGTTACTGGAATTTTGTTTATGTTACGACGTATGTTATTAGCCAACTTTCAAAAAAAAAGAAAATAGGGAGCCGTTTTCAAGAATTTTTTTTCATACGTAAGTACACAGTTGCGTGTCTAAAGAGAGTAAAAAGATAAAGAATCTTGTTCATTCAATTTTCCTGGCTCTCACTCAGAGTTGACTCCAAGCTATTGATTTTTTTTTTTTAGGAACCTTAAAAGTAATTTTGACAGGAAAGCCTTCTGATAGAACCCTAGTGGATGATCATGGGCGCCCATAAGCTGAATTCCCGTCTAATTGGCGAACCTCGTCTAATTGGCACTTTTAATGCTATATAATAGAAATCTCAGAACAATAATATAAAAATAAGGCCGCATCCTTCAGCCAGGGGGGGCGGGTCTGATCTGTAAATCAGAAACGTAATGAATTACGTTTCTTCCTAAAATTCTTTCTTTGAGTATGTGCTTGCAAAGAGAATAGCAAAGACACAGGCTACATGTTACTATTTTACGCTTTTTAGTCTTATTCAATAAGTTAAAACAACATTTTATGAAAGCCAATTAGAAAATTAAAATAAAAAAGAAGCAGAAATTGTTTGCATATAAGAGCAGCCACCTCCCCTAATAGAGGATTAAATTTACAAAAATGCGGGACAATGGTAAAGTTTTTTTTTTTTATTTATTTCTAATAAAGGTACAAAAATCAAATCAAAACCAATCAGTGGGAGAGGTGGTATTTTTCCGTTTTTTCAATGAAAATAAAAAGACAAGAATTTTAAAGATTTCATCTTGAAAATTCAGGGATGTCTCATGGACATCTCTGCCTAGTTTTTCTAACTAGATTTGCTTAGTTTTTGTAACTAGACCTTTATTTTTCCTATTTTTACACCTCTTATCCCCATCTTTTATTCTGAGCACGGGCAATCTAGGAACTAGGTTCAAGAAAAGCTTTGTTTTGTAAAGATTCAAATACTACTATTTCAACTAGCAATAACTCAGTGTAGCACAAAACAGCCTCAGCTCAAAAACAGCCGCACACGCTCCTGCCACATAGTTCCAACTCCCTTTAAATGCTTTCTAGTGATCTTTTCCCATCCCATCCGGGAAGAACCCGGATGGGATGGGGTCCTTCCCGGACTTTTTTTTGCCCCATATGGATGACTAAAAAGCAAAATCTGTAATATTTGAACGATAAAACGTTGCACAGCCATCTTAACCTTTTTTTCCATTTTGATAGTTAGCGCTGAGGCTGCAACCAAGGAAATAGCAAATCGCGGCCAATAGTAACAAGAAGTTTAAAAGGGTGTGCCGGTTTACTGAAATAAATACTAGTCACCATTTGAAGCTGATTCAGAAATACGCTGGTTCGGAATTTTTGAACTACGAAAGAAACTTGTGTTTCTTTTTCTCTCAAAAATGACATGAATATTTTCATTCGTAAAAACAAAACAATAAGATCTGATTTTAATCCAGTTTTATGTTGTACCTCCATATGGAATTCCCTACCAGTTAAAATTCGACTATGTCATTCATATGGACAATTAAACAGTTCGTGATAACGAATTGTAAGTAAGGAGCGACACGGCTCAATAGTAACCGAAACTCCAAAAATCGGAATTTTATCACCAATAGATACATTAAAAGAATCTGATTTTTATGCTGATTTAAAATATGTAAATTGCATTAAGTTTTGTCTTACCCATCAAATATTTGCCTTATTTTCGAAAAAAGGGAGAAACACCCCCTAGGAGTATTAGAATCTTAATGAAAATCACACCATCAGATTCAGCGTAACAGAGAACCATACTGTAGAGGTTTCAAGCTCCTATCTGCAAGACTGTGAAATTTTTTATCTTTTTGCCAGAAGAAAGATCGCGAATGTGTTTTTTTTCCCAGGGGTGATCAAATTGACCCAGTGGTCCTAGAATAGGGCTCATTCGAACGGAAATTTAAAGTTCTAGTGCCCTTTTATGTAATCAAAAAAACTTGAAGGAAACTGGGCCTCCTCCCAAGTTCATTTTTTCCCTAAGTCACCCGATCAAATTTTGATAGCCATTTTGTTCAGCATAGTCGTAAAATCTAATAATTATGTCTTTGAGGATGACTTAATCCCCCATAGTCCCTGGAGGAAGGGCTGCAAGTTCTGAACTTTGCTCATTGTTTATACATAGTATTGGTTATTAGGAAGTATACAGACATTTTCATGGAGGCTTTTTATGGTGGGGGGGATCTTTCCATGGGGGAATTATTCATGGGGGAACGGAATTTCCATGAAGGGAGCACCAGTTTTCCCAGCATTATTTAAAAAAAAAAAAAACGATCAGAAATTTGATAGAAAAAACATATTTTTCAACTGAAAGTAAGGAGCAAAATAAAAAATTAAAACGAACAGAAAATATTACGTATATGAGGAGGGTTGCCTCTCCTCAATTGCTCACTCTTAAGCTAAAGTTATTTTTTTAAGTTTTACAAGAGGTTATTATCATAGGCAGCGCAATAGCGCTGCCTAAATAAAGAACGATGTTCGCACAATATATTATTTTTTTTCCATACCGGGCACTTCGTATCGAAAGAGTTGTCGTAGAAACTTCGAAAAGGGCTCATTCGATCGGAAACTGGAGTGGCTAGTGCCCTTTTTAATAGTCGAACGTGATTGGACGGCAACTAGCCCCCCCCCACGCCATCATTCCCCCAACACATCCAATCAAAATTTTGAGATAGCCATTTTGTTCAGCGTAGTTGATATCCATATAGAAAATATGTTTTCGAGGAGGACACTCCCCCACAACCCTCAGGGCAAGGGTTTTAAGTTATGCCCTGAGGGCATATAAGAACGATGTTGGCACAATGGATTATTTATTATTTTTTTTCCTTTAGAGCAGGGCACTTCGTATTGAAGAAATTGTCGCAGAAACTTCGAAAAGGGCTCATTCAATTGGAGATTGAAGTGGTTTTTGCCCTTTTTAATAGTCGAAAGTGATTGGAAGGCAACTAACACCCCTTCCACGCCCACCCTTTCCAGAAACACATCCAATCAAAATTTTAAGATAGCCATTTTGTTCAGCGTAGTTGATTTCCAGATGGAAATTATGTTTTTGAGGAGGACACTCCCCCACTGCCTTCAGAGCAAGGGTTGTAAGTTATTCCCTGGGGGCATATAAGATTTTTATAGAAGGCGTTGTCATAGAAACTTCAAAAAAGGCTCATTCGATTGGAAATTCAAAGGGCTAGTGCCTTTTTTAATAGTCGAAAGTGATTGGATGGCATCTAACCCCCCTCTCACGCCCACCTTTCCCCAAACACCTCCAATCAAAATTTTGAGATAGCCATTTTGTTCAACGTAGTTTTAAGTTCTGGAAATTAGGTCGTTGAGGATAACAACCCCCCAACAGCCCTCAGGGCAAGGGTTGTAAGTTATGCCCTGGGGGCATATAAGGTTTTTATAGAACGCGTTGTCGTAGAAACTTCAAAAGGGGCTCATTCGATCGTAAATTGAAATGGCTAGTGCCCTTTCTAATAGTTGAAAGTAATTGGAAGGCAACTAACACCCCTTCCACCATTTCCCCAAACACATCCAATCAAAATTTTGAGATAGCCATTTTGTTCCACGCAGTTTAAAGTTCAGGAAATTTTACATTTGAGCATGACACTCCCCCCATAGTCTTCAGGGCAAGGGCTATAAGTTATGCACTGGGGGCAGAATAAGTTTTTAATTGAAATCTTTGTCGTAGAAACTTCAAAAAGGGCTCATTCGATTGGAAATTCAAAGGTCTAGTGCCCTTTTTAATAGTCGAAAGTGATTTGAGGGCAACTAACCACCCTCTAACGCCCACCTTTTCCCCAAAAACATCCAATCAAAATTTTTAGATAGCTATTTTGTTCGGCGTAGTTGATTTCCAGATAGAAATTATGTTTTGAGGAGGGAACTCCCCCACAGCGCTCACGGCAAGGGTTGTAAGTTATGCCCTGGGGGCATGTAAGGTTTTTATAGAACGCGTTGTCGTAGGAACTTCAAAAAGGGCTCATTCAATTGGAAATTGAAGTGGTTAGTGCCCTTTTTAATAGTCGAAAGTCATTGGAAGGCAACTAACACCTCTTCCACGCCCACCATTTCCCCAGACACATACAATCAAAATTTTGAGATAGCCATTTTGTTCCACGCAGTTTAAAGTTCAGGAAATTATACCTTTGAGCAGGACAATCCCTCTACAGTCTTCAGGGTAAGAGTTATAAGTTATACCCTGGGGGCATATAAGGTTTTTATCGAAATCTTTGTCGTAGAAACTTGAAAAAGGGCTCATTCGATTGAAAATTCAAAGGGCTAGTGTCTTTTTTAATAGTCGAAAGTGATTTGAGCGCAAATAACCCCCTCTCACGCCCACCTTTTCCCCAAACACATCCAATCAAAATTGTTAGATAGCCATTTTGTTTCACGCAGTTTAAAGTTCAGGAAATTATACCATTGAGTAGGACACTCCCCCCACAGTCTTCAGGGCAATGGGTTATAAGTTATACCCTGGGGGCATATAAGTTTTTATTGAAATCTTTGTCGTAAACACTTGAAAAAGAGATTTTTCGATTGGAAATTAAAAGGACTAGTGCCCTTTTTAATAGTCAAAAGTGATTTGAGGACAACTAAACCCCCTCTCACGCCCACCTTTTCCCAAACACATCCAATCAAAATTTTTAGATAACCATTTTATTCAACAAAGTTGAAATTTTTGGAAATTAGGTCTTTAAAGATGACGACCCCTCCCCCCCACAACCCTCAGGGTAAGGGTTTTAAGTTATGCCCTGGGGGCATGTAAGGTTTTTATAGAAAGTGATGTTGTAAAAAACATCAAAAAGGACTCATTCAATTGGAAATTGAAGGGGCTAGTGCCCTTTTAATAGTCGAAAGGGATTGAAGGGTAACTAACCCCCCTCTCACACCCACCATTTTCCCAAACACATCCAATCAAAATTTTGAGATATCCATTTTGTTCAACGTAGTCGAAAGTTCTGGAAACTGGTTCTTTTAGAATGATAACCCCCTCAGAGCCCTCAGTGCAAGGGTTGTAAGTTATGCACTGGGGGCATATAAGGTTTATATAGAAATTTGTTGTAGAAATTTCAAAAGGGCTCATTTGTTTGGAAATTGCCCTTTTTAATAGTCAAAAGCGAGTGGAGAGTAATTGACCCCCCTCCCACGCCCACCATTTAACCAAACACATTCAATCAAAGTTTAGAGATAGACATTTTGTTCAACGTAGTTGAAAGTTCTGGAAATTATGTATTTAAGGATGACAAACCCCCCAGAGCCCCCAGCGCAAAGGTTTTAAGTTATGTCCTGGGGGCATATGAGGTTTTTATAGTTAGAGTTGTCATAAAAACTTCAAAAGGGGCTCATTCAATTGGGAATTGAGAGGATAGTACCCTTTTTAATAGTTGAAAGTTATTGGAGGGTAATTAACCACCCTCTCACGCGCACCATTCCCCTAAACACATCCAATGAAAATTTTCAGATAGCCATTGTATTCAACGTAGTAGAAAGTTCTGGGAATTAGGTCTTTGAGGGTGACACCCCCCCCCAGCCCTCATGGCAAGGGTTGTAAGTTATGCCCTGGGGGCATATAAGGTTTGTATTGAAAGCGTTGTCATAGAAACTTCAAAAGGGCTCATTTGATTGGAAATTGAAAGGGCTATTGCCTTTTTTAATAGTTGAAAGTGATGGGAGAGCGACTAACCATTTTCCCAAACACATCCAATCAAAATTTTGAGATAGCCATTTTGTTTAATGTAGTTGAAAGTTCTGTAAATTATGACTTAAGAGGATGACAACCACTCTCACAGCCCTTAGGGTAAGGGTTGTAATTTATGCCGAGGGGGAATATAAGGTGTTTATAGAAAGCGCTATCGTAGAAACTCAAAAAGGGCTCATTCGATTGGAAATCGAAAGCCCTAGTGCCCTTTTTAATAGTCGAAAGTGATTGGAAGGCTTGAAATTTTTATAGTAAAGATCGATGTGGGTATAATGTATGAATTTTTTTTGTTATTGTTGTTGTTGTTTAGACCAGGGCGTTTCGTATCGAAGGAGCTGTCGTAGGAACTTCGAAAAGGGCTCATTTGATTATAGAAAAGGCTTATGCCCTTTTTAATAGTCGAAAGTGATGGAGGGCAGCTAGTCCCCCTCCCACGCCCACCTTCCCATTTGCCTTTATGTTTAAAAACTAAATGTTGCCTTAAGATTAAATCAAAATGCACTGTGTTAATGCTAATTTCCAATAAGGCATCTCAGCAGTATCCCAAGAACGACTGAGGGTATTATGTTCAAACTTTCGGGGCTACTTCTGCTCTTAAAATTTAACCAAGTCAAAATAGCGTAAGTGTATCCAACCTACCAAAGAAAGTAGGCAGATTTTTTGCGAATGGTAACAAGTTTTCCATTTCAGGTCAACTAGAGGAGGTATGAAACGAAATTAAACACTACTATTTGTGTCCAGATTTGCACAGAGATAATTTGCACTTTATGGAAAAAAAAAAATACCAATGAATGTGCATTGTCAGTTTAATACACATATACTGATATTTAGTAATCAAAATGTTAATATTATTTGATTTATTAAAGTTATAAAAGTAAGAACATTTATATTTGTTTCAGTAAAGTGCAAATTATGTTCTGGCCTTGGGAAGGCACAGGGGTTTTGAGCCCAACTTATGTTAATTTCTGCTCGTTTCGAGTTTGACTCGGTTATTTATTGTAATTTCTGCTCGTTTTGGGTTTCATTTATTTATCATCGCTGATTGGCGGTAGTTTGACGCTTCGTAGATTATTTGATTTTATTTTTGCTCTTGTTTTGTTTAATGGAGTTTTTTTTACCTTTCTTTGAAAAACTTATTTTGTCGAAAAAGTTTTTTAAATTAATTATAATTAAACAGCTTTTGTGATTCAGGAATCATTCTTAAATAAGTGGAAAATAATCAAACTTAGGTTATTATTAGTTTTAAAAAAATTTAAATTTAATATACTAATTTCGTTTTATTCATTTACGGTGAGCAATCCTCAAACCCTGCATTAATTCAAAACCTTCAGAAATTAAATTAAAAAAAAGAATTGTTTTTTTTTAACTGAAAGTAAGGAGCGACATTAAAACTTAAAAAGAACAGAAATTATGCGGTACATAAAAGAGGCTTCCTTTTCCTCAACGTCCCGCTCTTTACGCTAAAGTTTTTTATTGTTTTAAAAAGTAGAGTTCTGAAAAAGAGTCAAACTTTAACGTAAAGAGCGGGGCGTTGAGGAGGGGACAGCCCCTTTCATATTCGGAATAATTTCTGTTCGTTTTAAGTTTTGATGTCGCTCCTTACTTACATTTAAAAAAAACTGCTTTTTTATATTTAATTTAAAAAAGAGCTAACGGACCACCTCTTATGCCTAGAGAGTTCTCCTCCCTTCTCTTTTCCCACTCTATCTTTCATTTTCAACTTGTTTAATTTATTCATTTCGATTGACATGGTAGTTTTTGTTGTCGTTAATTTTTTTCTTTTTTCTCTTTTCCTTTTTTTCCTTTCTTTTTTTCTTCTTCTTGTCCTTGTGTTTAATTTTAGTTGCTATTATTTAATATTATGTTTAGTCTCCCACTCTCACAGGTCAAGAGCCTTTGTGGGGGTCTAAAGTTTTTTTTTTTATTTTTTCTCTGTTTCCTTTAAATGAATTGATTGATTTATTGATTATCTAGAAAATAAGTTTATTGCAAAAAAATAAAATTATGAGAACTTCTAAAAACACTCAAAACAGTGTAATATCAAAATTGAAATCACATCACTGGAATCACCATGGTCAATAATCCCAGACAAAAAATTGCATTTCCCCATTGTGAACAACAAAGAAAATGGCGTTTTCACGTGAGAAGCGCCGATGTGTCTCCTTTGTTTTCTTCTATTTTTCCAGAGGTCGTAGAATGTTAGGAGAGAGCTTATTTGAAAGGAACTCGCTATATCTAGCGCCTGTTTTTTTTAGTAACAAAAGATGAGATTTAAGTAAAACACAATTTTCGACAAAAACTTCAGTACCTAAAGCTCTTCCTCAGCAGCGTCTCCAGCTCAGAGGTGACAAGTAGTGATTGGTGGTACCCTTCTCCAGAGCGGCGTCTTGCAATAGATTCAATTATATTAAATAATAAAATGAAGTCAAATAAATATTGATATGCGCAAAAGGCAAAACTGTTTAGTTTGAAACTGTGTAGTTATGAAACACATAGTCAGTTAGATAAGAAGAATATAGGAAACCCACGGCGTTTTGAAATACCCCTTTCCATGATAGCGTACGGGGTATGGAATAAGATACTGAGTCAATAGCCCAGAATTGCGATCGGGGAATAATGTATAGAAGTCCCAAATTTTAGAGAAACAGGACCTTGAGCATTTGCTCATTGTAAGTCTATTTTATACTATAATCTTAGGACAGATCAGATTGCTTTGATCATAAGAGTAATGATTTATTAAATGTTTCTCTATCTGTAAATCTTTAGTCGAGCCCTATTCTTGTTTGTATTCCTTGAGCCAATAGATATAATCCAGAACTACCCTAGTTGGCCCTGATTAGCTTCGGAGGAGGGGATCTCGCGTCCAAGCTTAGGACCAGCCATGTACCGTGTTCAATTTCTGAGGATTGTTTCATCTGGATGGTATCCACCTTTATCGCCTCGGTCATGGCCCACGTAGCTATCGAAGAAGAGTAGATTCACACTTTATGAGGTGACTCATCTCTGCTTTGTGAAATTACTTATCTGTGCGCATGATTTGTGTCCTTGGGCTATGGGTGTGTTTACTAAGAAGACAGCCCAAGGCAGCATTTGCCTTTACCAGCCTTGATGATATCTCTACATCTAGATCTCAATTTGGAAGGGAGTTGAATCATGGTATATGACCTGCTTGAAAAACTGGATATTCTGACCGCAATCTTTCATTATAGGAATTGGTAAAAAATTCGAAAAACTTGAAACAGTGGAAACACTGGAGAATTGTAAATTCTGAAATTTCAAGGGAGCCATGTCCCAAAGACTGAGCTACGTACGTCTTGTGTTAACTAATAAAACAATAAAATTAGAAAAAATTAATAAAAGAAGATCAAAAAAAAAGAAAAAAAAAAAACGATTTTTACATGGGAAGCGTTTTTTCCCAGCATCCATTTTTTTCTCCACCGCTAGCAGGGCACTGAAGCATCATAGGGAGCTATTTAAATGCTCATTTTAACAATGATTTTATATTTATCCGCTGTTTTTAAATTCGACTTGATAATGCCAACACAATATATGGCACCCAACAGGATATTTTTGTTTGCCATTTGGGGAGCGGCAAGGCTTGAAAGTAATCTCTCTCTTTAAGCTAATCTTTCTCTAACAGCCAAACAACCAACAATCTAAAAACAACGAGAACTGCAACTCTTTTTCAACAAAATAAAACAATATTATAATTCTGACAAAAATCTGAACAAAACAATCTTTTCGAATACACTATAACCACAATCCAAAAAAACTCAACAATTCATAAGAAGTTCAGAAAAGATAGGACCTCCATCAACCCAAAAAATAGTATAATACGAACTATCTTCTCCGAAAATAAGAGTCTATGCATCGACAAACGGTAAAAATAGGAATCAACTACACAAGGACAGGGTCCACTAATTTCTATGGACCTGTCCTAGAGAAGCGAATCACCTGTGTTGAAAACGAATCTACAGGTACTTCAAAAGTACACCCTGGAATAAATGAAATATCAAGGCTAGTTCAGAATAAAATACTCCATATATACTTGTATATGCTCCATATATACTGAGAGGAGGGGTGTGGTTCCCTCCCTAAGGAGCGTAAGAAGACCTACTATCCTAAGAAAACTTTACGGGAAATATATACTGCTAAATTTTCAAAATTCTCCATCTTTTGATTTAAAAAAGGAAGAAACGACACAGATTTTTCGGCCGCTCATTTTTTAATTTATCTAAAAGAAGATTCCTTCAGAGCAATTTGAGGAAAGAATCACCCGTCCCTATTATCCCCGGTACGTGCACATACGTTCTAGATAATTACTATCTATATAAGCAGTTAGCTCATTCGAATAGACAAGAAGTCGCCAATAAGGGTATTGCTTCCTAAGAAAAAAATCAACCCAAACACCAACCCCATAATGATAGCTGTGTACACAACCGGTGCTTAAACAACATTCCAATAGATGAATGAAACATTCATATCCTAATTTCCCCACAAACTTAAAATAAAAACAAATAGAGCTTTAGGTGAAGCAACAATTTTTAACTAGGTGGTGAGGGGGGTTGGGGTGTAAGCTGAAAAAAACTTGGTATATTATGGCCTGGAATCGAAGCATTAATATTTCATCGAAACAGAAGAAATCAAGAAGAATATTATTCAAAGGTCAAAATTATTATTTTTCAACTCTGCAGATCTCCATCATATCAAACCTCTTAAAAAAAAGTGAAAACCTAATTTTTTATTTGATAACAAATCCGAAAAATTACCTTCACCGTAATTATAACAACATGCATAAATAAATAAATAAATAATGATAAGATGCATTTGACCTTATAAAAACTATGACAACTAATTTTATCTCTTAGCTTTTGATTTATAGAAAAAGAGGGAAGTGCAATCCTAGAAATCTAGTTGAAAATCTTAAACTTTTTTGAAAACATATAATAAACTTATACAATTTCGAAACAACTTGACGAAAATTAAAAATAACAAAACAGGTGATTCTCATAAATAAATATAAGGGCCATCTCAAGTCAAACTACATTAAGTGCAATGCTAGACTTGAAGGAGGATTTCAATTATAGAGCCAAGTAATCCCAGATAGGGTTATATCATCCATCCAGCAACGTTATTTGGGGAGACATAAGGGCTCTACTATTATTAGCTAATTTTAGCTATTATTAATATTATTTATTAATAATATAGTATTAATAAATAATTTATATTATTATATAGTATAATTTATATTATATATTATATAATACAAAAAATAATCTATATTATTATATAATATAAATATATTATAAAAATCATAATAATTTATATTATTAATAATATAAAGCTATTATTAATATATATAATATTATTAGCTTATTATTGGCTATTATTAGCTAGATACGAGGGTCTGTGGTGTGACTCTGTAAGCTCAGCCAGAGTCGACCCAGCTCAAAATGGGTACCTGGAGAAATCTGGGGAAGGTAAACAGGAAGGGTGTGCGAAAGCACAGGATGGTTGGCCCCAACCCCCCATTGCACTTCCTGGCTGAAGGGCCAAGAAACAGAGATCAGCACCTCCGGTAGGGACTGTTAAGTCCAATGCCGTATTCTTTACCTTTTTTTTACCATTAGATATGCTATACGCAAAAATGGAAACATATCTTTAAATTAGGTAAAAATAATATTCACCTTTTTCTAAGATAATTTTTAAATAGTTAAAAAAATTTTTTTTTAACTATAAAATACGTATATGTTAATTTTAAATTTTATTATTTTTTACTTAAATTCTGAATTTATGGGTCTTCAGTTTTTTATAATTATGTTTTTTTATGACAACTTTTTATAGATAGCTTAATCTTTTAAATGTAATAGTTATATGAGGTGGGATAATATTTATCTTGAAATTTCAGCATATACAATTCAAAGGGAAACATAAGCGGTTTCAGCGGTCTTCATTGAGAAACAAAAAGGTACAATATTTAGTGACCTTTTTCATGCATTATATTTCACGCGGGTTGACCTTACACAAAATTTGGACTCAGTTGTATGGCAATTGAGTTGTGGTGCCCTACACCCTCCCCCCAGCCTCATATCTGTCACCACTTTGTGCAGTTGTCTTTACATATTGTGTAGTCCCCCCCCCCTTGTCAGAAAACAAGCATGCGTATTAAAAACTAGCTTTTAATAATTACTTGATTTTTATTCTATTCGCCTTTATTTGGCGTTTATTTGTTATTTTTGTTCCATTTTTTATTCCATCTTATACTTTATTCTACTCATGATACAGAATAAGTAATTACTAAAAAGTTGTTTCTTGTTTCTGGCAGGAAATGTGTTTTGACTTAAGACGGCCAAGTAGACACACAAAGGAACAACAAAAAATCAATCATGAATCACATAATATATATCCAATATTATCACTAATAGATAATAGAAGAAAGTAAAGAAATTACTCAAGAAAAATCATCAATCTAAACATAAGAAGAAGAAACAGATGAAAAAACTATTTCACAACCTTCGTATAACGTTCGCATAATCACGGATCATTACAGGCACCCACGATGTGAACTATTTCTGCCATTCCCCATATAGTTAGCTCAGGTTCTACAGACGTCCGAGGTATATAAATACTAAGGGTGCATTCCACGACTTCATTGTCAGCAATAATCATTAACCACTTGTCCAAAACTGTGGACAATAAGAAATATCATAGCCCCTCTACTTATTAAAATCATACAAGGGGCTAATTTTCCAGCTCCTTCTGCTTATGTTGAGGAAATCACTTTGAAATGTTTTAGGGACAGAAGAGTCTCACGACCATCGACAAATCAACAGATCCGCAATTTGCAAAAAAGTGGAATTGCACAACTATTCAACTTGTTTTCGCACAATTAAATCACAACTCTTTCGTTTCATTAAGTAACTGTTCGAGAAGTGAGTTTTTCTGTCCATTGCTGCTCTGAGGAGGTGGTCCTGGAAGGGATATCATGTCTTCAGGATTATAATTTTCAAAGCTTTCCCATGATAATGTTGTACTACCAGTGTTGTCACCTAAAGAGAAAAAAATGAGAATGGAAATCCAGAATAAATAGATCATAATTAAAAAAGAAAATCCATTAGCAAGGATTTCAAACTTGGGTCATCAAAACAGAGAAGGACATTTAGGGCTGTCCAAAACTTACATAAAATACATTTCTGCTCCATGACCTGGATTACTCCCTCCCCCCTCTGTATCTCTCCCTTTTCCTTATAATAGTAGTTTTCCTTCAATTTCGCAGACCATAGCTTATTTGATACAAACTAAATATTTTTAAAACACAGATATCTATATAACACAAGGCAACGATCAAGTTTTATTCTATGGTTTTTAATGGAAAAATATCGAACAGTTTTGTTTTTTAGAAAGAGAGAAAGAGAGAGAGAGAGATAATTAAGACAAGTCAAAAATATATCCAAAAAATTACAAAGCCCTATCTGGTTCTGACAGAATGCCAAGAAGCCCATGTCAAACCCTGCCTGATGACTAACAAAGACAATCTTGGCCAAATTAACAGCTTCCGTTAATGGCAGATAATAATATACTCTTACAAAAGCAGTCATCTGCCAGGTTTGAGCCCGGGGGAGAGCAGCCACCCAGCTTGTGCTCTAAAACAGACACAAATAAAAAATAGTATATAAATAATAAATAAAATGAATATAAATGGCAAGACCATTTGGTATCAGAACTTTATTTCCCAAACTATATAAGTAATTATAAGTTAATTAACAAGAAATGAATTTCGCCACTCGTTATGCATATATTTTTTCATCCTTAAGTATTTGTTTTTGGAATTATTAATTGTATTTTTGTCCAATTATTTACAATACTCTAAAAAACAACAACTCACAACCTGAAATTACGCACAAAGTAGATATAAATGAGGACAAGTATTAGTCAACCAAATTAACAGGAAACAGGCAGGGTTGTCACCTGAACAAGAAACACTAGAATTTCGCTGCCTAGCTTCGCTGCACAGCTTTGGTTAGCTTCAGCAAAAAAAAAAGTACTACCAAGGCAAAACTTCGTTTTTGTCTCTTCTCCATCAATAAAACGTTGTAATTACCATTTTTTTATATTTAATTTTTTTTTTTTAACAATAACTGATGACAAGTTCCAAGTTCCTTTAATATGGTATGAAAATACATTGATTCTGCTAAAAGCCAACTTTATTCGTAATTTTATGACACCCAGTAAATGTTGTTACATTTAAAAAATGCACGAGCTAATATTGTTTTACTTGAAAACTTAGAACCCAACCCAAGCTATATTGTTATATCTAACAATACAATATGCAGAAATTAAGGCTACTTTGCCTCAAAACCAAGAAACTATCAATTTTTTGTCCAATGCATTTGAAAGAAAGAGCAATTTGGTTTCCAAGAGATTAACATAGAAAAACTTTAATAAAAATTGCGAAACTACTTTATTGCGTTTTACCTATATTCATATACGTTACGCAACAACTTCCTTGAAGACTAATTTCATAATATCAAATGTACCGTGAACAAATAAAACACAGACCAGTCAGCCCAAGTCTGTGAGCCCCCACCCCAGGAAATGAACAGGAACGACGATTCATTATTACAATTCACTTTCCATGATAGAGATGGAATAGATAGTTGTTACCTCTAAGAGTAGGCACTTAAAGCATTCATCTAGCCCCTTGACCTTGAAGCCGGCCTAGCACCTGGACAGTAAAGGCGACACCCAGGCCTTTGTGTGCTGATGTCGGAAGTTACGCACATCTAAAACTATTACGCGTATCTAAAAACTGGTTAGAGAAGGCACAGAACAATTGAGTGATAGGAGCGCATATGACCTAGTGGTTGAACGCGTCAAACCCCAAACAACAAACAACAACAATTGGTTTTTCAGTAATAGAAGGAATCTAAAGGGAATTGACCAAAGGAAAAATTGCTTCAAAGGAAAAACCACCAAAAAAAAAAAATTATTTCTATAAAACAGCCAAGAGAGGAACAGATTGTTATTAAAATGGTAGCTTTAAACGAATCGATAGATATCTTAAAGCTCTTTCAAAACCATATGCTTAACTTATTTTCATAAAAGATTGGACTAAAGCCCTTTTTGCAAAACGCCACGGAATTCTTGTATTATATTATTATTATTTTTTTTTCCGCTCCGTTATGGTCTTTATAGATGGTGGGGTATTAAACTATTATTATTATTTCAGATTTGGGAGGCAAAAAAAAAAAAAAAAAAAAAAAAAAAAAAAAAAAAAAAAAAAAAAAAAAAAAAAAAAAAAGAGGCGTAATTAGGGTAAATCGTTGTTTTTCGGAACACCTTCTTTAAGATTTAACGAAACTCGGGCAGCAAGCCAACAAAAACAGTATGGGAAAACATACCTTCGATATTATGATCTTTGATATTCCATCAGAATGGTACAATCTTTACTTTTAAGACTTTAACACATTATATAACACCGGTTTAATCTAACAATAACTGACAAATAATTTAACACCCTTTGCGAATTAAATCGTACCCTCGTCCAAAACGCACTTGCGTCATATTTACTAATGCCGCAATAAATTCAATTTTATCCGGAGTCCGAAACGGTCACGTTCTAAAAACGTCAGTTTCCGAAAAAAAAAAAACCGTCAAAAACGTCAATGAAAAAGGCACATGAAAATATCATAAACATCTTGACATTTCGGGGCACCATCCAAATTCAAAATTTGGATTATTACTTACTGTTGTTTGTGGCAGCTCAAGTGTGATTCCCAATGCTTCTAGCTCACTCTGGGTCAGGGTGTGACTGGTCATCAGTGGAGGGGGACCTGTTCTAGGCTGCACTCTTACTTGTTGGCCCATGATCTGGTGGGTAGTACCACGTGGAGATGCTAACGTCGCTGACAGTATGCTTGTGATGGAGATTGAACAGGTTGGGATGTCTGACTTCGGGAGCCAACGGCAGCTCGGAGCTCCTGGCGAACATAATCCTGCTTCGGGATTGATGAGGCCTGACTTGATATTGCAACTCCTTGTGAACAAATAAGAAAATAAGTAATAGTATATCAGATTTTGCAATCCAAAGCGTTTAGGCATTAGATTTTTTTTTTTTTTTTCAACAAGCAATAAATTGTTAAGTTGTCCTGACATAAGTAAAGTTCCACTTTGGCAGCAGAATTTAACATCAGTTGACTGAAAAAAAAAATCAACGCAAGTTGAAAAATTCGTTTCTCTGGCCTTCAAAATTCAAAGCCAAATAAATGAAATCTGGTTTAAATGAACATCTCCTGTTTAAGCATTAATGAGAATGTGTTATTTTTATTCTTTTTTGGACCCAAGTATTCAAAATTTTTGTAGTTGTCGTTAAGGAGGCTTCTAAAAGCCTTTTTTTTAAGCAGTTATACCAACTGGAATTTTTAAAATTTACTATCTTCTGCCAGAGCTTAGCATTGTTACAAGGTAGGGATCTATAATCACATTTTGCATGAAATATATTTGCAAAAAATTTAGTAAAATTTTGACAACGAACGAAACCTCTTAACTCGTGAGCTGATCTTTTAGGTACATATGAGAATTTAAGAATTTTTTTATTATTTTAGAATTTTTGAAATTTTTTTTACAATTTCTTGAGAACTTTTTTATACACACACGACAATTTTTGAACGAAATTTTTAATGTTGACTACTTTAACAAGTGGTAGTGTGTCAATTCAAGATATTTCAAAAGGACCATCTCATTTATAGTTACTATAAAGGTAAAATAAAACTATATTAGAGGGGGAAGGGAGGGGGCAACTGACTTCAAACACAAGAAAGTATTTACTCAAAGGGAGATATCTACTAAATCCATAAAACGGGGGGAAAGGTAGCTCAATTGGGTTATCAATTGGGGGTTATGTTACTTGTTTTCATCTTTTTTCTTTTTTTTTATGCAAAAGAATTTTAGAGAAGCTAAACCAGAAATGCTAAATCGAGCCTCGAAGACTACTAGTGCGAAGGAGTATTGGCGTTAAAGTTATTCATATAATAAATGTTTTTTTATGAATAAACAGAATGAGAAAATATCTTAATATTGCAAAAGCAAAAATAGCGCCCGAAGGCTGTTAATGCCGAAAAAGTTTTGGCTCTAAACTAATTTACATAACGAATATTTACATATTAATTCAGTATCTTAATTAGGTTTTACAATACCATCAACAATACGTACATTTTAGCAATCAGTTATCGTAAAAAATTCATTATTCCCATCAGTCAGGTGTCATTCATTTGCACAACATATTTTTTCCGGGTTCTTTGACAAGGTGTTTCTAAGATTATGGCAAACTACATTAAGTTATCAGTCACAGCAAAGCCACTACTGAACAATACTACTATGGACCTACTAATACTTTTAAGCGGCGACGCACTAACTACTCTTGACCAGGGTTACCATATGAGTGTGAAGCTCACCATGTTACCATGTTGAGCAATTCTTTTTTTTGTGTTTTGTGCTAAACTTTACAAAGAAAACTAAATAAAAGTACACACATTGAAGATTGTGTGCATTCATTTTTTTTTTTATTTGTTTACTTACTTTAACAGAAAATACTGATCAATGTGTGATTGAATATAAATTACCCTGCTGAATCGCTCTTTCAGAACAGCCCAGCAAAAAAATGACAATTATCTCGGAAGTTTAAAAATGTCTTTAGGCCTTATAATAACTTAGTAAGTAACTATTTCGGAAAGAAAAATGTACCGCCTTTGGCAACCCTGCTCTTGACATCAACTTAGCTGTTGATTCCCCCTCTTCAATGCTACATTCTAACCCAAATAATGGGGGAAAAATGTAGCGCCTTTGG
This sequence comes from Artemia sinica, assembly GCA_027921565.1. Lineage (NCBI taxonomy): Eukaryota > Metazoa > Arthropoda > Branchiopoda > Anostraca > Artemiidae > Artemia > Artemia sinica. The sequence continues at coordinate 55,243,477 of CM051264.1, forward strand.
CAACCCTGCTCTTGACATGAACTTAGTTATTTAATTCCCCCTCTTCAATGCTACATACTAACCCAAATAATGGGGGAAAAATGTAGCGCCTTTGGCAACCCTGCTCTTGACATGAACTTAGTTATTTAATTCCCCCTCTTCAATGCTACATACTAACCCAAATAATGGGTTTTGTATAAAATATCTAAGTTTTAACAACTACAGCGGCATAAAAAAACGAGCACAATTTAAAATCACTAATCAGATCAGGAATAGCAATGACATTACATTTTGCTAATCCGTGTGCATTAGAACAAAAATGGGAGAAAATAAAATCACAAAATAAATGATAAGCAGAAAAAAGAAAAGAAACCGTAGCTCGAAACCGAGAAATTAGAAAGTCAACGGTTAAAAAAATACTTCTTTCGTTTATCTTACATTTTTTACTTTATTTCAACTTTTTATGATATTTTGTTTCTTAGAGCTTTTCATGATTTCTTTTATGCTTTTTATTCTTCCTTGCATTATATGAAAATATTATGCTTATATGAAATTTCCAAAACACGTAAAATCTTGGAACTATTTTTAGGAGGCCGGGCACAATTACTTTTTTTAAATTTGCTTTGACACAATTAAGTAAATTTGTCATCAAAAATTGGGGAGTAATCTTATTATACCCCGTCTTCATGTTAATCCGGAATTATAGATGTTTTTTTTTAGGTAAGAAAGGCTTAAAAAGTTTTCATGGTTTAATAACATAACAAGACTACAAGAGTAGCCTATTTTTCCTAAACAAACAACGAAAGCATTCAAAGCCTTTGAACGACCTTGAGCAAGACTTATTTACTGAATGAGTAACATATAGGATGCACTTAGAAACACCATTATATTTTAAAATAAATAAGATCTAATTTATGAAGGAAAGCAGCTAACTGAAGGAAATTTATGAAGGAAAGTAAATAACAAAGAAAAGTAAGAACACATAAAACGATAAAGTTTACCAAACTTTTTGGATAAAGTGAGACCAGCCCTTTAAGCAAAATAAGGTGACACAAGCAAGCAACACCAACACAAACAGAAAACCAAGCGTGCCAAAGATAACACAAATTGCCAAACACATAAAACAAAGGTCACGAGCTCAATAATGGCTAAAATAATTGCACCTTGTTGCTTAACCGTCCGTTTTATAAATTAAAATTTCACAACCCCCTTCCCTCCCTTCAGAAAAACTTAATGTACATAACACCGATGGCTTTTAAAATTCTACTTGTTTGAAACAACTTGTCATCTTTTAATGTTCATTGGCGTTAAAACAATACACATTTATAGGAAGCAATAAGAAAACGAAAAACTAAACTTTAGCACTTGTCTGCACAGAGAATAAACAAAAAAAATAAAATAAATAGAACTACAGTTTTCAAGTTGACAAAAAAGACGAAAAATTAACTTAGACAGCAAGTGCGAGAAACAATAAAACTCAGAAGTGCATGTGTATTAATTTCGCATCAGCATTGAGCTTGCAACCAGTAAAAGAAATTCCCCGTCAAACGTGGTATGGCAGAGTCTTACCACGAGAAGTAAAACGTCGTTCAGTAGATGTCTCCATTGTCGAGGCGGCCAACTCTCCATTGACACGCTCAGCATAAGTGTTAGCAATAAGACCGCCACCGGCATCAGGCGGGGAGGGGTAAGCTGGAATCGGAGGTACATGCGCTAGACGACTGTCGTAGTGATACATAGGTCTAGGCGAATCTTGGTAACAAAAAGGTGGGTAGCTTGGCTCGTAATGGTGGTATGGCATAGGATAGGGAGGGTAGGGGTAATGCGGGTATCCATGTGGGCGGTATGGAGGTGGTCCACCTGAAACGGGATGGACGTCGTAAGGATGACTTGGCGTTGATAACTTTCCAAAGTCAGCCAGCTTTAATCATTGCTACCCAAGTGTCTTTAATACGAGGCGGAGTTCCAGATTCACTATTTCCAGTATTTTTCTTTTATATATATATATATATATATATATATATATATATATATATATATATATATATATATATATATATATATATATATAATATATATATATATATATATATATATATATATATATATATATATATATATATTATATATATATATATATATATATATATATATATATATATATATATATATATATATATATATATACAAAAAACGAGAAGGGAGGAAGAAAATCACACAGAGTGTGAACAGTTGGGACTAAATTCCCACTCACTACATTATAGAAGACTTAAAATAATTTTTCATGGCGTGCAAATACAAAAATAGTTGCGATATAAACAGTATAATGGCGTAGACGCACACGAGACAATACCCTCTAAGTTTCTGTATCTTTTATTTAATAATGAACGAGATAATATTTGCTTTCTTCAGACCATATCTGAAGCAGATATCTGAAAAATATACCAACTTTTATCACTCGTGATGATAACTACCACCCCACCCCCTCCAAAAAAATGCAATTCGCATTAGGCAAATGGTTCAGTTGGCAGGTTCCATTTTCTGATGATAGGAGGAGCATCCACAGTCAAACTTAACTAGCTCTTTTCCCAAATTCCGAGAGATAACCGAAAATAATTCACATAATATACATGGCACTTATCCTAATTCTCCCTTTCTTAAATAATTCGAACTTACTGTGGATTTGTCTTTTCGCCAATGATTAAACGTTCTAACTGTCAACTTCTCGGAAGTATTAAAATGGTGTGTCCCCGAAAAGAATTTTCTCAAAAAAAGAAATTGATGACAGGTTCCTTAAACATATTTTTAAAGTACCTCATTTCTGCTAAAAGACAACTTGATTGCTAATTTCCTGACACCCTTGAAATGGTGTTACGCTTAAAATTCACCATATTTATATTCAAAAAGGGCAAAATTTTAGATTTGAAATATCGTTGATAACTAGCACATGGTCTGCTCACACAATTCGATAAAACGATTAGAGTAAAATAAGCCATTCCTTTAGTACATCCTTGAATGGGTTAGAAATGGCGGTGGGTTGCTCGGTAGAGCGTTACAGTTTTGGAGAACGACTTTACACCGTCCTCACCATATCCTGTCCGTTTGTCTTACAATCTCTGCTCAATTTGATAAATCAGTGCTGATGACCTTCAATGTGATGGTTCTTGTTTTTAGCGCAAGCAAAATGTCGGCCGTGTGGCTGAACAACGCTTGGTCATGTGAAACCTTATGATATCAATATTCAGCTCAATTGCATTAACTGTTGATGTTCAATATCAGGCCAGCTGTATCCATAGTCAGAAAGCACAGCAGAAGAAAGTTCTACAACATCCAAAACCACTTCGTAAACGAAGAACAGTCAATGACCTTAGACATATCCTCAGCAAAGGTGATGGTGGCCCCAAAAGAGTTTGAAACTAGAGCCATGGGGAAATTTATAATATCAATCATCGGCTTAGTTGCATCAATTCGGGCAGATGGCGTTCAGTATCGATGATACTTGTTTTTAGCGCAAGCAAAAATGTCAGCCGCGAGGCTAAACAACACTTGGCCATGTGAAACTATATGATATAAATATTCAGCTCAATTGCCTTAACTGCTGATGTCCAATATCAGGCCAACAGTATGCATAGTCAGGCAGGACAGCAGAAGAAATTTCTACATCATGCAACACCTCTTCGTAAAATGAGGAACAGTCATGACCTTATACTTACCCTCAGCAAAGGTGAAGGCGGCCCCAAAAGAGTTTAGAGCCAGAGCCATGTGGAACCTTACAATACCAATTCATGGCTCTATTGCATCAATTCGTGTGATGTCGTCCAATATAAATGACTCTGTGGGACTAAAATAGTTCGTAGCGCAGCATAACCCTTTGGAAACATCAAGTACACAGGACACCGCCTTCCAGCTTAGTGATACTCCATTTTTGTAAAGCATTGCCGTTCTGTATATACTTTGCATTGAATACTAGTGACGTATCATACGGAGTCAAAACGTATCAAAACAAATTATCTCGACTTGAGTTGCCTTATAGATTATTACCATGCCTGAAAATGTCCCTAACATTAAACTCCGTAATTTTTAACGTTGCATTAAGTTCAGTGCCATGTACTTACAATATCTTGTGAAATAGAAATGTATCTTGTAATATATTCCTAGTTTTATAAAGAAAGTATGTAAGCCCCGGGTATGACACCTCCCTTTTAGAAGCCCATTGATATCTCCGATTTCCACCTTGTCCTTAAAATAGATAGGAACTTTGAAATGATTTCTCATGATGCTGTCTATAGTGACTCTATTCTAAGCTTTCTAAACATCTAGGAGCTTATCCTTAAAACATAATTTTTCTAGTGTTTATTTAAGTCATATTTCGTTACTTGCTTTTAGCAATAGCGTCCATTTTCAAAGGGAAAAAGAGCTACTAAGGGATCTGAAATCAAGAAAGCAAAGTGCTTAAAAGAGTAAAAAATGGGACACCACGACAATGGCTAATTTGACAGTGTATGTATATACAAATCTTTAAATTAGCCAACCTGCCAACCAGTATTTTAAGCCTAGGATCCCAGCTGGACATAAGGAAACATTAAGAAAACAATTCTTACTCCATAATATGCAGAATAATCCTAGTTAACACATTTTGCAGGGTGAGAACCTTTATCTTTGCTTCTTTCCTTGTTTTTCCAGTTTTTCTAAGAAATTCATGAATTTCTTAGAGCCTACATATTCACAGACACAGAGTATATACCCCCACCCCCGAATGTGCAAATATATACCCAGAATTACATCCTCAATCTAAATATAACATTCATTTGCATCACAAATGAACTTTACTCCCATATTAGCCATGTGGTGGATGTCCGTAAAAAATCCATTTTAATGAAAAAGAGGCAAAACATACGGTTTCTAGTTTTTCCAACAAAGTCTTTAGTCTTTAATAAAGTCTATAGTATATTCCGTCTGTTCCATTTCTAATTACAAAACATTTTAATGAGCTATGTGAGCATTAATTATTTCCTTGCAATAATTGAGATGCACCACCATCGTAGCTGCTGTCATGGTTGCTTCATGTTGAGTATATCAAAGACACAAGCGTCTAAAAGTCACCGTGACAAGGTGAAGGAAATGCAAGAAAAGCATTTTTATTTGAAGTTTTCCAAGCCGTACCTGCATGTGTTTTGTCAGGTGCATTGAAATATTACGAAAACTGCGACAACACTTATTGATACAAAGGAGCGTCAGTTGAGAGTTAAATATGAAGCCTGAAATTTAAGTTGCGTTTTTTTTTTGTATTTTTTTTTTAAACGGTTTTCCCTGATTGTTCATATACACAATTAAAACAGACTTTTTTTTTCTTTTTTCCATTGTATTTATGCTGTTTTGCTAAATTCATGTTTTGAACATGGTGCTTTTCGAAATGCCTTGCAACATGATTCAGGTTCTCTAGTTGCTCCCGAGTGACTGTCCCATAGCGTACAATCTTTTCTCAGGAGATTATTGACAAAACAAAGGGTCAATATCTATGCTGAGTGTCTTGTCTCCAGACGAGTCTACTTTTCAAGATAATTTTACATGTACGACTTTCACATTATGGAGTAGCCAAAGATGTTAGTAGGAGAACATCTGGGGCAGCTGCCCCGGACGCCGTGGCTCGGGGGGGGGGACAGCGGCTAGGGATTTGCCCACTTTGAGCTAATTCTTCCTTTTGATTCGACTTTTGCTTATATTTGAGTCGAGAGGGGGGCGCTGTAAATAATTTTGCCCCGGGGAGCAACAGCCGCAGGAAGGGCCTTGCAGAGCGCCAGAGAAACAACAGACAGTGAAAGGTATCAAGTCGTTGGGTGCGTTTGGCATTTGAGCATGCTTAAAAAATGATCCTAAAATGTAAAGTATCAGTCAGCAGTGTCTTAATTGAGGAACTGACTCCCCAGTATTAAGGAGTCATCGACTCTTCAACAGTTTAAATGTCCGTCGGTTTGCATGAAACTTTATCAAACAATTGAAAATTTAGAGATAATTCAACATCATGGAAAAGATGATCCATGATAATCTATGTTCGCTAGAAACTTTTTGGAAGGAAGAGCGGGACAACTGCCGCAAATTGTATACTAAAGACCCTGTTCATATTCAACGGGAGTTCTTACTCGAATGAATGGAATAGAAAAAAGAGTTCGATATATGCTAAAATTTTACCAAAAACGGCTTTGTATTTATTCAGGAGGTAACCAGAATTTTTACTTTCGAGCAGTTCAATAAAGGCAATGACTTTTATTCCTGGTTCATACAGATGTGTTTTTTGCGTTTTCCTTCAGATTTCATCTGCTTTTTGTTGCAAGATCATGGATCATGACGGTTCAACGACTACGTTGAAATATTTCACCTGAATCGTTGAAAAAGCTGCTCATTGACAAAAACAGGTTCTCTACCCAACCCCATGGTTATAGTCTTACCCTGGGGGTTTGAATCTGCAGAATAAACTAACTTAATATGAATTAGTCCTGTAGTGGCGCAGTGGGTTTGACGATGTCTTGATAATACGGAACATAGAGATCGAACCTTACTATAGCAACACACTGAGGGGTCGACACAGGGACCTCAGTAGTCAAGAAGCATCGTTAATCCGATTACTTACTAACTTAATATGAAGGCTTTTTCTGGTGGGATGGGGGTCCAGTTAGCATGAGCTGTTTTGCGTCAGGCAAGAAAGCGGGAGTTGGTTGAACCCATGGTTAGACGTTAATGTTGGGAAACAAGATTAAAAACCATTTTGCTTTGGAGGGCAGGACTGCGAGCCTAGAAGACTTATGATTCCACCTTTTTTTAACGTATTATTTTACAGAAGTTTGTAACCAAATAGACATTTTACGCTCATGCCTCGCTTTGCCGTTTTCATTTTATCTGTTAAACTTGCCAAGAACTAGTGAAGATTTATAAGCCCTCAAGATCAGGATACAGACATTAACATCGCCAAAGATTTTCTTTTTCCATAGCTTCCAGTAGAAACAACAGTCCGGAGAGACAGTAACATAGAATGAATGAAGAGATTGACATATATGTTTAAATGTTAATCACTAACAAGAAAACAGTAAACGGTAAAATATAAGGTTTAAAAAAATACACAAAGGGAATTAGAAAGCAGTATGTTAATTAATTTAATTAAAGCTGGCTGACTATTGGCGTTCTACATATAGGCACTTAATATTGGCATAAATACCATGCACCAATCACTACGGTATGCGCTTATAGCAATGGCTAAAAAAGTGTTATCATCTCTAAAATGTGGCGAGCATGCAAACTACTTATAATGAGATTCCTGAAAAAAACTGTATTGTTATTGATGAAAAATGCACAAGTATAAGATTAAAAGCTTAACTACATTTAGTAAAAAAGTATGGAAGCTATTTCCCCTCTATTTGGCTAAAGGTGTCGGTTTAATCTCTGGGATACTAAACTGGTTAAGCCCGACACTCAATACCCGGTGGGAAACCGGTTTGGCCCGATAACCGATACTATAGTAAGGTTATATAAGGTTAAAACCTAGTGCAAAGTACTTACTAGTGCAAAAAAAATTTCCACGAGAATTTGCAAAAAAAGAAAAGAAAGAGAGCATTCAAAATATCAAGAAATCAATCCCCCCCCCCCCCAGTACCTAGCCCAGAGTGTTTAATGCATAGCTTGAGAACCCTTCTAAACACTTTGAACACTTTTTAAGTTTGTATCAGGCTAATATCTCAGAACAAATCAGAATATAACCAACCTATTAAATTTGCAAAAAAAGAAGAAGAAGAATGAGAACAATGAAAACATTAAAAAATGAAATCCCCCCAGTACCTAACCCAGGGTGTTTAACATATAAATTGAGAACCCTCCTCTAAACAGTTTGAGCAATTTTAAGTTTATATCAGACTAATATCTCAGGGAAAAAAAAAAAAAAATCAGAATCTAACCTGTCAAAACCTATCAGATTCTTGTAGAGGGGGTTGCCATTTATTCCCTCCTCCCAGGGGTGGATCCAGTATTTTTTTAGGGGGAGGGGGCAAAATAGGTTGATCCGATAAACTTTCATTAACACAAACTTGCGTTAATTAGGTAAATTACCCTACTTTAGGGGGGGGGCACCCCTCCCCCTTGGATCCGCCACTGCCTCCTCCTCCCATTTTTGCTGAACTATACAAGTCTATATCGTTAAGAAGTGTCTGAAGAAGAAGTGTCTACCATGATGGACGACACGCGCCATAACTTAGGGGAGCAAGCAATAAAAAAATTAACTTAAATGTTATAGCCTACAGGAAATGTCACCAAATACTTTTAGCCCAACAACTACGATACTAAAAAACATAAATGAATTGCATTATATGCTTGATTTTTATTCTATTTCTCTATGTACATCAAACAGTCGAATAAAAAGATCTAAAACCATTTGATGATTGAAAAGCAAATATTACATCAGAGTAGCCAAATCACCAAAACGGCAAGACTAATAAATTAAGAACAAACCTATATAAAGTAGAATATGATTTTCCAGAAATTTGATTAGTTATTCTGGTAATTTAGTTTCATTTCATTCGACTGCTTCTAATATTTTTTTTTTGAAATTGTTCTATGTTTACCATTGTCTAATATTTCCTTTTTTAATTTTTCTAGCCTATTACATGGTGTTTTCATTTTAGCATAGTTTTTTATTTTGCTAAAAAAAAAAAAAAAAAAAAAAAAAAAAAAAAAAAAAAAATCCAAATGTATTCGCAGAAAAGAAAAGCTTTTCAGTACAATAATAATAATAATAATAATATAATAATAAAATAATAATGAAATGATGACTGTAAAGATCTATTATGAATGTTTAAATACAACCTTTACACTAATAATAATAACAAAACAGAACAAAATTTTTCATACGTCTATAGTTGACAAACATTAATTGTTGTTTAAAATAGATGGGGATTACAGGCAAATTTATTTGATAGGCCTAAATTCAAAATGCTAAATCAAAATTTCAATTTCAAATTAGCTTTTTATATCACTATCCAACATGTCTAACACAATTAAAAGAGTCCACGCCTTCCTTTTCTTTATGAGTCTCTTTGATAGAAGATAGACAACGAGTGGAAGAGACCACCCCTTTCCTCTCCTTTTATATCAACAGCCATTCTGGAACTATAGCGCGGCATTGCTTTGATATTAATATAATAAGAACAATGGAATGGTATTTTTATTTGTTTTTTTTTTAGCGCTACTTGCCTTATTCACGTTATTACCCAAAAATTAAGGAATCTTACCACTGTTTTTCGCCCATTAAGACAAGCTACTACAACAATTAAGACGGGTATAGAAGAATGTATAGCATAAAAAAGCTCCTTTATATTCCTGAAGAAAAAACTATTCCAGCGAAAAACTAAAAAAGGTGAATTTTCATTCCCCTGTGCAATTATGAAAATGTGACATACGTTCTTTTGTTTTGGACGCGATAACTTTATGGATCATGTTTTTAGACAGGTTATAACTACAATTCCTCTATCCGAGATTTTTTTTTTTTTTTCATGTAATGCAAGTATGTCAATCAAGAGCATAAAGTTCTGTCAAACTATCTAATCTTATATAATAAGTGACGAAATATTTTTTTTATCAGGTTCCACAGCGCCATCATCTGACGATACACCAGAGCTACAAAAGCTTTTTTTTATCACATCTTTTCCTAAAGCAAACTAGGAGAAGGTTCGTTTGGGACAACCTCTCATCGGAAGTCATTCCACTGTCATTGATGAGATTTCTACACGATCCAAAAGCACTATGGTATTTTTATTTCTACGATGTGCTTATTTTATTCAATAAATGCTCCTAAGGCTATCTACCCTTATGATTTAATGAGGGAAAAAATTAAAAAGGACATAAAAAGTAACAGCAAGTGATATATACAGAATAAGTTAACATGCAAATATTAATAAAAACATTAATAAAACAAGAAGAGCAAGACGTTGACAAAAAAAACTTATAAGGTATGTACAAATCTGTAAAGGGAAAAGAAAATAAAGAGCCGCACCTTGTAAGACCTGAGCACCTCCAATTCTCTGACCCCTCGTTGGTTGGTGGGGTGGAAGGTACCCACTAGTAGGCGAAGGGTTGTCTCCTCCAACGGAAAATGGTGACTGACGCGCTTGTGGCGTGAGCGGCGTCAAAGGACTAGGACTAGTGACGGACAAGCTTCGCGGAGTAACTGGCCTTGGTTGGTTGGTCACACCTCGAGGGCTTGTAAGGGCCGACTGAAATTACACGAGTTTAATACATTTTTCTCAATAATTTGTAAACTGAATTTGACAAGATTTGTCATTCTCATTAAGAATTGACAAGACAGCAAAGGGCTACTATTCTAAAGAGCTCTCAGATGACAAAAAAAAAAAAAAAAAAAAAAAAGAAGATCAAAACAGAAGGAACTCAGAAAAGGTCCTTCCCGAGAAAAGCTTGATGAAGTTAAACCAATTTCTAAAAGCAAGTAGTATAATTCTCTAAAAGAGTATTTTTCAACTATTTCTTTTCTGTTTCACACACACAGATTGACAAAATCCCAAAACAGCGCCACTTGCGATTGCTTCCTTACAGACACCACCACTCATTCCAGAGAAAATCTACTAATTTCACTGAACCCCCTCTTTCTTATTGTTGGAAATTAAACTAGATTAATCTAATTAACGCATACCGGAAAATTATGTAAGAAAATAAGTAAAATACAAGAGCACTATACAAGAGAAACGAAAAAATGAAAGAAACTCACACATGGAAGACTATGATCTTTTTTTTTTGGGGGGGGGGGATAATTTTTTCCTAACGCCGTCTAAAAAAGGATTTCAAGATCTTGCTAGGCAACTTAAAACTCCTCAAATTCCCCCATTTTCCTTTACGACAACTGTTAAATGATGATAAAAGCCAAAGTGAAAGACACCGTCAGATCGAACTCCAGTCCCCTTGCCCCCTAACTAGAGCTCTCCTGACGCAGAATAATTTAAAAGTGGAGACAAATCTAGATTGAACATGAAGAAATTGTGTTTCTAAATTCAAACTCTCCCATTAACCTACAAGGAATAATTAGGAAAACTAGTTTGAAAAATCCTTATTTTTCGCTGCTGCATCTTGTATCGCTTTACAATGTACCAACAAATCATTTAATTTTGAATAAAGACGTAATTATTTTAATATCAAAATAAAAAGAAAAACAGCTTTGATAAAATCAATAAGACTAAAACACAAAGCGTGAGCATGCATAATAACAAATCATTTGTTGTAACCAAGAAATTAAAACAAAACAGAAAAATTTCAAATCAATACAATTATATATAATTTTTAATTGGCAGCAATAATTCCTGCTATTTAGCCATTTCTCCCTTTTCTCCTATTTAGTATTTAGGTTACATCTAAATTGATTAAATCTTAGCGTATATTGATGGCACTCGCCAATTTTGTCATTTCCTATTACATAGTTTAATTTTTTATTTAAAACATATTAAATTTTTTAATTTTCTCCTGTTATAAAATTTTCTCCTATTATATAATTTAATATTTATCCTATTCAGTCTGTATGGTAGAAGCTATGAATTAATGGGTTTTAGCAAATATTGATGGCCTCGGCCAAGGCCGTATTTAGGGGGAGGGGGGTTTCCGGGTTCGAACACCCCCACCCCGAAATTTTTGTCCGACTCGTAAAAACGTAGCAAAAATACATATAAACAAATTTTTGATGCGTTTTTGTTTTTGTTTTTTTGTAAGCCGACCTCCTGAGAAACAAATCCTGAATATACCCTTGGTCCAGGCCATTTTTTTTATTTTTAGTAGTTTTCATATTTTAAGCAAAATTATTTAAGAAAGAAATTAATTTAATCAATGACCTTTATCTAGGCCGTATCCATCATTTGATAAATTCCCCCCTCCTCCCAAATTTTTGTCTTTCTCGTTAAAACATAACAAAAAAGCATATAACAAATTTTTGATGCATTTCCAAAAGTTTTTTTTTAACCCCCTCCCCCCCTCAAAGAAAATCCTGGATATGCCCTTGACCTTTATAAAAAAACAATGTTCCATACTATTATACTGCAATTTATTAAGACCTAAATGTGGTGCACAGATTAGAATATACTAAAAAATAAATAATTTTATTAACATAAAAAAAATCACTAGGATAGATCAACAATATTAAACATAAAACAATGAATATACATAATATCAAATTATTTGCAGTAGCCAAGGACTTAAAACAAACAGCAAAATATCATGCAAATACAGCAATATATAGTTTTCAACTGACAGGAATAATTTCTACTACTTAGCCTGTTTAATATCAAGCAATATATTGATGACATTTTATGTTAATGAGAGCAGCTAAATTTTATATATTTCTAGCAAAATTATGAAATATTTGTTTTAATTACACCCCCCCCCATTAATCTCTCTGAACGTGCCTGCACCGTATGTAGCGTATTTTTCTATACATAAACGGTCATTAAGAGTATTAGAAAACTTTTTCATCTTATTAACTTTTCAATCTTATTAGTTATATCAATTTACAGATTAAAATGATAATAATAATAATAATAATAATAAAGACAGAGAGAATAACACTTATTTAATCTACATTTACTCACCGAAAATTGCAACTGATTTTGTGATTGCTGTTGGGCTTGACGAAGACTAGTGCTTAGTGGAGAATTTAGAGATCCGACCTGAAAACGAAAATCAAAATAACAAAAATTAAAGAATATAATATAAGAAAATAAGAATAATATATTTATTATTATATAATAATATATAATATATATAAATTTATAGCATATAATATTATAATTAATATATATAAATATATAATATATATATAATATATTTTATATATAAATATATAATATTATATAATAATATAATAAAATATTTATAGAACAAAATAAGAATATAAAAATAAGAATATAAGACAAAGTATTTTGGCCAAAGTGTTTTCAAGTACGTAAGACTTGAAAAAAGAAAAAAAAGAAAAAAAGGGGGAAGAGACAGGAGTGGATTAAGAACGATCGAAAGAGCAACCAGAGGTCCAATAACTCATGCATAATTTAAGAAAGCTTAAAACTTAGAAAAAGAAGTAAAGAAAAGGTGAGGAAAACATCACGTTAGCTTAAAACATGGGAAAAAAGAGGAAACTAAAGGCGATTGAAAACGCTGCAACTTGAGGCCTCTTATTTCATGCAAAATACAGAAGTAAAAAAGAAAAAACAATAAAGAAGAAAAAGAACAAAAACAGACTAAGAGAAATCGAAAGAGTGCAACCAGAGGCTCAAATTATTCATGCAAAAATTAAGCGAAAAGTACTTAGAAGGATGCTTATAATATGACGAAGTAAAAAAAAAAAAAAAAAAAAAAAAAAAAAAAAAAAAAAAAAAAAAAAAAAAAAAAAAAAAAAAAAATGGAAAGCGCGATGTTTGCTTAAAATGTGAAAGAAGTAATGAAAAAAAAAAGGTAAGAGAAAACTAAGGGCGATTGAAAGATCTGCAACTTGAGGCCTCTAAATTCAAGCAAAATACGTGCAAAAGGAGTCCAGGGTTCTTAAAACTTGAAACAAATGAAAGAACAAACGGGGATTGAAAGATCTGCAACTTGGAGTCCTTTAGTTCATACAAAACGTACGCTAATGGTATCCACAGAGCTCTAAACACTTGAAACAAAAGTAAAAAAAAAAAACGCAAAAACAATAAAGAAGAAAAAAGAAAGAGATAGACTAAGAGCAATTGTATAGCTGCAACTTGAGGCCCCTTAATTCGTGCAATATGGTACGCTGGAGATGTTCACAGGGTCCTTAAAACTTGAAACAACAGTAAAAAAGAAAAAAAAAGGCAGAAATAGCAAGGGTGATCGAAGGAGCTGCAACTAGAACCCCTTCCGTGCAAAATGTACGCTAGGATGCCAATATTAAACCTTGAAGCAATCGTAAAACAAAAAACAGTAAAGAAGAAAAAAGACAGGAGCAGATTCAGGACGATTGATAGAGCTGCAGCTTGAGGCTCCATATCTTGCGGATCCGATTTTAGTTGAATACCATTTTTAACTAGTTGCCTTAGTATACATCGGACTAGTATACATAGTATACATAGGACTTATACATAGTATCCATAGGACATAGGCCTTAGTATACATAGGACTATCATGAAGCCCCTTAAATTCTTGAAAACTTAGATGGCTTTCCGAATAGCTTACAAGGGGGTAATTAAGAGCAGTTGTCTCTTAAATAAGAAAACAGGGGTTCCATTGAGCTACTGCCAATTTCTGAACTGTTATTTATTCCTACAAAGAGCTGATATTTAGGCCGCTTTCATTAGTAATTAAAATAGAATCCTAAGAAAGGATTTCAAATTTAGCTAGTTTCTTCTTTACCTTCCACTGGTAAGGCGAAAACCGGTTTCTTGTAATTTTGGTGTCTCTGATATAATTTCGAAGTTGGAGATCGGACATAAATAACTCTGGGGTAAAGTAGCTAATGTTCCACCTCCCCCTTATCTTTACTCACACCTTATTTACTATTGTTTTGCGCCAGTTATAAAAAAAAATAATTAATTAATTTAAAGTTAATTCGTCGACAAATATAATGTGCCACTAACCATAACACAGACGAAAAAAAGTACAGATAAGCTATGAATGAACTAAAATCCAATGTATTGTACGTCTAGCCACAATGAAATTTTGCTGACACCGAGATTCAGACAAGAAAAAGAAGCTACAGCCAAGGTTTTCACCTGATCTTTATTTATTCTTGAATTTTATTAGTTGTGAAATGATATTACAGTTAAGATATCAATATTATTTATTAGTATCATTTAATGTAGAAACCAGTGAACTTTCTAAAAATGTTAAAATATACCTTATTATTAAAATATAATGTTAAATGATGTTATTAAAATATTCTTTATTACAAAATATACTTTATTATACAAAAATCCGACATTAGCTGACGCTGCTCACCCCAAACCCATATTTACTTGAATTTTCAACAGAGTCAACAAAGCTTTCAGAAATGAATTCACCAGTATCTAAGACCGAGAAGAGTGTCTGAAAGACAGTTTTATACAGGTTTGTCGATTAAGGATTGACAGAGTTAATTATAAATGTGGATTATGTAAATTTCTTCGGTATCAAGACTGTAGAGATATTTGAAACCTAGTAAAGAACAAGCCATAGCATATACAGGAGTTACTTAGCTGCCTGATTCGCTGATGTTCGTCTCTTACTATTCCAAATAAGTGTAAGTGTCTGATAAGACAGTTTTATACAGGTTTATCCCTTGCTAGAGCACTGGACTGATGCTCTATTTGATAATCTGAGGTCCAGGGTCTGATCTCCACTGCCGCAAGGTTGGATGACATGCCTGTCTTTGTGAAAAAGACCCATGAACTGAAAGGTCGATTTGACACCCTACGGGTGTCTGGTCAGTCATGGCCACAGTCAATGCCTCTGGAGGATCTTTATATCCTACACAGGTCTTAGCTTCGGAAAAAAAATTATTAATTTTGCTTTGAGACTATTTTTCTTTGACTTTGGATTTTAAGCAAAATTCCAATGATTAGATCAGGATTTTAACCCATATTGGTATTTTTACAATTCAAGAAATATTTTTCGAATTCTTTAAAACTTGGGATTTTTCAATTTAAGAAAATTTTTTAAAATTCTTTAAAACTTGGGAATTTTCAACTCAAGAAACATTTTCCGAATTCTTTAAAATTCTACAAGTCAGAATTAGACAGTCGAACCCAGAGATCGAACCCAGCTGCAGCACCACACTGCAAGGCCGACGCAGGGACCTCAGTAGTCAAGAAGCGTCATTAATCAGATTAATAAGTTTTTTTCAGGATTTGGCAAAAGGAGTGAGAATCAAAACACTACACAACTTTTGCTCCAGGTCATAGATACTTGGATATGGATACTTGAAAAAAAACCTTTCCGATGCAAAGTTTAAGTTCTAAAATATTCCTGAAAGTTTAATTCAAATAGTTCAACTACTTTCTAAGGTAGTAACAAGTCCATTATCCACAACTTTACCCTCATTCTGGCGAAATTCAAAGATACTAGCCAATCAGTGAAATTTTTTAAGAAAATTCAACCACGTTCAAATCAATTGAAATTTCGTTGAAATTTCAATTAGCATGATTAATGCATGGTTCCAAAAATACTTAACAGCATGACCCCTTCCTCCAACGGAAAATTCTTCTGAATTACAGGGAATTTTTTCTTCACATAACTGTTCTTGCGGATTTAATAGTCCCAAGAGCGAAATTTATTTTGAATAAAAATAAAGTTAGCCATTCTTTGCCCAATTGTTTGCCAAATAAGGAGCATATATTCCATAATTTTGCACGATTTCCAATTTGATCTCCACGTTTCTTATCTCTGTAGCTCGCTCCGCAGGAAATTATCGACAACCAAAATAGTTTTTGCGGGAGAGGGAAGGGGTGAGGAATCTCCAAAATCCAAGAAGGAAAAGTTTAAAAGCATCTTTGTTTCGGAAACGTTTCATTTTTTTTTTTTTTATATCTTAAAATTTTACGCCTATGGTATTCCGATTTTCAGATTTAACCTAGTTCAAATCAACTGAACTTTACTATCGAGATAAATCTAACTCTAAATTCAAGCTGAACCTCTGCTATGACGGGTTAAAATCCTACTGAATACAAACAGCACTAGCTGAATTTTCGTATAAGTAAAATCCTATTATGAATCGCATTAAGCGCTGTAGTACATGGCCTTAATTTATCCTATTCACACAATTATGCAACTCAATAACATACGTAAAAGCAAAAATAAGGTATTTTAAGATTGGTATTAAAAAAAAGGGCGAAACACATACTTGGGATACCCTTATAGTTCCTTGCTGAAAAGACCCCAGGGTTCCAAGAGGTGATGAACGTGCAGCGCCGATCCCAACACTGGTACCAAAAAAAGAAAGCGAATAAAATAAACAAAACTGATAAATTGGTAAAACAATAAACTTAGTAGGGATAAAAAGAAAAAAAAACAACAGACAAATAAACAAAAGGGATTGGGAGATATAAAAAACAATAAAGGTTAGCAGAGCAACAACGATAAGAAAATAACATTGAAACACAAACCAAAACTTACGGTAGTACCAAAACTTGTACCATTTTTTTTATAGAGGTATGTTGACTACCTATCAAGGCTCATTTATATATATATATATATATATATATATATATATATATATATATATATATATATATATATATATATATATATATATATATATATATATATATATATATAATTTGGTCAAAGGAATTAAAAAATTAACAGTAGGGAAGAGGTTTCACAGCGTCTCTCTCTTTTTGTCGATACTTAATAAAACTTTCAACACACACATTATTCCTATAATAAACGATTTAAAATTGCGTCATATAATTAATCTTGCTCGGAATTCTTTATCAAGGACCGTACCCAACGATTTCAGTCAAGAGTTGTTATTGTTGTAACGCCACCAAATGCATTACATTGATTGCATGCATCAAAACCTGTAAAAAAATGAGCTACAATTTTCTTTAGTTCAATTGCCGTCTTCTCAAATTCGTATGGACCATGAACTTACTCATATTTTCGAATTTTACAAGATGGTAAACACAAGGTTTATGAAGCTGTCCGCTTGAATACCTATTTCAAAAACTTCCACAGAACAAAAAAAAAAAAAAAAAAAAAAAAAACTACTCGACGCCTTTTTGTAGCTGAACAATTAAGCTTTCCCAGAGTGCAGCTTTTGGATGATTCTCAATTCGCTCCTTTCCAATTTGAGCTCTCTACCTTGTTCCTTTTGAACTTTTAGGGCAGCACCATTTTTGTAAACATTTCTTTTTTATGTGGCTAGCAGCGGCCACAGATACAAGCACACAGGAAAAGGGGAGCCCCACCCCTTACTCACTGAGATTCTTTAGAAGATCCCCGTTCCTGAGAAATCGATAAATATGTGGCTTCAAAACGTCCCTTTACTCCATTTTTTACCCCATGCACCCCTAGGGGTCGGACTAGTGAGTATCTATCTATAGGCTATACATTCTACCTAGTTATAACCACTTTTGCGTCAATCTTTAGTAATAGGCTTACAGTTCCTTATAATGTGTACTTTTTTCTTTTAACCATTTTCATATTTTCAATTTTATAATATTTTAAATTCATTCTTTTGGATTTTATAACATTTAAAGTGCCCTTTTCTTAGTTCTCTTTTATCAGTGTTTATTTATTTGATATTGTGTAGAAATAGACTTGGCCAAAATGGATTCTACCAAAATGCAAGTTAGGCCCATTTTGCCTTTTAAATGTGTTTTGTTAGTAATTCTTTGTTTACTAATAACTGCAGACACGGCAAGTTGTATCTAATCAATGGGGTCAATTGCAGGGGGACCACCAGGGCAGCATTACCCCCCACCCCTCCTCAATTTTGCAAAATACCTCAATTATGGTATTTTGTTGAAAAATGCCTCGTTTTTTTGTTGATCTTTTCCTGAAAATACATTTCTTCTAAGGTCTTCTTTCGAAAAATACATTTTTATCCCCCCTAAATTTCCATGAATTGAAGCCACTGATTGTAGTAGTTACTTTTCAGAATAAATCTAATCTTTTATTAGAACGTACTACTCGGAATAAGTGTCAAATGAGTCCATTGGCTTTTATTACTGCCCTATAAGGGAGTAACATGTTACGGTATTTATTTCATTTAATGTATATTTGGGTATAATGTGAATGATTCAAATTGAATTAACTCATGAAGAGTTGTTTTTCCTACCCTTTAGACTACTATTATAAAGTATAGTAGGCACAGCTTATATGATTGTTCAGTGCCACGGGAAACAACCCATATTTAATACAACATTGACAAAAACAATATGGCAGGCAAGGTTAAGATTAATAAGTGCACATTTCAAACAAAAGAAAGACACGCCCGTATAAGAATGTTCATAAAAAAGATGAAAAGAAAATAATATCGAGACAGCTTGGCAAGACTTTATTCAACGCGTTGTTCTTATCTACTCTTTCTCTGTTTCGCTCATTTTTGACTGCTATTGATATGCAGGATACAAGAGTTTTGTATATAGATACGTTCTGGGGCTATATATAGATACGTTCTAGGGCTACAGTATACGTTCTGAAGCTACATGAAATACGATAAAACAACGAAGAAAAAAAAACAAACAAACAAGTAAAACGAGGGTGATTTTTTGGCATAGTGATATTCACTGGCTGGAAATCTACTAATACTAACAACTGACCGCAGCACCAAGCCGCCTGAGGCCAACACAGCTACACACAGCTCGTCCTCCCTCCCAATCTATTCAAAGCCTCTCTCTTTACGTCATACCAGGAAGTTTCCATTTCCTTTAAATCGTTCTTTATGCCATCTTCCGACCCAGACCGCGGACGACCTGCTTCGCCCTCATTTATTTTTCTTTATTATTATTTTTCCTTGTTGTTTTACCATAAGAATTTTATATATTTATGGATTATAAATAATGATATTAAAAACTATTTATTGTAAGTAATTCGGAACCGTAAGATTATTTGCAAGTTTGTGTGACTGATAAATTAGCTTTCCATAAAAGTTACATTGAAGTTAAAGGAAGAAGCTTATCTACGATGAGGTCCATTTCACTCTCCAATACGGTTGTTCTGATACAGGCATGGAACTGAAACAAGAATCAAGCATTCCTGAATTCTAGTTTATTATATAAAATTTAGGTTTGATATGATTGATTGTCCAAAATGCTTAAAGTATTTTATATTTAAATATTTGAATTTTATTTAATACATAAGTTTGTTTTCATTCATGTTATATTTCAATTAAACATTTTTTGCGCCCTTCTATTTCTTTTATAGTGTTATTTAATCCGGCTGTTTTGCGATATTTGTTTTGTATTCTTTTTTTTTTTTCTTTCGTCTTTTTAGTGTGATTAAATAAAAAAAAACAAGTTTTTTTTAACGGAAAGTAAGCAGCGACATTAAGCTTGAAACGAACAGAAATTATTCCGTATATGAAAGGGGCTGTCCCCTCCTCAACGCCTCGCTCTTTACGCTAAAGTTTTTATTGTTTTAAAAAATAAAGTTGTGTGACAGAATCAAACTTTAGCGTAAAGAGCGAGACGTTGAGGAGGGACAGCCCCTTTTATATAAGGAATAATTTATTTTCGTTTTAAGTTTTAATGTCGCTCCTTATTTTCAGTTAAAAAACTTGTTTTTTTATTTAATTTCTGAACGCTTTTGAATCAATGCAGCTTTGATTTTGGCCCACCGTACATGAATAATTAAAACGAAATTTGCATCTTAATTTTACTTTTTTGGCTAAATGGCTTTTTCGAAATTTTGTTCTGACGTAACTTACAAATTAACTTGCGTAACAAACTTCTATATTCGTATGTTTTTATTACGTATATTATGGAGTTTGCCCCCTAGTCATTACCTCGCTCTTTACGCTAAAGTTCGAGTTTTGTTCGATTCACAAACCCCTGAATCAAAAAGGCCGGTTAATTAGAATAGATAGCTCTTTTGAAAGTACTAAAAAAAAACTTTAGCGTAAAGGGCGAGGTATTGACTAGGGGGCGAACCCCCTCATATACGTAATAATTTCTGTTCGTTTTAAGTTTTAATGTTGCTCCTTAGTTTCAGTTGAAAAAAACTTGTTTTTTTATTCAATTTCTGATCGTTTTTTAAATAATTTTGGGAAATCCAGCGCCCCCTTCATAGAAATGTCACTCCCCCAAGGAAACATCCTCCACGGTGAGATCCTCCCCCGCGACCTCCTCCTCCGAGCCCCCCCCCCCCCACCGCAAAAAAATACCTCCTGAAACGTCTGTATACTTCCCACTAATCAATACTACGATTATATGTAAACAATGGGCAAAGTTCATAACTTCCAGCCCTTCCCCCGGGAACTGTGGGGGATTAAGTCATCCTCAAAGACATATTTAATAGATTTTCGACTATGTTGAATAAAATGGCTATCTCAAAGTTTTGATTGGGTGACTTCGGGGAAAAAAAATGAGCGTGGTTGATTCTCCCTTTTTTCGAAAATGAGGCAAATTTTCTCAGGCGCGTAACTTTTGATGGATAAAACTTAATGAAACTTATATATTTGAAATCAGCACAAAAAACTGATTCTATTGATGTATCTATTGGTATCAAAATTCCGGTTTTTAAAGTTTCGGTCACTATTGAGCCGGGTCGCTCCTTACTTACAGTTCGTTACCACGCACTGTTTGATTCACTCCGCTTGTTTTCCTGTAAATGCGGTTTAAAAACAAATTTTTACTATTAATGTCTCATCAGAGAAACACTACCAGCCTATATGGACTTCAAACGCCTACCACGTTTGTAAGTAATTATAAATCTAAATAATCCATTCATCATTAGCCTCTAGCGCAATAATGCTATATTTCAGCCAAGCATTAGAACTAAGAATAACTCACACAGATTAGTCTATTCAATATCCAGGTATTGGCGCTTCTCTGCTCCTTTTTCGTTTCGTTTTTATTTTAGCTCTATCATTGACATGTAGTACATCTTGCAAGCAAATACGCAATTAAACGTTTATTCTTATTAGACAATCCATCCCGGTTGTGGCGTCAGACGGAACCTAGTAAAGAACGAACTCTAGCCCATAGAAGCCAAAAATTTAAAAATATATTTAAAAAAAGTGGCAAATGAGGAAGAATCGCCATTTGTAGCTGATTCAGGAATGCTAACT
Source organism: Artemia sinica (assembly GCA_027921565.1). NCBI lineage: Eukaryota > Metazoa > Arthropoda > Branchiopoda > Anostraca > Artemiidae > Artemia > Artemia sinica. Next base: position 55,265,207 of record CM051264.1, read on the forward strand.
ATTATTGGGCTCTGATCCAAATGTAGAGAACAGCTCAGCTATTCTCTGCAAAAACCCATTATCTGCGTAGATACTTTCGGAGACGACACTGCCTTTCCATGACGATAATTAAAGTTCAAATAGGGATAAAATCCTTTTAATAGATAATGATGATGATAACAGTGATAGAAATTCACAAAAATACCAGATATTTTGGTCACATATGCAGTGACCGTTTTTATCAGTTTATTACTCAGTTTTACTACTGATGACGGTCACGGCATATGTGACCGAAATATCTGGTATTTTTGTGAATTTCTATCACTGTTATCATCATCATTATCTATTAAAAGGATTTTATCCCTATTTGAACTTTTATTTATCAGTATCTGCGTTTTTTTTTCGAGAAAATTAAAATTTAGTCATTCTTTTCATATTTGAAACAAGAGAAATAGATGAAGATATGGAATTCCGTCCATAGGTTTTACGACGTCCGTTTTCTTCTTGTCTTTGCTACTTCGTTTTACAATGGACATAGATACAAGCTTTTTGTAATTATATCTTGTCCGTACTAGATTTTAACTGAAGAAAACTGTTGATATTTGTTTCTATCCTGTAGATACTATGTCATGTCTCAATAGCACAACAATTCCGATTGTTCCATTGACGTCACTGAGTCGAGGTTAGACAAGGTCCATCCTTAACAGTGTGCGTGTAACTCGACTTTATTCAGCTCAGCCCAATCAACCTAACCTAGCCTGTTGCAGGGCTTACACTGAATTGGGTATCAGATAAATGAGGAGTGAATTACAAGGGTATGGAGTTGAATGGGGTTGAACTGAAGGAGGTTGAGTTAAATGGAGTGGAGTTACATGGCATCTATCCTTATCTCAAATTGAATTGAATTTAAGTGTGGATACTCAAAATAGACTGCAGAGTGGTTTTTACAGTTGTCCGATATGTGCAGAGTTGGAGGAAAGTTAGTTACATTTTCTGGGAAAGTGCGAAGGGCTATGGGATTTAAAAAATAACATTTTTGGAGTGGATGACGGAGAAAAGTTACGGGTTTGAAATTTGTAGACTTTTTAAAAAGTTTAAATTTAGGGACTGAGCGTTTTATAGTGTATTAGTAATCTGGCGAAATTTATTCGACTCGGCATCACCCATCGAAAGGGCACTCTGTTGTTTGTTTGTTACATTTTTTTTTTTTAGTTATTTGTTTATGTTATTTTTCTTTCTCTCTTTTTGACTGTTTTTGCTTAATCGTTTAATTGATTCATTTAATTGTTTTTGTATGTTGTTTTCTTTCTTTTTTTCTTTTTTGTTATTTGTGACCACGACCCTGCATGGCTTTTTGCGTCGATATATACATATGCATTCAAGCTTTTAGCAGAACACAGCACAACAGCTTTCGAAAGTTTTCTTTTTTTTATGACAACCAAAGGTTTCAGAGTAATTTGGGAAATATGAATGCCATTTATCATTGGCTTACAGCGTAGAAAAACATGCACATACCCTGGATTAAAGTTAGTTCCCTGATCATGTGGAGAGTAATGGGCCTCGAGGGATTAGGTGAGATCTGATTGTTGCCACCAGGACTACCACTTATTGGGCTGCTGAAACCAGGAGATGTTTGAGGAGCCTCATTTCTCTGCTAAAAAAAGAAAACTGCCTGTATTTCCCATAACATGCAAATTTAAAATCTTTGCCAAATTTCATATAGACATAGATATCAAATATAGGTAAATTTTTGGCGGTTCATATTATTGACTTACAAATAAAGTGAAAATACCACTCGGTGCCTTTTTTTATGCTATTTACGAATATAATGATCGCTTCTATTGGAAATTTAAATTTACCCCCCCTTACCCTCCTAATGTGCAAATATATACCCTGAATTGGAATATACCATGAATTGTCGACGGCAAAGTTTCGAATCGCAAAATTCAGCGCTATTTTTGTCGACGGCATTCGAAAAACTTGAAACGGTAGGAAAATGTTTTATATTTGAGTTGCCTAATAAATGAGGTTTGAATTGCTATAAATAGGTATTTTTGAAATATGTAACTCTTGAACAACTTATTTATAAACTAGTTATATGTTTTTAACCACTTTTCAATAACTTAACCAGTGTTGATAACTTCTTTTTGTGGTTCCAATTCGGGGTATATATTTGCACAATAGGGGGATGCGGGTGGGTAAATTTGAATTCCCGATAGAAGCGATTATTATATTCGTAAAGAGCATAAAAAAGGCATCGAGTGGTATGTTCACTTCATTCCTAAGTCAATAATATGAACTGCCAAAAATTGGCCCAAAATATAACCTAAAAATATAATAACAAATCGTCTTAAATCTCACATTAGCTCTTAAGCCGGAGGAAAATTTTTTTACCCTGATGTTAATAATTTTTAAGTGTACTGTGATTGTTAAACTGGAATACAGTTTACCCTGTAACAGCTTAAACTGAACAACAGAATAAAATCTAATAGTAGTTATTATTATTACTAATTACTTAAAACACAAAAACACATAACGATACATGCATATAAAACCCCAAAAGACAACTCTTCCCTCTTTTTAATTTTTCTCTTTAGCAGCACACACAATCAAAAGAGGGAAAAGGAAACATAATAGAACACCGAGCGGCTAAAGTGAGATAACTTATTCATATACAACTATGTTATTAATGATGTTTATCAGGCCTTGTCAAACATAAATATTTATTTTGCAATCAACTCCGAGTCAAAGAGAAAAGAACAAATCATAGAATGAATTTTATCAGAAAATTTACTGGTTTCGGTAATATGATACGAGAATTACCGAGTTAGAATTTGTTTTTTTTTTTTTTTGTTTTTTTTTTACGTAAAGGCGCTAGGAGTTGTTGAATATTTGCATGCTATAAATCCCCCATTAGCTTACAAGAAAGCCACAGATACTAAACTTCTGGACCATTTGCGTTGCCAAAGCTGTTACATACAAATTTAACTGCTAAGCAAAATCCCATTATTAGTGCTACTATTTTATTGTATATTTCAGTTATTTAAAACAAATCGTGACTATTGCACGTTTTAAACTGAATTGGGACTAAAGTGACTATGACATAAATTAACAATATGCATAGGAATCCAGCTATTTCACAATAATTAACTTTACTTAATTAATATTTCATTTATTATGGGTTTAATATACTGAGTAAATTTGTAACTTCAAACAAGGCCAAATCCAGGGGGTAAAGGGTTTGATCCCCCCCCCCAAAAAAGGCTAACTCGTAAAAAAGTTATAAAAATGGATAAAAAGAAATCTTTGATGTTTTTTGAAGTCTTTTCTAAAGCCCCCCCCCCCCCCCGAACAAAAATACCCCCTGAACAAAATCATGGATACGGCATTGACTTCAAGGTGTTTCCTTACTTTAATGGGCTATCTTACTATTGCAATTTTCATAATAAACTAACATAGAATAAAAGTGACAATTTGACATAAATCGGTAATGTACATATAAAGCATGTTTTTTATAATAATTAACTTTACTTAAACTTTAGATTTTAATAATATAACGATTATACAATTTTCATAGTAAACTGACATGGAATAAAAGCGATTATAACATAAATCAAGAATATAAACAAAAACCGGTTTCTTCACAATAATTAACTTTGCTTAAATTTACCGTTAGACTGCTGACACGTTAAAGCATTTTGTTTTATATTGAATTAAATATGTAAAAAAGTAAGTTATTTAATGGAAGTAATAAACAAAAAATCAATAATTTTTTAAATTGAAACATAAGGAAAATGGTCGAAACAAAAACCAAAGGAATTTGTCTTTGTAAAAAGAGGACTGGCGCCAAAGCGATAATTTATTTGAATTTAATCACAGCCCGAAAAACAGTGAAAAACTTGAGACGGTGAAAAAGAACAGTCTGTCAACTAAAATATATTGAGAAATGAAAGTGGCAATTACGGGTGGGCATGCGACAAAACCTCAAACAAATGCTACTATGCCATAAGAAATAACTAATAGCTTGATACTATCTTTTTAAGTGTCGAATTACAAAACTAAGCGTTAAAAGCAGAAGAAAAAAGATTTAATGTATATAGACACTGGAATTACAAAAGATTTTTTTTTGGGGGGGGGGTGAGGGGGTTCAATAGAAAAAAATATTTATATTTGATAATTAGAATAAAGTGTACATATTTTGAAAACTAACTCATTAAAAAAGTACCAAGGACATTGAAAATTCAATCAGTTTATTTGAAATGGTAAAATGGAAACTCACAAAACCATATTAAATACTTAAAAATTAGGAACTCAATTTTTAATGAAAAGGGCCTCTATATGCAGTTTTTGGTGGCAGTGGGTGCCATGTTTAAAAAAGAAAGGTGGATGAAAAATCAGCAAAAAAAAAGTTAAAACAATTTGGCATCAATCAGCTTCAGAGAGGTAGCATCCCTTTGAAGGTTTAGTATACATGGGAATCAACAGTTTGTTAATATTTTACGCACGAAAGGCCATTCTTTAACTAATCATTTTCGCTTTTTTTATTTTCATGAAACAACGTGGCAACACTGATGAAAATGTGATACTGCTCTAAAAAGTTTATAATTTTGAAATGACTAAAAGAAAAATCTTAGAACATCGTAGTTTTCGGGTAGAACCGACCTAATATGTCCAAGAGGGGGGGATGTTTTACGAATATTTGATGTTCGTCACATTTCAAGAAATTATGGGACCAGAAAAATGGTGATATGGGTTGTTCAGATAGTAAAAAACTACAGGGCGATACTTTTGGAGTGCAAATTTTTTTTCTTGATTTTGCATTATATCTTAAAATTTTATGTCGTCATATTTTGTAGCTATTTTGTCCAAAAAGCAAAAATAAGAGATTTGTTTGAAAACCAGGGAAAATGCGGAGAATCTCTAAGATTTTGGCTCTGATCTTCCTTTCCCCAAATGTACATGGCTGCTTCTCCCCGTAGAAATTTAACGTGGAACACACGAAGAAATATATGAAAAATTATAGAAACATTTAAACATAAGGAAATTATAGGAATACCAGGGCAGTTGCCCCGGGCAACGTAGCTTGGAGAGCGGCTTGGGAATTACTCATTTTGATCCAATTTTTCACTTTGATTCGGCTTTTTTGCTTATATTTGAGTCGAGAGGGGGGTGCTGCAATTAATTTTTCCCCGGGCGGGAGCAACCCAGGGAACGGCTCTGGCTACGCAGACCATTGGTCAACATGCAAAAAGGTTTAAGTAAGTATAAACTAACAATATTTTCAGTTAGCTTCAAAGATTATATGGATTTGTAAGATTGTTTTGATTTTTATTGCAAGAAGTCCATTTTTATGTTCGAACCATGTTCGATAGAGCACAATATTTACGCTTATCCAATAACTTATTGCAATTAACTATAATTGACTACAATAACCTCTGTTGAAAGCGGGGAAAATCTGACAAATAAACAAAGTATCACAAACCCCGATGTCTTCAACAATTCAATAAATGTACAAAATCAAAATTCTGATGGGTTCATTTTCACTTTCAGGAAACATGAAAAAGTGAATTGTCAGTCAATGTCCGGAATATATCCCACACATTAAACAATTCCAATGCCAGGACTGGTAATTGCTCTGAGTCAAGTTCAAACAAGACAAAAACTCCACGGTTTTCTTGGCACACATTCTGATTCTGTTTTTTTAAATCTCCCTTTCTTTGGTTAACAAAAAGTAATAAAAACAGAACAAAATAAGTGATATTAAAACTGTAATCTCGGCATGAATTATAGTGGATGAGTTGACTATCATGCGAAATTAGTTAAATTTTGACACCATTTTTCAAATGGCACCTTTTCTACAGAAAAACTGTTTTTGCTTATTTCCTAGGATATATACAAAAAAAAAAGATTTTGCTATCAATAAAACGGTTTGTTTATACAAAAATATATATATTTTTATATATTATGTTTTTTTTTTTAAATCTACCTTTCTTTCAGTAAGAAAAACCAAAGCCTTAAAATGAATTTATTATACAGTTCGAAAGGGGAAGAAGAGACACAGTCCTAAACCCTCAAACTAAAAAGGGACAAAAATATAAAAAAGACAGTGTAAAGTAGAAGAAAAATGTTGGCAAGTGTACCCTATCAAGTGGCTTAGAACCACGGTTTATACCGCTACAAGCAGCATCAGCGAAAAGTAATAGAACAGCAATAAAGTTCCCTGCATTCCAAGCCATATAGCCTTGCGGGAGGGGGAGGGGATATGATGATTATTTAGTTCTGATGTTCAAATGTAATGCTGAACTGTTCAATAAATCTATCTATCAAAGTCTAATTGATTTTAAACTTCTTTCTTGGCAGAAATCCAAGAGAGTGAAACTTTCACTCGAAGGGACTGAATGCCATGTCAAACTAGCTAAATTTTGACAACACAATTCAAAAGACAAAATTTTCTATAGACAAGCTTTTTTTTTGCTTCATTCAGAGGAATCATACAAGAAGGAGCTTTCTAATTCAATAAATTTTAGGGGGTTCCTGGCCCATTTTTAAAAACCTTATTTTTGAGAAAGAAAAACCAAGCACCTCGAACAGATTTACTAAGTAGTCCGATAGGGAAAGACAAAAAACAGCCCATAAAGAAGCAGCCATAAGCAGCCATGTCCATAAGTAGGACAAAAATATAAAGAATTCCGAAAAATCCATTTGGTTTATATGCAAAGAATATGTAATCAATAAAGGCAATGGTGGATAAAAAAAAATGCATAGAAGAAAAAAAAAACGAAATTGAAATGAAAAAATACTAAATATTTTGTAAAAAAAAAGAAAAAGAATAAAAAAAGCAGGATTCTTCAAAAGCCTTTTTAACTTATTGGAACTCAATTGCACCGACATCTTTCCATTTCAAAACTGAAAGCTTTTAAAATATTGTACTGCATGAATGTGTATTTTTAGGGCAGATCTCTTCGACCCACCAATCATTATACTCTATCCTGTGATATCCTTGGGCTCAATCTTTGGAGTCTATCTTGTGATAACCTTGGACTCTGTCCTGGACATAGCAGCAGGTTTCTATCATCGTATTGCTTTTCCACCAATTAAGTCATGCTTTTTTATTTAAAATAATCATTCTGGGGCTTAGTTGATGTTTATGGTTTAGTTAAAACCCTGGCTGCAGCTGACTGCTGAGACACCGTGCACGATTTTTTGAAGATTTTTTTGATCAGTCTGATTCGATCTAATATATTTTCCCAGGCTACGACTGATTACTATTTTATTTTTTATTTCTTTTGTTCTGTTTATGCTCTATTTTCCTCTTATTTCTTTCTTAAAATTTTTCACCATCTTCATCACAGGGTACCTCAATTTTTCCGATGGGATTTTATGACAACAACTTAAGATTAAAACATAACTTTTGTGCTCATTTCAGGCACAACCACAGGAAAGAAGGGGATTCAGCCCTGACCCCTTCTCGAAAAAATCTCAATATTTTCACAATTTTCTCAAAAATGATATCTACACTCTCATAGTATTTATGCATTTTACTGGGGGGGGGGGGGTGAGTCTTGGGCACTCCCCATATAGAATTCCTAACATTCGTGCAAAGCTATGATACAAGTCTTATCTAGTTTCTTTTGCAGTACAGGAATAGCATAGAGTTTCTTGGGCAACAAGGAAATGATCTCAAATGCCTATTTCTGCATTTGTTCACAGAAAGTTGGAGTTGCGGAAGTATTAATTGCATAGAGCATGTCAAATTGCTGAATAGATATCAGTCTGCTCACAGGAGACATGCTTGGCGATTCACTTCTACGGAAATAGGAAAAAGAGGATATTCTGCATCGACAGAATATGTCAAGGTCGTAAAAATAAGTGCAAATTACTGACACCTTCTGAAAAGGAGAGATTTGAGGGGGGTAGTAGGGCACCTGATACCTAAAAAAGAATAATGTCATGACTACAATTTCCGGAGTTTTGTGCATGCTGCACTGTACGTGCAGAGCTTTTCAAAGGTCTCCCAACTTGATGAGGATGGAGTCTCCCCTCGCCCCTTTCCGCCACGAACAGATGCAAAAATCACCAGCGTTAACATAACTATTAGGAAGGTGCTAAGAACGCTAAGCCAGCTGGATGTCACCAAAGCTTCAGGACCAGACACGATTCCCAATCTCATCCTCAAAAGATGTGCCCCTGAACTTGCTTGTCCTCTCGCCTCTCTATAGAAAATGCTTTGCAGCGGGATCATTCCCGAAAGCCTGGAAAACTGTTCATGTGGTCCCTGTTCCAATGACAGAGTCTGACCTTACTAATGTAGGTCATATCGTTTGTCCTGCGTAGGTAAAGTTGATTAAAGCATCATTAACAAGACCCTTTACCAATACCTTGAGTCAAATCTGTTGTTGGCAGACACGCAATACGGTTTTCACAGAAAACGGTGTACGTTAGACTGTCTGATTGCACACTATCAAGAGTGGGCTGAGCTCCTTTCTCAGGGGCACAATATTCACCTTCTCTCCTTTGACATCGCAAAAGCCTTTGATCCTGTATGGCACAAGGGACTTCTTTTCAAACTGAAAGCCTATGGAATTCATGGTCGACTATTTGAGGTGCTTGCTGACTTTCTTCGTCAACGATCGTTGCAAGTTGTCCTCGACGGCTTAATATCAAAAGAACATCCAGTTTTATTAGGAGTACCACAAGGAAGTATTCTTGGGCCAATTCTTTTCTCGTTGCTCATAAACGACATAGGGGACAACCTTTTGAAAAAACCTCACCACTTCGCTGATGACACGAAAACAAAAACATCAATCGCAAAAGACGAAGATCCCAGTGAACCCCACAAGGAGCTTCAGGCTGACCTGGAGAAAATTAAGGCGTGTGCAGATGCATGGCTTGTAAGTTTTAATTCATCAAAAACGAAAGAGCTCCTAATTTCTAAGGCGCGTAATATGAGGGCTCATCCAGATTTCGTCTTCAAACGAGAGGCAATAACGCAAGTTGATACACTGCGCCTACTTGGAGTCAATTTCTCTTCGGATCTCTCATGGACTGAGCATCTCAGTAAAATTAGATCCTCTTGCTACAAGAAGTTAGGAGTTATCCTAAGATGCAAAAGTTTTCTCCCTGATGATTCTATTCTGCCAATTTTCACTTCGTGCATCAGACCTGTCATGGATTATGCATGTCCTCTCTTCGCTGGTGCACCAAAAAGCCACATCACTCCACTCCAATATATTCAAAATAGAGCAGTGCGTGCAGCAACCCCTGACAACACGAAGGCTAAAACGCCACAGTTGATCCAGGAACGTCTCGATGTGGCGTCCTAATCGGTTTTCTACAAGTACTTGTATAATCCTCCATCAGAGGAGCTATCGAAGCTCGTTCCTGATAGAGCAAAGCCCTTGCAATCAACTCGCCGAAGCACAGCTCGCCAGGACTACCTTGAGCAGGGTATTCCCCGCCAAGAATATCTGAAAACGAGTTTCGCCCGGCGATCGGTTGCCACATGGAATAAATTGCCGGCAGAGGTAATCCCGGAAAATCCTTCCCTTGACACGTTCAAGAAAAGGTATAACAAATACCTCAGTGTTAGAAAATGAGGTAATTACCAGGACTAGCGGCAAATCGTCAACTGTGATGGAGCCGTGAAGCCTGTAATAATAAAAACAAAATTCCTCATAAAAGGGTATACCATCCTTACAATTAGGGTTGCATATTTGTATATATATATATATATATATATATATATATATATATATATATATATATATATATATATATAATATATATATATATATATATATATATATATATATATATATATATATATATATATATATATATATATATATAAAGTGCGGTCGAACAAACATTGCCCTGCCAATCCTCCCTTTGAGAACAGCAGAGCAAATTTTTTTAAGATTTTCTTTTTAATTCAAAATGTCAGATACGACCTCCAAGCATGACAGTGCGTAGAGGAAAAACCACTCCAAGATACGTCCGTTTTTTTTTTTTTTTTTTTTTTTTTTTTTTTTTTTTTTTTTTTTTTTTTTTTTAGAACAACATATTAAGAATAGAAATATTCAGGCTCTTCGAAAAATCCGGCTATTCACTTATGCTTACTGCCATTTTAAAAGGGACAACTATAAATCGTAACATTATATGATTCATATCTAACTAGATTGCATAGTATTCATCTGTGCAGCTTAAATAGATAAATGGTAGTTACAACGATTAAAGCTGCTAAAATGCTAGTCATTTGTTATAAATTGCATATTATCACGAGCTATTAAACAATAACGACCGGTCCTTTAACACTCACGAATAAATGAGTAAAGGCTGAAAGGAGTGTTAAGATCGAGTGAGTTCGGAGGGAATTAAATTCTTTATTAAGGTCAGCAAATGAACTGGTAAAATACAATGTGCTCTGAAAACCATGGGGATTCCCAATCTAAAAATCTGCTTATACCAGGGGATGCCCCTTCCAGAAGTGACGAGAAGAGACACGGCAAGGCGCAGAGTAACGGTATGTCGGAAGTATCATGGGAAGTGGCATTCCAAGATGCGCACCAGGCAAGGCCGTATCCTGAGGGGGGGGGGGGGGTACGAGTTTTAACCCCCCCCCCCCCAAAAAAAAATATCGCCTCGTCAAAATGTAACAAAAATACATATAGCCTAAACAAATTTTTGATAAATTTTTAAGTCTTTTTGTTAGCCCCCCCCCTCAAACAAAATCCTTAATACGTCCTTGACACCAAGGGATGGAGATAGGAAAGTCCCTGGGTAAAACACCCCAAAGACTTCGATTTTAGTTTGCTTTCTTTCTATCCCTAACAGGTGAAGATAACAAACTTGATATTTTGCATGAAGCTCCATATGAGCACCTGCGGTGAAAAACAAAGAAGCCTAATCAATTTTCAATTTCCATCCAGGTCTGCTCCAATATACTCAGAGAGGTGGTATATTAATGGTTCCCAAAATATGGTTGAAAAGAACTCGAGCATGAATAAGCCACTACAATGCAATACCTCTGTGACCTACCCACCCGAATTGCTTAAAATATTGCCCCTCCCCCCCGCAGAGCTGGAGTTAGGTTTTTCTCAAAGGGGGGGGGGCATATGTAGTTTGCCGCCCCATGCCACACCATCAATACTGTAAACATTAATATTTTTTGCCCAAAAATAATATAATTTAGGCCTGTTTTGTCGCCCCCGGGCGTGCCGCCCGGGGCAATTGCCCCCCCCCCCCCAGAGAGCACTTAAAGAAAATTGTTTGTGTCGCAGAAGAAGATCACGTGGAATTTTAATGAACTTTATTTTTAATTTCATGCTTTGACCAACCTCTATCTTTGAATAGAAGTTACTTACCCTTATTAGTTTGGTATTTCACATATTTTTTTTTTTTTTTTTCCCAATAATATACAGAAAAACCCCTTATCGTCCCTGTGTGAGGGTTATGCTTAAATATAGGCTAACATAAGTCAAATCCTGAGGGAGGGGGCAAATCATGAAAAGAGCAAAATTTGACACCTTTTTTTAGCTTCTCTCAGGAACAAATCATTCCTATCTCCTTTACGAGCTGAGGTATAGTTCTGTAAATTTATTCTTATTAGCAACCGGAGTTACTCTTGATCAAACACACTATGAATCGCTTGCAACTCTAAAGCTTAAATTTCGTGATTACTTCATCCTCCTTTAATGAGTTAACACAACCCTTTGCTTGGATTATTTTTAAATGATTTGGTTTTTTCTCACCATCTACAGGTATTAGGTGGTTCAAAGCCCCAAAACTTCCTTTCTAAGGTGGCTAATAATACTAACAAAAATCCCTTGTCCCAAATGAGTCAGACAATTGGTCTTTCAAACTAAAAATGTTAATTCCCCCTCCCCAAACAAAATCCTGAGTCGGTCTTTACCAAGTGAACTTGTACTTTATCCTTTCAATATTTAATTCCGGTTTTAGGCTTTACAAAAAATCAAGATTTGCAACAATGGAACTCAATAATATCTTTAATTAAATAATAGTTACCTGTATGGAAACGTTGGGTGGATTGGAGGCATTGAGTAAGTCCTCAATACTTGCTAGAGAATTAGGAGACAATTGAGCTGGTTGTTGCTGTTGGGAAGCTTGTTGAACTTGCAGACGAAGTTGCTGTTGTTGCAATCGAAGCTGGTGAGCCTGTGCAATTCGATTATGCTGCTGCTGTTGGCGGGCTGCCAATAACTTCTGACTTCTTTGCTGGAGAAGCAATTGCTACAATTTCAAATTTTGTTTATTTTTAATTGACCTTGGAACCTCGTGTCCAACGTATACATACTTAAAGCGGGGGGGGGGGGGGATAGAATTCAAATGAAGGTTTTGGTGAAATCACAATTTTGTCTCAATCGTTGGCCTTAGAAATGTTTTTTCATTTACTTGGTGATAACGATTTTTAAGGAACATGGTTACGGCTGGCGTCGTAGCATCTGTGTTGCCCAGCTGAGACCTCTGCACATTCTAAACTGGGCAAACTGGGTAGATTGGTTTAAATCATTTTGCAGTATATGATCTGGTTCTCCAGAACATACTTAGGAGGTTTCTAGTTTCTTTCCCACTTCTTCTTTATGATTCGTAATTTCCCCCTTTCCCACTTGCAGATATGAATTTCTTATTCTTTTTTTTTTTACTTTTTGCTCTCCAGTGTGATTTATGTGTTTAGACTAACCTCCAGTCACAAGCATCTCGTTAGAGCAGACATGTTCATAGATAGACAAATCCAGTGTAATAAGATTTCAAATCATGGGGGAAATCTTAAGATTTCCGGGAAAATGAACGTAAACGCCTCTCTCCCCCTTCTTATGCGTAGGAAGTATAATTGGCTTGAGAATTGACTTATAAATGAATAGTCATCTTTCCCGGTAAAATTTATGATTTAATACTAATGTTCAGATTACACAGAAGCGGATACAGATTTAATTTTAGGGGGTTCGCCAAAAAATTTGGCTCCTCCATCAGGAATTTTAGCCCCATCACCCCTGTTCTTAGTGCAACTTTCAACCTTCTGAATAAGGAGGGGGGTGTGCCCTTAAGACTAATCCCTTAGATCACAGACATCTCGTCAAGGCAGGCACCAAGGCCGTATCCAGGGGGTTAGGGGGTTTGACCCTCCCCCTGAAATGTTTGTCTGACAAAAACATATTTTTGATGCGTTTTCCAAAGTTTTTTTTGTATCCCCCCCCCCCCCGAAGGAAAATCCTGGATAAGGCCTTGGAAGGCACAATCATAGAAAGGCAAATCCTGTTTAATAAGATTTTAAATTATGGGGAGGTTAATCTCAAAATTTCAGGGACACCGAACCTAAGCTTCCCCTTATCTTGCGCAAGAAATATTATTTTGACGGGAAAGGAATTATTAATATTTAGTTATTTGTCCATAAAGATTTCTACTAGAATTTTCTTTTCTTTTCTGCCTTGGACTGACAGTTTTATACGTTAACTGAAATATGAATAATCCTTCATCACTTTAAAACCCCAAAATACATGCAATTAGCTTCAGGTTAAAATTTTATTAAAAAGAACCGCAAACCCCGCAGAACTGAAAAAGACTACGATTTTATAATTATCATGATAATATGAATCCGCAAAGAAACAAATTGAATAAATGAAACTTTTGTCCACTAATGCATGCTCCAATGGCAGCAATCTATCCTACATAAATCCTAGCGGCCATAAAAGGGTAAAAAAAAAAAAAAAAATTACATGGACAAAGCTTCTCCTTTACCTACATTAGATTTAAAAGAATGATACAAAATAAGTCATATTCTTCGAAACTCTCCAGGGAATGGGCTTTCTTAAACAAAGTATTAATACAAGTAAACCGTCTAGTTCAGGAATTCCCCAAGGACCTCTTGATAGCAGAAAAAAATGTTGAACAAAAGGGATTTGCAAAGTATTGTTAAGCTTCTTTTTATCTATATGGTGGATTGAATAATTTGAGTGGCATCAATTGGAGAGGGGGGGGGCAAATGGTCCCTTGAATTTTTCTTCCCTCTACCTAGGTTATGACAAATACATTTAAAAGAGGATCTTTTCATTGGAACATGCATTAAAAGGCAATTTGACTGAAAAAACTACAAAATCTGCCCTTCCCCACCTAGATTTCGAAAAATACCCCCCCCCTAGATTTCGAAAAATACACCCCTCCCCCCAAATCTTTATGAATTTCAATCAGTGGAAGACACCACTGATTGAGATAAACACTTACCTCTTAGAAGGTCATATAAGGTACCGGCGAAGAACAGGATCTTCGACTTACCCCCCTCTATGCAAAAAGATGTTTACGCTTCTACCCAAAATCTCCCTATAATTATTTTTCTTTTACGTTTTTTTGTCTCCCCTTCCCCAATATAAATTCCAGTGTGCCTGTGACTGTTAGGCTCCTCCCAACACATAATCCAGTATTGAGATGTGAAAGGCTCAAGACATGTTATAAGTGATTTTTTATAGCCTATCAGTCTTATTCGATGCGCTAACATTAGTTAATCGTGGATGTTTTCCAAGGGAGGGGAGAGTATAATGCTGCAAAACTAACATTCAAGGGAAGAGGTTCTGTTGGTTTTTACTTCACGAGCAAAGGTTCTGCGTACCAGGGGTGGATCCAGGATTTTTTTTAGGGGGGGGGGAGTAGGTTGATGTGATAAACTTGCGTTAGGACCAAGTTTAATTAACACAAACTTGCGTTATTTAAGTAAATTACACTACTTCAGACTACGTCAGGGGGTCGCGCGCCCCCTTCTGGATCCGCCACTGGTGCGTAGTAAGGAAACACGTTCTGTGATTGAAGATCTACCCAAAAGTTTTACTTGCCGATCTATTTTCCAATATTTGAGTGGAAAGTAAATTGTGAGAGGAACGGTCCCCTTCCCATATAGGGCGAATTTTGTTCATCTGTAGTTTTGAATCAAAATATCAATTAGGTCAACAATGAATCAAAAGTTAATAGAACACCACAGAGAAGTACACACCAAAATAATCCTGAGAAAAAAGGGGGAGACAGATCCACCGACGTGGCTGACCTTGATAGAATTTATGAAAATTTTAAGATGGCGGAATAACTAATAAATCGTGACATTCTTGAGAGGTAAGATATGGAAACCCCCCTCCGCCTGGGTATATTCCTATGAAGGAGGAATATCAACAGGAAAGTATGTATAGATATAAACCTTTGTTGTTGTTGTTTTTTTTTCTTTAGAAGTCAAATATACAATAAGAGAAATTTGTTCACCAACAACATTAAACTAGAATATAAAAAGAACTCATATTATGAATTATAACCATCTAAATTACAAGACTGTCTGCCGACGAACTAACATACAGATCTAATCAATCGCAGGAAGAAAAAGGCTTGTAGATAACATTGAATTCAACAACCAACATATCAATAAATAGGCATATTTAATAATTTACCACCTTCAGGCAGTAACGGTGATAAGACTTCGGGATCTATAGCCAAAACTGCAACAAGTACCCGCCCAGAATATATAAACTTAACAAACAAATGTAATTAAGTTTTATTTTAAATCGAGATGAAAAACAATCACACAGAGGACATTGTTGTGTCTAAAACGAAAGGGCATATCTGAATATTTTTCTGAAAAGAATTTATTTGACCACTGGTGAAGCCCTCTTATCCTGTCTTTTCTTCTTTTTTTAAATAAATTTGTCAATTTGGTCAATTATTGGCATCTTTGTCACATTCCCCCCCCCCAGATTTTGCGCATTGGTGCCCTTGTCACATTGGGTCTCCCCCAGGATTTTGCTCTAGAACCGGCCCTGAATTAGACTCTTTGGGATCCTTTCAGCGCTCCTGATCCTCTGGTTGAATTTATAGATATACTTACACAAAGAAATAATTTTGTGGAAATACTCGTAAAAAAACTTTCAAAACCAATATTTTTCAAAATGCAGTAAAAAGTAAAAAAAAAAAAAAATCTTCCGGTTACCCCGAAAAATGAAATTGCTTAAGACTAGAAATGAAAGTATGAGTGGTCAGGACATGAAAAGAAATCATCCAATAATACTTATAAAACACCGAGGGGCTAATAACTGACCGTCACAGGTGTCCCTTCCTTCGTGCCTCCGGCACACCTGAAACAGCGTGTTCCTGGAAGCGAAGGAACACAGTTTTATCTTTGACTTATGGGAAGCGTACGGCGCGTTTTTTACGACGGCAAACTTTCTTCTCTTGAGAGGTTATCTTTACTTGGTCGTGTTGTTTACTGCGTTCGACATTGGAGATCCTGGGTCCTAGAAAGTGGACATTATGCTTTGAACGATAATTTTATTTCCACAAACCTTTACCATTGCCTAGAGACAAATATGCATTCCCCAGTGCTTCTTATTCGTCGATTCAAACGGCTTGGGCTCGAACGTCTTTTCAAACTCTCCGACATGAATAGCCAACCGTGTGAAGATTTTTTTAGGAAGATGCGGTCTCAAACCAGCACTTACAGTACTGTAATAAACTTTTCGTTCCTCCAACTTCTACATCGTATTCGTCGATATGAAAGTATAACAGATTTTGAAGCTCAATATTCTAATGAACAGTTGTCCTTGCCCAAGGCCAAGCGAGTTAGATCCACTGGTGTTGTGTCTGTCAGTTCCGATTTTTCTTTGCCTGGGGACGATGAAATCAAGCTCGAGCTAGGGCGAGCTCGTATTGAAAGCCAGCGAATAATGAAAGCCTTGATTCCCGACGACGTACTTTCTGCTTTCGGTCACCAAGTACCGAATGTTCGTCTTTCTGTACTTCACGACAGCGACTCAGACGATGACTCAGAGGAAAATACTCTGTCCGATAAGCAGGAAAAGGCTTCCGCGACTGACACTGAATCGGGCTCGGAAAGTGACGGCGTCTTTGAAGATTTGCCAGTGATTGCTCACCGTGTGAAACACCAAGTTGAGAAAAATTGGGTTAGTGAGCCTGTGACGAACATGAAGAATTCTAGGTTTTGTCTTGTCAAGGCTTCTGACGGCTCCATAACACCAATAAAAAAATCCACGCTGTTGTGGCTTCTGACGGAAAGCTCTGAGAAGCTGAGTAGTGACCGATTAAAACGGGTGATGGTCCAGGGCCGACGAGTAGGACTACGTGAGTCGCCACAAACCAATGCAGAGGTCGGTGTGAAATCGGAATTGCGTATCGGTGAATGGTGCGTTTACAGACCGGTTGGCAGGGGAAAGAGAGTATTAGTTGGGCGGGTCATACAGTCTGGCTACTTGTCTGGGCGAAGATGCCACTCTGTTGACACGCAGAATATGGCGATGCTGTTCCCTGACGACATGGGAATTCTGTGCTAGTGGTTCCGGCTGAATGCTAATCTCACATTAACTGCCGCATTGGTAGACCAGGGTTACTGTGACTCCAGCCTGTATAGCATGCATTCAGCAGAACCCGTTTCTATGGAAATCGGCACCAACACTGTCTTTGGCTTTGACTCAGACGTCTTAACAAAGCTGAATTCATTTATCCAGAAGAAAGGGTTCCACTTTTTTGATGTCTCGTCAGCATCGCAATCATCATGTTAAAAATGGCACCTAAACCCAAAACTGACCTCAAGACCGTAACCACCACAATCGCCATGTTCTGTGTGTTAACAGAAGGAATTTTGTTTAACATTTTTCAGAGGTAGTTGTTATTTTTTTCCCTCCCCTCCTCCTCTCCACTCGGTGATATTTTAATACAAAAACATATAAATCTTACAACTTTATACATTATCATATCACCTAAACTTCAAAAAAAAAATTATTATATACCAGTCAATGTATTAGTGGACATGAAGGCACACTACCATTTAACTTTTTTCTTGCCAAATATCTATCGCTCCCCCGTTCCAGGGTGTCTTTCCCCCTCTAGGAGACGCTTTTCCGGTGGCATTTTTACTTCAATTTCTTAAAATTCATATCCTTCAATTTTCACTAATACGAATTCGAATTTTAAAGGTGGTCTTCAAAAGGCTTACTCTTACAACTTTAAAATTTTTAACACAAAAAAAACTATTTGCTCTCCCGTAGACTGGGCGTCCTCCGTCCACAAGAAACCCATTCTTGCGGTGGCACTTTTTTCCTTCTTTTTTTTTCAGCCCTTTTTACGACCAACCTTAATCAACAAAAAAAAAACAAAATACAACCAACCCATCAACAAAAAACAAAAATAACCTTAATACCGACGTGCATGAGGGCACAGAACTGAACAGAATCTTGAACCATGTCTCCTACGGACGAGGAGGCCACCCACGGCGGGGCTGGTCCTTCCAGCTCAAGTGCGTGCGCCCCTCGTCCCCTATTCGCTCGAGTTCTTGATATAATTTTATGAGTTTCGAATGCATTCCGAGATCTAGGGCAGCGGAAGCGATGAATACCATCGGAAAACTTGTTATGCTCAGTAGAAGACTTAGTAGTAGAAGACTTAGTGTTTATACTTGTGCTAACCGAGCTTAGTTTGATTTACTGAAGCTCATTTGTCCAGTTTCTTAGGGTTGTCATTTGAGCTGTGATTATCGTGATGATTACTGAAACGTACCAATAAATATCTGAGAAACTAGTTATTTTTTTTAGTTGGTTGCTTTTCTTAGCGCTTTTTACTAATAACTTGGTAGTAACAGTTTTTCTGACTGTTGCTTTAGTTTTCTCTTCAAATACCCAAAGGCCTGGGTTTCATACCAAGAAAGTTGGATTCTAAGTACATTCGGGAAAAAGGGATCTGTGTTTCTTCCGGATTCTTTCGTGTCAAAGCAGCAGATTCCTTTTTTTTTAGTACAATTAAGAATCCGAGATCCAAGGGTGCGTCTTGGCACAGCCACTAAACAGAAAAGCAGGTATGATAAAAGGGAAAGGGACGTGTGAAGACGTGATAAAAGGCAACTTTTACCGCTGGCCAAGCCATATTGAATAGGGCTGCGAAGCGTGACGTCAATTCTTGGGCGGGAAATTCAAATAACGATGAAACGTGGATGCGTAGACACGTTTTTTCGGAGCTTTGGCGAATTGTTTTGGCCTAAAATATTTGTCGTAGATCCTACTAATCCACCAGAACGTTTTCACGTCGAAATAATACTAGGAATATTGACAATCAGTTGTTAGTTACAACTAGAAACCACGTTTCACGGTACTTTGAATTTCGTACCTTGCTTTTTACGTCATCACCGCGCAGCCCTATGTTGTATAACTTAAAAACCGTGTTCCGGGATTTTTTTGAAATTTCAGGATTTTTTTTTGAAGAAAAATTGGAATTTTATTTTTGAGCTGCTGGCAACGCTGCATGTGTAATAGGAAAAAGTGACACCATCAGTGCCATCGTAGGGTTACCTAGTTTTTGCATGGATATCAACAACTTGTAGTCCTCCGTTCTTCTTCTTTAGGTACATATCAGTTGTTTTCAGTCTTGGGGGTTCTTTTCCTTGCCAAATAAACCCGTAAATGATTTTTTCCAAGATTTAAAAGATCGCTTTTGAATGTGCTCAAATATTCGACAGATATCGAATAACAGGCAAGCTGTATATATTTACATATTGCACCCTTTGGAATATTTTATAAGTTTCCTTCCCTGTCCATTTTTAATGCCTCCGGCGTGCCTCCGTGCCTCATGCCTCCAGGTGTCCCTCAAAATGCCCATTTGTTAACCCCTCGTAAAACACGTCAGAGTTCCCATGCGCTGTCATTTTTAATCTGAACTAACATATTCTTTTTTTTACTTTTTTTGACAAAAAAGACATGTCTTATCTGTTCGTTATATTTTTAATATTTTTGGTCTTTGTTAAATCTTATGATTAATTTTCGTCCTTTTTACTTCACTGTTTCCTAGCTGAGTAGTTGACACACTGTCTTACAATCTTATGCCTGTCGGCTAGGGACAGATGTTTGAGTCCTGGTGTGGCTGGTTCTTTCTCTCAAAATGGTAATCACGATAAATCTGGGGGGGGGGGCTGAAAGCGTCGAATGATTTTCCTCCAACCACGTATAGTACTCCCGGCCAAAAGCAGAGAATCAGGAGAACAGTATCTGCGCTACGTGGAACATCGCTCTGCATGCGAAGAGAGAGAGAGAGAGAGAGAGAGAGAGAGAGAGAGAGAGAGAGAGAGAGAGAGGAGAGAGAGAGATGAGAGAGAGAGAGAGAGAGAGAGAGAGAGAGAGAGAGAGGAGAGAGAGAGAGAGAGAGAGAGAGAGGAGAGAGAGAGAGAGAGAGAGAGAGAGAGAGAGAGAGAGAGAGAGAGAGAGAGAGAGAGAGAGAGAGAGAGAGAGAGAAGAGAGAGAGAGAGAGAGAGAGAGAGAGAGAGAGAGAGAGAGAGGAGACGAGAGAGAGAGAGAGAGAGAGAGAGGAGAGAGAGAGAGAGAGAGAGAGAGGAGAGAGAGAGAGAGAGAGAGAGGAGAGAGAGAGAGAGATGAGAGAAGAGAGAGAGAGAGAGAGAGAGAGAGAGAGAGAGGAGAGAGAGAGAGAGAGAAGAGAGAGAGAGAGAGAGAGAGAGACTATTAAAAGAATATGCACTAAGGCAGTGGCGGATCCAGGGGGAGCGAGGGGGCGCCCCCTAACGTAGTCTAAAGTAGTGTTATTTACTTAATTAACGCAAGATTGCGTTAATTAAACTTGCTCCTAACGCAAGTTTGTCGGATCAACCTATTTTGCCCCCCCCCTTAAAAAAAAAAATCATGGATCCCCTCCCTAGGCACCCACCAGTTCAGAGTCTCGGGCAAGTGACCCAAAATTTTGAAAAAATTGTGAAAAATTGAAATTTTCTCAGAATGTGGGGCTGATCTTAGGCAACGAATAGGTACTATTTACAAGATAAAGATGGCTTTAAACGATTGTTTGCCTGTTATTTCAAGCAAATTAATAGTCCTATGTCAATTCTATATTCTTGGTCAACCTTCTTAAGACCATAGGCGGGCGTGCCTTCTTTGCCTCTCATTACAGGCAATCTAACGGTCTTATGTCAATTTTAAATTCTTGGTCAACATGATGCCCGAGACTCTAGGCAGGCATGCCTTTCCAAAAACTAACATGACAAGTATGTGTCCAATAAAAGAGTCATACATATTCCCGCCATTTACTCGTGCAGCCCCAGCCATTTAAACATTTGCCTCTCAATTACTTGAACTATCTGTCTTGGCTTTTCTCTGTCTACAATTAGCCATGTCTTGATACAACCATATGCAACCTACTGCAAAATACTTGATAACTTCAATTCAATTCTTGTTCAGCGTAGTTTATTTTCAGATAGAAATTATGTTTTTGAGGAGGACATTCCCCCACAGCCTTCAGGGCAAGGGTTGTAAGTCATGCTCTGGGGGCATGTAAGGTTTTTATAGAAGGCGTTGTCGTAGAAACTTCAAAAAAGGATCATTCGATTGGAAATTCAAAGGCTAGTGCCCTTTCTAATAGTCGAAAGTGATTGGAGGGCAAATAGCCCCCCCCCTCTCACGCCCACATTTTCCCCAAACACATCCAATTAAATTTTCGGATAGCCATTTTATTCACCGTAGTTTTAAGTTCTGAAAATTAGTTCTTTAAGGATGACACCCCCAGACACAGCCCTCAGGGCAAGGGTTAAAAGTTATGCCCTGGGGGCATGTAAGGTTTTTATTGAAAGCGTTGTCGTAGAAATTTTAAAGGGGATCATTCAATTGGAAACTGAAAGGGCTAGTGTCTTTTTTAATAGTTGAAAGTGATTGGAGAGCGACTAACGCCCCTCTCACGCCCACCATTTTCCCAAACACATCCAATCAAAATTTTGAGATATCCATTTCGTTCAACGTAGTTGAAAGTTCTGGAAATTAGGTCTTTTACGATGATAACCCCCTCAGAGTCCTCAGTGCAAGGGTTGTAAGTTATGCCCTGGGGGCATATAAGGTTTATA
This sequence comes from Artemia sinica, assembly GCA_027921565.1. Lineage (NCBI taxonomy): Eukaryota > Metazoa > Arthropoda > Branchiopoda > Anostraca > Artemiidae > Artemia > Artemia sinica. The sequence continues at coordinate 55,287,072 of CM051264.1, forward strand.
TAGAAAGTTGTTGTAAAAATTTAAAAAAGGGCTCATTTGTTTGGAAATTGAAATTGCCCTTTTTAATAGTCGAAAGTGAGTGGAGAGTAATTAACCCCCCTATCACGCCCACCATTTCCCCAAAAACATTCAATCAAAGTTTAGAGATAGCCATTTTGTTCAACGTAGTTGAAAGTTCTGGAAATTATGTATTTAAGGATGACAAACCCCCCAGAGCCCCCAGGGCAAAGGTTACAAGTTATGCCCTGGAGGCATATAAGGTTTTTTATAGATAGAGTTGTCGTAAAACTTCAAAAGAGGCTCATTCAATTCGTAATCGAGAGGGCTAGTGCCCTTTTTAATAGTCGAAAGTGATTGGAGGGTAACAAACCCCCCTCTCACGCCCACCATCCCTCCAAACACATCCAATCAAAATTTTCAGATAGCCATTTTGTTCAACTAAGTTCTGGAAATTGGGTATTTGAGAACTACAAACTCCCCCCACCCAGCCCCCAGGGCAAGGGTTGTAACTTATGCCCAGGGGGCATATAAGGTTTTTTATTTAAAGAGTTGTCGTAGAAACTTCAAAAGGGCTCATTTGATTGGAAATTGAAAGGGCTAGTGCCATTTTTAATAGTTGAAAGTGATTGGAGAGCGACTAACGCCCCTCTCAAACCCACCATTTCCCCAAACACATCCAATCAAAATTTTGAGATAGCCCTTTTTTTTAACGTAGTTGAAAGTTCTGGAAATTAGGTCTTAGAGGATGACAACCACCCTAACAGTCCTTAGGGTAAGGGTTGTAATTTATGCCCTGGGGGCATATAAGGTGTTTATAGAAAGCGTTGTCGTTTCAAAAAGGGCTCAGTCGATTGAAAATCGAAAGGCCTAGTGCCCTTTTTAATAGTCGAAAGTGATTGGAGGGCAACTAATCCCCCTCCCACCCCCACCCTCCCATTTGCCCATTATGTTTAAAAACTTAATGTTGCCTTAAGATTAAATCAAAATGCACTGTGTTAATGCTAATTCCCAATAAGGCATCTCAGCAGTATCCCAAGAACGACTGAGGGTATTATGTTCAAACTTTCGGGGCTACTTCTGCTCTTAAAATTTAACCAAATCAAAATAGCGTAAGTGTATCCAAGCTATCAAAGAAAGTAAACAGATTTTTTTGCGAATGGTATCAAGTTTTCCATTTCAGGTCAACTAGAGGAGGTATGAAACTAAGTTAAACACTACTATTTGTGTCCAGGATTTTTAAAAGGGTCTATGTGGTTAAAAATTGCTGACAATTTTTCTCCAGCATACAAATAGCAGGCCTAACTATTAAGTCTTGAAAAAAAGAAAAGATTTTAAAGTATTATTTTCTTTTTCCCTGAAAAGACGATGTCAACATAAAAAGAACAGAAATTAATTCAAAAAACTTTTTTCACAAAATAAGTTTTTTAAAGAAAAGTAAAAAACTTCATTAAAGAAAAAATGATCAAAAATAAAATCAAATAATCTACCAAGCGTGAAACTACCACAAATCAGCATCGAAAGAGCTATTTATTCTAATTAAACCTTTTGTGATTCAGGGGTCATTCTTAAAGAATTGGAACAAAATTCGAACTTTAGCGTAAAGAGCGAGGTATTTACGAGAGGGGAAACCCTTCCCAAGACCAGATCATAATTTGCACTTTACTGAAAAAAATACAAATGAGTGTTCATTGTCAGTTTAATATACATATACTGATATTTATTAACCAAATGTTAATGTTATTTGATTTATTAAAGTTATAAGTAAAAGCATTTATATTATTTTCAGTGAAGTGCAAATTTTGTTCTGGCCTTGGGAAGGCATAGGTGTTTTGAGCCAACTTATGTTAATTTCTGCTCGTTTTGAGTTTGTCTCGGTTATTTATTGCAATTCGTTTTGGGTTTCATTTATTTATCGATGCTGATTTGTGGTAGTTTCACGTTTGGTAGATTATTTGATTTTATTGTTGCTCGTTTTTTGTTTAATGGAGTTCTTTACTTTTCTTTGAAAAACTTATTTTGTGGGAAAAGTTTTTTTTTTTTAATTAATAACAATAAATGTTGATTCGGTCACATGTTAGCTGAAATGCTCATGGGTAATTATGTGACTGAAAACAGCGATAACGGGTACTCCGGTGTACACACAGTTTATTTATAAATGCCTGAAGGTGTATTCCCTTTTCACTATTACTATCCCTTTTGTTTTCTAACATTTTTCATGTGATTTTTTTCCAGTTTTGGTATTGTTGAATGTTTTTTTACATATGGCGTCACTTACCCTCACTTATCCAGCATTTTCTGAAGTTAGCAGGTATAACTTATTCGACAAGCAACCCAGACCATTTCAAGTAGCAATCCTTATGATCTTTGGCGTCATATACGACACGTGAGACGCTAAGGATACGCAATGTCGGCATGCGTGGACGCATTAATAGAGTATTTTCACTGCAAGACAACCAAATCTACGAAACCTAAATCTTCCGGAGACAAGACCCAAAGATTGCAAATCTAACTCGCGAAATATTTAGCAGTAAGACAACTGTCATAACGGGTGCCCTTATAAAGCAGGGCTATTATTGATTCGTGGTCCAAATTTAACCCGCAGAACTTTTTTTGGCCCATTATGAGAGCAGCATAAGTTGTCAAAGTACAATGGTTATTATATCCTGCTTCTAAATGGAAGGGTGTGTCCAATCTATACCATGGCAACGAAAATGTCCACACAGAAAACAAAAGAAAAATATTTTTTAGTTACTGTACTTCACGGACTATGAGACTCTACTCTGGAGAAGGAGGAAAGAACTTCCAAGTCGCTCTGTAGTAACGATTCTCAAGTCGATATTTGAAATTAGTTAAATTTTATTTTTTGAGTTTCTCTTGGCCGAGTAGATGGCACACTGGACTTGCAATCTTATATCCTTCGGGAAGCGGATTCAAGTACTAGAGTTGCTAAAAATGATCCTGGCTTGGGGTGAAGGTCAGCGGCGTGACTCTGCAAGCTCAGCCACCTGGGGTGTGGAGGCAATGGACCTTTGAGGCCTGAGCTTTGATTCAGTTGGGTCCGCCCCACCACAATCTTAAGAGCAACATAAAATTTTAAGGTATATGAATCACATAGGTGTAGCCGGGATTTTAATTGGGAAGGGGACAAATTTTGGGCAGACCAAGTTGCAATTAAGAAGTTCCAATACTGAATAAAATAATATAATAGCCCCTACAAGGAAATACTCCGTTTGATACATATGAAGCTGCAAACCGCAGGTGATAATGTCGGTATTTCAGAAAAACCTTTATTACCGATAATCAATTCGAGAGAAGTATTTTTCAGATGTTGGCTTCGAAAGTAAGAGACTAGATCTTAATCATGTACTTTCGGTTGTAATCCTGTACAAGTATAAATTTTTTTAGACATTATATATCTGTCCAGAACAACACTAGATATATATAGCACTGATTTATACTCTCTCCGAAAGAATTGGCCCTAATTCATCCCATAACGATACACAGGACTTGGTAAGTAAATACCTACTTCAGCCTTATGCACTAAGGACAGTGAATTTTTTTTCTTTTTCTTTTTTTAGTTGGTTATGTGGAAGCTTACAGACATATCGTAAGCATAAGGAAAAACCAAAAATTTTATTTTAATGAAAAATATATCCATATGCACATACGCAACTTTTGGTAGTAGCGAGTGCAAAAAAAAGAAAGAAAAAAAGGTAGGCGAAAATAATTTAAAAACACAAACCACCGAATAGTTCAAGAAGGTGTAGCTGCTTCTGAAAATCAACAGGATATTTACAGGCGAATCTTTTTTTTTTTTTTTTACAAAATTTCGCCTAAAAATTGTTTCAATTTTTTACAGGCGAAAAGCATATTCAAATTTAACTATTGTAATCGTTATTATTTATTTTGAGAGTTCAGCGTGGTAGCACTGACAAAAATATGGGACCGCCCTAAAACATTTATAATTTTGAAACAACCTTAAGAAGCATATTGAAAAATCACAATTTTCATATATAAACAGAAATTGGTCCAGGGGCGAATGATTAAATTTTGATGTCGTTGGTACTTTAGATTTCCTGTAATCAGAAAATCAACTTACCTGTGCCTGATTGGCAGTAATCGGACCGTTCCCGCTTTGAACTGCATTCAACTGACTTAACTGTGAGAGTCGAATTGTTCCCCCAGATCCACTCCCAATTAGGCTGTTCTGTAAAAGATGTAAAAAAGGATCATTATCAACTAAAAAAGCACAAAATAAGAATAGAATAATATAACTGATAAGTGCATCCGGTACTTATGCATTATATGTTACACACGAAAGAAGTCAAGTTTGGTTAATGCTAATGAAATAAGACGAGCCTGAGAAAAGTTTCCTGATAAAAAAAAAAAATCCTGAAAAACATGATTTTGCCCCAAAAAGAATCAAATTGCTATTAATTGAAAATTCTGAGAATGCCAATCGACTTAAAAGTATGAAAAGACTATGTATTGAACTTCCAGCTGCAAAGGAAGTAATGCCACATGGTGGCGCATTCGTCAGTGACTTTAGGGAGGGACAGGAGTTAATCTATCATCTCCTTTCATTTAGATTAAATAAAAAAAACAAGTTTTTTAAACTGAAAGTAAGGAGCGACATTAAAACTTAAAACGAACATAAATTATTCTGTATATGAAAGGGGCTGTCCCCTCCTCAACGCTTCGATCTTTAGCTAAAGTTTTTTATTGTTTTAAAAAATAAAGTTGTGAGACAGAGTCAAACTTTAGCGTAAAGAGCGAGGCGTTGAGGAGGGGACAGCCCCTTTCATATACGGAATAATTTCTGTTCGTTTTAAGTTTTAATGTCGCTCCTTACTTTCAGTTTAAAAAACTTGTTTTTTTTTAATTTAATTTTTGAACGTTTTTGAATAAATGCAGGTTTTGATCTTGGCTCACCGTACATGAATAATTAAAACAAAATTTTCATATTAATTGACTTTTATTTAGTTATGGCTTTCTCGAAACTTGTTTAATTTTAATTATGAACGTTTTTATTAGTAATAAATATACGTAACTTACGAATTAACTTACGTAACGAACTTCTATATTCGTATATTTTTAATACGTTTATTAGGGGGTTCGCCCCCTAGTCAATACCTTGCTCTCTAAGCGAAAGTTCGAATTTTGTTCCAATTCTTTAAAAATGACCGCTTAATCACAAAGGCCGTTAATTAGAATAAATAGCTCTTATGAAAGTACTAAAAAATCTTTGGCTTAAAGAGCGAGGCATTGACTACGGGGTGAACCCAATTATATATGTAATATTTTCTGTTCGTTTAAAGTTTTGTTGTTGCTGCTGTTGCAGTTGAAATACTTGTTTTCTTATATTAAATTTCAAATCTTTTTTTAAATAACGCTGGGAAGTCCGGCGTCCCCTTCATAGCAATGTCCCTTCCCCCATGAAAACCTCCTTCATGGAAAGATCCTCCCACATAACCCCCGACCCCCCCCCCCCCCCACCTACCCACCCCCCACTACCAGGAAAAATCTCTCCTGAAAACGTCTGTATACTTCCAAATAACCAATACTATATGTTAACATTGGGTAAAGTTCATAACTTTCAGCCCTCCCCCCGGGAACTTCGGGGGATTAAGTCATCCTAAAAGACATACTTATAATATTTTCGAACATGCTGAACAAAATGGCTATCTCAAAATTTTGATCAGGTGACTTTGGGAAAAAAATGAGCGTGGGAGGGGGCCTAGTTGCCCTCCATTTTTTTGGTCACTTAAAAAGGGCACTAGAACTTTCAATTTCCATTCCAATGAGCCCTCCCACGATATTCTAGGACAACTGGGTCGATACGATCACCCCTGGGGAAAAAAAAACAAAAAACAAACAAATAAACACGCACCCGTGATCTTTCTTCTGGCAAAAAATGCAAAATTCCACATTTTTGTAGATGGGAGCTTGAAACCTCTACAGTAGGGTTCTCTGATACGCGGAATATGATGGTGTGATTTTCATTAAGGTTCTATACTTTTAGGGGGTCTTTCCCCCTTTTTTCGAAAATCAGCCGAATTTTCTCAGGCGCGTAACTTTTGATGGGTAGGATTAAACTTAATGAAACTTATATATTTGAAATCAGCATTAAAATCTGATTCTTTTGATGTATCTATTTGTATCAAAATACCGTTTTCTAGAGTTTCGGTTACCATTGAGCCGGGTCGCTCCTTACTTAAAGTGCGTTACCACGAACTGTTTGACTAAACCTGGATAAGGATGCAATGGGGAGAATCCTCCGTTTTTATTACACAAAACGTTTCTTATATTTATTTTAAAGCTTCATTTAACTAAACTGATCTGTCTCATATTTCTTAAAAATTATATGTACTGATGTGTAAGTACAAATCAGCTATATAAAGGAGTTGCAAGGGGCAAGTACCTAAAAGAGTGCATTGTAATGTCCAAATGTTCTAACTCTCGTTGAACCTTCACACAAACATATTGAGTTTTGAGGAAGGAGGGGGAGGTAAAAATTGATATCTAATCCCTCTTGATTCCCAGGAATATTTCTGGTCTACACCATTATTATTGGTACAGGAGGTGTGGTAATAGTATCACTCTGATTGCTATAATCTTTTTTTTGCGTAGCATAAATATTGAATTCAGATGCCTACCGGCACAGAGTGGGAAAAGGCGAGGCAGGGCATCATGGGTCTTGCCAGAAAATTCTTGGAGGATGGGGGAGGGACAAGTACTACCAGGTTTTAAATGGTAATTTTCCTCTTTTTCGATATAAATGTTTAAATGTATTTAAACACGCGTATATAATGTGTTTCATCATCAGAGAACACTATTGTGGATGTTGTGATGGCTTCAGCCACGTAGAAAACCAAGTCACGCAGAACTTCCATCCACATGAACAGTAATATAACCGTCTCCGTCCACCCGAATTTCTTTAGTAAAATTATGGTACTTGCGCATTATATGGGCCTTTCTAAAAAGTTTGGTTAATACTAATGAAATAAAACAAAATAGGATGAATATATAATAGTTTATAAGCAAATTTGGGCTATATATTTGCACATTGGGGGGGGGGGGGGAAGCATAGCATATATTAAATAAGTAACCTAACCTAGGTACCCCCCCCCCTACTACACAAAAAAAACAGTTTAAATATCGTATGCGCAATGAAAACCACGCTATTGATTGCATTACTCTATAGCCGTCTCTTGAATTAACCCGCCAAAAACGGGCTTTCGTGACTGGTTCCCTTGTAAAGGCCCATATAATGCGAAAGTACCAAAATTATTATTAAGAACTTATTCAACAAAACTACTGTCCATCGAACATTTTAAATAAGTAATCAAATTGTGTCCAAAATTCTACTTAAACTCAATATTTGGTACTTGTTAATTATCCAGA
>CM051264.1:55296975-55316975 GCA_027921565.1 Artemia sinica
ACAACTTCATAGTTGTACTGAAATGCATACAAACGAATATAGAAAAAATGTTAAAGACAAAAAAAAAGACCGAAAGCGGAACTGAAAAAAAGCCGTCTACAAAAAAGTCATAGAACCGAAAGTCAAGATGGGATGCAAAAATGATATTCAAACTTTAAACTTCAATCGAAGAAAGCGTGGATCATGGTTGCAGCGGTAGCTGCAACCTAGTAAAGAGCAGTCCATAGTAACCAAAAGTTAAAAAACACGTTTATAAAAAAAACTGCCAAGTGAAAAAAAATTGCCATCTGACACTGATTCAGGAATGATAACTATTATTTCAATTTGTAATTAAAATAAAAGTTTACTGCGGAAAGAAATTTATGGTCATTTCGAAAATAAGCCTGAAACCCCTTGAAAATGGCGCAAAATCAAAATGAAAAGTGTACCATTGGAATCAGCATAGTCGAAAAGCTTACTCAGGGAAATTACAGTCCCCAACCTTGAAAAACAAACAAATCCCGTTTTTGTGTGGGTTGCACTGGGTTCCATTGTAACTGAACCCCCGTGCAACTGAACCCTCGTGCTACTGAACCCTCATGCAACTAAACCCCCTTTAACTGAACCCTCGTGCAACTCAACCCATTTAACTAAACCCCCGTGTAACTGAACCCCCGTGCAACTGAACCCCCGTACAACTGAACCCCCGTACAACTGAACTCCCGTGCAACTGAACCCTCGTGCTACTGAACCCTCATGCAACTGAACCCCCTTTAACTGAACCCTCGTGCAACTCAACCCCATTTAACTAAACCCCCGTGTAACTGAACCCCCATGTAACTGTAATTGTGTGTAACCATGTAACTGTGTGTTAACAAAACACAACTGATGAGCGAAAAGTGATGAAAGAGAGGGGTAATACCGAACTCTCAGCTACCATTCTTGGGAGGCATCTGACAGTTTATAAGTGACCGCGGAAGTCCTGTGTTGTTTTAAAGTCACTTTTCTGTGAATACGCAGCGTGGCGGCAGAGTGCACCTGGCGATGATAAATCACATCAGTCCAGTTTTTGTCAGGAAAAAATTACTCAGTGATAATTTATTGCTCCGGCTAGCATTATGCGCTTCTAGGTCCGGGCCTAGGGACCTAATGGTAAATCCAGGCCTCAGCGTGCACATATTTTGGTGAATTGACTTTCCCTTTAAGCACTCTGAAAGTTCCAACTTAATACACAAAATCCCTTTTTGAGATATGCCATTTTGAAAATCTGCATGCACATATTGTCTTTTGATTTAGTTCAAGTTCCACCTCAAATACCTCATTCTGTCAAATTTTCAACTTGATATGCGTAGCCTTAATAGTGCTAGTTTAATAGTAGCAGAGGTCGTAGTAGGAGCAGTAGAAGTAATAATAGTGTTGAATTAGTAGTAGTAGTAACAGTAGTAGCAGCAGTATTAATAGCAGTAGTAGCAGGTAGGTGCCCCAGAAGTTTCATCTTGATACGCTAAGCTGTTCCAAAAAAAATTGCTGATACACCTGTATCAGCAATCTGTATGTTATACCAAGTTACCAATTGTTAAAATTTAAGGTTTTTACAGAAGGGATGATCGTAAAAACTTTGAAGGAGGCTCATTCGATTGGAAATTGAAAGTTCAAGTTCAATTTCGAAGAATCAAAGGTAATCACAGGAAAATCAGCCTTTCTCTCTTAACCGACACCCCCCCCCCAAATACATCCGAACATAATAAAAATAAACATTTTGTTCAAAATAATCGGAAGATCAAATAACCATGCCTTGGGGTTAACAACCCCAACAGCAGCATCTGGGACAAGGTCTGTAAGTTAAGCTAGTTGCTCATTGCTAACACATAAGGTTTTTGTAGAAAAAAATTTGTATGAACAAAGTTAAAAGTGATCGGAGGGCTTCCACCCCACCCTATTTTCCCCCCAAATACATCCGATCTAAATTTTAGGACGGCCATTTTATTTAAAACAGTTTAAACGTTAAATAACTATACCATAGTTAAATAACTATGGTTAATAACCCTATTGTATTTTACCCAATGTAAGTACGGTGGTTCAGTTGCACGAGGGTTCAGTTTCAAGGGGGTCCAGTTACACGAGGGTTTAGTTAAATGGGGTTGAGTTGCACGTGGGTTCAGTTGCATGAGGTTCAGTAGCACGACGGTTCAGTTGCACGGGGGTTCGGTTATACGAGGGTTCAGTTATACGGGGGTTCAGTTACTGGAGTTCAGTTGCTTGGGGTTCAGTTACACGGGGGTTCAGTTACACGCACACCGTTGCACTGATCTGTCTCCCTTTTTTTTTTTTTTTTTTTTTTTTTTTTTTTTTTTTCCAGGGCTAACGGTTTACCAGAACATCATAGAGATGCTTAATGGCTCATTGAAAAGCTGTTTCTCACATCTACGTGCTTTTCATAAATTCCACCATCTGCAACTGCCATATGGCAAAAAAATTGTACTTTCTGTGCCATTTCTCAAGGGGTGGGGCTAGCGGGCTACAAAAATATCGTAGACAGATGTTTAATAGCTCACATAAAAGCAATTTCTCATATCTACGTTTTATTTATAAATTCCATCAACTGCAACTGCCAAATGGGACTATAAATGGCACTATTGATGCCATGTCTCAAGTGGAAAAGCTAGGGGCTAGTGGGCGACCAGAACTTCTTAGAGAGAGGTTTAATGGCTGATTTGGAAGCTATTGCTCATATCTACGTGCTTTTAATTAGTTTTGCCATCCGTAAGTGGCAAATAGCACATAAATGGCACCTTTTGTACCACTTCGTTAGTTGAAAAGCTTCGAAATACAAAACGGTACAATTGTAATATTACGGTAAAAAAAAAACTTAACTGGAGATTTACAAGGGACCCTTCCCGTATATTCCCCCCCCCAGGCCCCTTAGTAAGTCTCATCAGTCCGTTGGGAGAATTCACTATGAACTCTTTAACACGGTCAAAGTCAAAAGTAAAAAAACATGTATAGGAAAAAACTACCCAGTGGAAATAAATTGCCATCTGACACTGATTGAGGAATGGTAACTATTATTTTGGTTCGTCTTAAAAGTAAAAGTTTATTGCGAAAAGAAATTTATGGTGACTTCGAAAACAAGCCCGAAACCCCTCGAAAATGGCGCCGGATCAAAATGAAGTGTACCATTGGAATCAGCATGGTCGAAAACCTTGAAAAGGGAAATTAAAGTGCCCTCCTTGAACGACAAGGAAAATCCCTTTTTTGCATTGGTAGCACTGATCTGTCCCTTTTTTTCTTTCTTTCCAGGCCTAGTAGGTTACCAGAACATCATAGAGAGATACTTAATGGCTCATTTAAGAGGTGGTACGATGAAGACTTGCCCTATCTCGTCCATTATAAACGTTTTTAGTTTGTGTGGTAAAACTATTTTGAATTATGTTGGCGGTCTTGATATTACTAGTAGAACTTAGATAACAGATTTAAATAAACGAGAGAAAACTAAAAACCGACACCGCATTTCCAAGATATCTTAGAAAAACCAAATGATTTCTATCAGTTTGGGCCTGTTATAGAAATATTCAGATTTGATGAGACTTACATCATCAGGAAGTCAAAATAATGAAAATCAGTTCAAAGGAATTCTCATTTGACCCATCTTGCCGCTTTGGGAATTTCTGTGCTGTCACCCGCCTTGATTGACAGACTAGCCGAGAAAAGGTAACTACATTTCGGTGTCTTATAGAAGCAATTAGGTCAAAGTTATGTCATAGCTGGGCATTGTATACATGTTTTCTTTTAAATTTGTTTTTTCTTAGTATTAAGTAAACTCCGGCAAGTGAAAGACAAGTTACTGTGATATTGTGTACTTTGTAAAGCCCTATTACATTTTCAATTACGACCCACGAGCATAAATTGGATTCGATTTATTGAACTCGAATGGATACTATTGTTTGATTATTACAATCGTTTATATCTATTGAATCACTAAGTTGTTATTTAGTTAAATTCTAAGATAGTTGAAGAGTTACATATGGGCAGAAAAAGGAACAGGAGAGGACTCAACATGAAGAGTGGTCAAGTCCACCGTGATGGTCTGAAGGAGAAATATATTTCCCAGGGAAGACAAGCCTTACCGAACCATTTGCGTATTGCCCCTGAGTCTCCAACTCTAAGGAGTGAGAAACCAGCTGAAAATGCTGCATCTACTGAGAGTGATGGTTTCTTTGGACTGAAAATCATAACATCAGGGAGTAATCTGGATTGCGATGAACTGAGGTGCTCCCGCTGGCTTGTGGATATTCCATATCTCAGCAAGAATTACGAGACAAAGGTCATCCGGCACATGTAAGTTTAAAGTCGTTCGGGGTTCCCGACAGGCTAAAAAAGTGTGTTGAATAAGGAGTATTGTTGAAGTAGATAAAACTCAAACTCCTACTTGTATGTGCTCATTATATTGTAAATTCACAACTGAAAAATCGGCAACTAAAAGCAAAACGTTGATTTGTCAGAATTTTGCTAAATATGAAGTCTTCTAACCCCCCCCCCAAAAAAAATACAAGGTGGACATAGTTTGGTCATGGTCTGGGAGGGACTGTTGTCCCCCCTGCCCCATAGCAAACTACGCCTATGGTTTTCTTCAAAATTACCCGCCATTTGACATTTTTATATATTTGAAAATTTTGATTGGATGTGTTTGGGGGAATGGTGGGCATGAGAGGGGGTTAGTTAGAATCCAATCACTTTCAACTATTAAAAAGGGCACTAGCAATCTCAATTTCCAATTGAATGAGCCCCTTTTGAAGTTTTTACGACAACTCTATCATAAAAAACTTATATGCCCCCAGGGCATAACTTATAACCTTTGCCTTGGGGACTCTAAGGGGGTTTTTCATCCTTAAAAACATAATTTCCAGAAATTTCAACTACGTTGAATAAAATGGCTACCTCTAAATTTTGATTGAATGTGTTTGGGGAAATGGTGGGCGTAAAAGGGGTGTTAGTTGCCTTCCAATCCCTTTCGACTATTAAAAAGGGCACTAGCCATTTGAATTTCCAATCTAATGAGCCATTTTTGAAGTTTCTACTACGACGCGTTCTATAAAAACCTTATATGCCCCCAGGGCATAAGTTACAACCCTTGCCCTAAGGGCTGTGCGGGAGTGTCCTCCTCAAAAACATAATTTCTATCTGGAAATCCACAACACTGAACAAAATGGTTATCTAAAAGTTTTGATTGGATGTGTTTGGGGAAAAGGGGGGCTAGTTGCCCTCAAATCCCTTTCGACTATTAAAAAAAACACTAGACCTTTGAATTTCCAATCGAATGAGCCATTTTTCAAGTTTCTACGATAAATATTTCAATAAAAATTTATATTTCCCCAGGGCATAACTTATAACCCTTGCCCTGAAGACTGTGGGGGGAGTGTCCTGCTCAAAGGTATAATTTCCTTAACTTTAACTGCATGGAATAAAATGGCTATCTCAAAATTTTGATTGGATGGGTTTGGGAAATGGTGGGCGTGGAAGGGGTGTTAGTTGCCTTCCAATTACTTTCGACTATTAAAAAGGGCACTAGCCATTTCATTTTCTAATCGAATGAGCCTTTTTTGAAGTTTCTACGACAACGCGTTCTATAAAAACTTTATATACCCCCCAGGGCATAACTTACAACCCTTGTCCTGAGGGCTGTGAGGGGGTTGTCATCCTCAAAGACCTAATTTACAGAACTTAAAACTACGTTGAATAAAATGGCTATCTGAAAAATTTGATTGGATGTGTCTGAGGAAAAGGTGGGCGTGAGAGGGGGGTTAGTTGCCCTCCAATCACTTTTGACTATTAAAAAGGGCACTAGCCATTTCATTTTCTAATCGAATGAGCCTTTTTTGAAGTTTCTACGACAACGCGTTCTATAAAAACCTTATATGCCCCCAGGGCATAACTTACAACCCTTGCCCTGAAGGCTGTGGGGGAGTGTCCTCCTCAAAAAAAAATTTCTATCTGGAAATCAACTACGCTGAACAAAATGGCTATCTCAAAATTTTGATTGGATGTGTTTGGGGGAATGATCGGCGTGGGGGGGGCTAGTTGCCCTCCAATCACTTTCGGCTATTAAGAAGGGCACTAGCCCTTTGAATTTCCAATCGAATGAGCCTTCTTTTGAAGTTTCTACGACAACGCCTTCTATAAAAATCTTATATGCCCCCAGGGCATAACTTACAACCTTTGCCCTGAACCTGTGGGGGAATGTCTTCCTCAGAAACATAATTTCTCTGTGGAAATCAACTACGCTGAACAAAATGGCTATCTCAAAATTTTGATTGAATTTGTTTCGGGAAATGGTGGGCGTGGAAGGGGTATTAGTTGCCTTCCAATCATTTTTGACTATTAAAAAGGGCACAAGTCTCTCCAATTTCCAATTGAATGAGCCCTTTTCGAAGTTTCTACGACAACTGCTTCGATACGGTGCCCTGTTCTAAAGGAAAAAAAAAAGATACATTGTGCCAACATCGTTCTTACATACCCCCAGGGCATAACTTAAAACCCTTGCCCTGAGGGCTGTGAGGGACTGTCCTCCTCCAAAACATATTTTCTATCTGGAAATCAACTACACTGAACAAAATAGCTATCTCAAAATTTTGATTGGATGTGTTTGGGGAAAGTATGGCCGTGGGGGGGGGGGGCTCGTTACCCTTCAATCATTTTCGACAATTAAAAAGGGCACTAGCTCTTTGAATTTCCAATCGAATGATCTTTTTTTGAAGTTTCTACGACAACGTCTTCTATAAAAACCTTATATGCCCCCAGGGCATAACTTAAAACCCTTGCCCTGAGGGTTTTGGGGGAGTGTCCTCCTCAAAAACATATTTTCAATCTGGAAATCAACTACGCTGAACAAAATGGCTATCTCAAAATTTTGATTGGATGTGTTTGGGGGAATGATTGGTGTGGGGGAGGGGGCTAGTTGCCCTCCAATCACTTTCGACTATTAAAAAGGGCACTAGCCACTCCAATTTCCAATCGAATGAGCCCTTTTCGAAGTTTCTACGACAACTCCTTCGATACGAAGTGCCCAGGTATGGAGAAAAACCAAAAAAAAAAACACATTGTGCCGACATCGTTCTTTACTTAGGCAGCGCTAGCGCGCTGCCTATGATAACTCTGATTTGATTCACGAGTGATTCGATATCTATCACCCTGATTTCATTCAAGAGTGATTCACTCTGAATCACTATCCCTAAAGAAAAAAACTTGCTGCACATCAATGGATCATTCTTACCTGACAAATCATAAATCAGTTTATAATGCTTACGTTAAGGAATGACAATATGAAGCCACATTAAATGTTCAGAAGAGTCAACATCCCTTTGTGTAGAAGCAGTAAAAGGTACAAATATATAGATTAACCTACAGTCAATATCCATGGAAAAAATTAATCCCTTTGCCCTCCCACCTCTTCTAAAGAAACTGAAAATAGGGTCTCTGACCTAATTGACATGTAACCGTATACCTTTTTTTTTATTTAAACAAGTTGTAAACCTTGCTATTCTTAACATTTCTTTTTATCACAGTTGCTCAGTGAGAAAAAATGTGGTTTTTCATATATTTAAACATATTTAATAGCAAAAAGTGAAACACATTAATAAGCAAAATGCCTTAATAGGTTTTTTTTTTCCCTCAACCGGACAGATAAGGTTTTCCAAGAACTTGTGAGATGTAAAAATTTTCAAATTGCTGCAGGTTTGTTTGAAAAAAAATGTGAAAGATATAAATAGGCTAGGCATTTGTTCTAATAACTAGATAAAAGAAATAAGGCAAGACCATTGGCGGATCCAGGATTTTTTTAGGGGGGAGGGGGCGCAAAATAGGTTGATCCAATAAACTTGCGTCAGGATCAAGTTTAATTAATGTAAACTTGCGTTAATTAAGTAAACTACACTACTTTAGACTATGTTATGGGGGCGCGCGCCCCCTCACCCCTCTCCTGGATTTGCCGCTGGGTAAGACTAACCCTTAGGGATACGAAGAGAGAAATTCATATTCGTAAATCTGACAGACTAACGGCTAATAGAACATGAGACGTAGAACATAGCAAATAGAGGATCGGATGGAAACTGTTTTTCTAATACAGCAGAACAGAAAACACAGATGAACTTATAAATAATTCGATCATACACATCCGTGAACACAATATCAAACCATTAAAACAATTAAAATACCACAAAATATATGGAAACTTGAGCCCGACCTTCAATACTACGGAACGTTGAGTTACAAAAAAAAACGTCATATAAGTATGCTGAAACGTCACCAACTTAGTTTGTTTTTCTAAAAATGAAGCTTTATTTGAAAACGCTCCATCAGCGCCTACACTTTTTTTTTTATTCAAGGATAAATTGTCGGTATCCGAAAAAAAATCATCTTCCCTAGACTTTGATTTGTTCATCCAGATTTTTATAAGACTCCGCCTTTTATATGCACTCCAAGTGGTGGGACTTCCCCCATTGGGCCTTTAAAATAGACGAGGGTGAAGGTCTTCCCTATTAAATTTAACGGTTTCTCTTACTTTCCTTTACTTCGCCTTTTTAAATGGGGGGGGGGTATCATCTCTTTTAATTAAGTGCTACGTGTAACCGTGCACCTGGGTACTACGAAAAAATCTAAGGTATTATTCTGTTTTTAGTTTTGTTATATCATATTAAAATAGGCTAGTCAAAAATCCCTTATCCTATCTAAGAAAGAAAATTCCAAAAACAAATCCCCTTAAAGAGATTCATCCCTGAAAGTGGAAACCTCTGGTTCTGCGTAAACCCACGAAAAAAGTAGCTATTGTGGATTTGCTTGGTTAAACTAAACAAACCCAAAAGCGAGTTAATTTCCGAGATTGTAAAACTCTAGCTGCACACAGAAAAAAATGCATAAGTCAGGGGACGCAATCCGGGAGGGAGATCAAAGGAACATGTGCAACCCAGAATATCTAAAGTAACCCTAATTACAGGGAGGAGGGGCAAAAAATACCAATGAGAGACCCCAAGTCTCCTTACTATCCCCCACCAACATAAATTCTGCGATGGGCAATATTAATAATTTACCAGTACCAGTGAGTGATTTTAATTGCCGTCATGTTCACACAAGATTGCTGTTCTATAACCGTTACTGATATTCGGAAAAAATAACAATAGTTTACATAGTTATTGCTATTATGCTCAACAAATTCAAATTGATAGCCTGTTAAAATTAGAATTTTTCAACTCAACAAATCAAACAGTTCGTAGTAACGAACTGTAAGTAAGGAGCGACCCGGCTAAATGGTAACCGAAACTCTAAAAAACGGAATTTTGATACCAATAGATGCATCAAAAGAACCAGATTTTAATGCTGATTTCAAATATATAAGTTTCATCAAATTTAGTCCTACCTATCAAAATTTACGTGCCTGAGAAAAATTTGGCTGATTTTCGAAAAAAGGGGGAAAGACCCTCTAAAAATTATAGAACCTTAATGAAAATCACACCATCATATTTCAGCGTATCAGAGAACCCTACTGTAGAGGTTTCAAGCACCTATCTACAAAAATGTGGAACTTTGCATTTTTTGCCAGAAGAAAGATCAGGGATGCGTGTTTATTTATTTATTTTTTTTCCCCAGAAGTGATCGTATCAACCCAGTGGTCCTAGAATATCGTGGGAAGGCTCATTGGAACGGAAATTAAAAGTTCTAGTGCCCTTTTTAAGTGACCAAAAAAATAGAGGACAACTAGGCCCCCTCCCACGCTCATTTTTTTCCAAAGTCACCCGATCAAAATTTTGAGATATTCATTTTATTCAGCATGGTCGAAAATATGATAACTATGTCTTTTAGGATGACTTAATCCCCCAAAGTCCCCGGGGGAGGGTTGAAAGTTATGAACTTTACCCAATGTTAACATACAGTATTGGTTATTGGGAAGTATACAGACGTTTTCAGGGGGGATTTTTTCTGGTAGGTGGGCGGGGTGGGTCGGGGGTTATATGGGAGGATCAGAAATTAAATAATAAAAAAACAAGTTTTTCAACTGAAAGTAAGGAGCAACATCAAAACTTAAAACGAACAGAAAATATTACGTATATGATTGGGTTCACCCCCTAGTCAATACCTCGCTCTTTAAGCCAAATAAGTTTTTCAACTGAAAGTAAGGAGCAACATCAAAACTTAAAACGAACAGAAAATATTACGTATATGATTGGGTTCACCCCCTAGTCAATACCTCGCTCTTTAAGCCAAAGATTTTTTAGTACTTTTATAAGAGCTATTTACTCTAATTAACGGCCTTTGTTATTAAGGGGTCATTTTTAAAGAATTGGAACAAAATTCGACCTTTAGCTTAAAGAGCAAGGTATTGAATAGGGGGCGAAACCCCTAATATACGTATTAAAAATCTATTAATATAGAAGTTCGTTACGTAAGTTAATTCGTAAGTTACGTATATTTATTACTAATAAAAAAGTTCGTAAATAAAATTAAAAAAGTTTCGGAAAAGCCATTTAACCAAAAAAAGTAAAATTAATATGCAAATTTGTTTTAATTATTCATGTACGGTAAGCCAAAATCAAAACCTGCGTTAATTCAAAAACGTTCAACGATTAAATAAAAAAAACAATATTTTTTAACTGAAAGTAAGGAACGACGTTAAAACTTAGAACGAACAGAAATTATTCCGTATATGAAAGGGGCTGTCCCCTCCTCAACGCCTCGCTCTTTACGCTAAAGTTTGACTTTCTCACAACTCTATTTTTTTTAAACAATAAAAAACTTTAGCGTAAAGAGCGAGGCGTTGAGGAGGGGACAGCCCCTTTCATATACGGAATAGTTTCTATTCGTTTTAAGTTTTAACGTCGTTCCTTACTTTCAGTTGAAAAAACTTGTTTTTTTTATTTAATTGTTTGAAGAAGCCAGTACGGGGTAAACTGTCGTGACAAAGCGAATATTCCTCAAGTGTGAAAATCAATGTGAATTAAGAGCAAAGGCACAGTACAATACAATGACGAAAACACTCAAGTTACATTACTGCTATATCCCAAAGCCAGTCGTTATTAAGATAACACTTTTTTCTACAAAATACGAGCTTATTGTCAATATTGACTTATACTGAGTGCACAATTTAGTTGAAAATTTAAAAAGAAGCAAAAATCAAGATAAATCTCTGAAAATGGATGCTTGCACACGTGGCCTCTCTAGTCATTCTTTATTATACACAACCCATTATCCAATCAAAATTCACTTGGCAACAGAGATTATAAGTTTGTCAATACCAAGCCTCAATTACTTCTTGGATTGAATCCGCTTATTGCAGAAGGATACATCTTTCATCACATAAATTAGTTTCAAAAGTAAGCCCATTTTAAACGAGGTGTCGCTGCCTCTCTGAAACCATGTATACCAGGTGGCGCGTGCCAAACGTGTCAAACGTTTTTAGGACTGCACCAAACGTGGAGGAACTGTATGACACATGTGGTCCAAGATATACACCAAGCGGCAGGAAGTCAGCGCCACCTCTATTTTAGGATTACACTGAGTACTAAAATTCTTATTGAATAAATCTAAATTAAATTCAAAATAAGTAAAATGGGAACAACTGTAAAAATCTTGGATTTCGAGGAGGAGCACATTCCCGATGACTCCTGTGAGCGTGGCTGGGCATATTTTATACACCTATATTCTCTTAGTTATTACGGCCAAAACAAGGCGAACCTTAGGGAAACCATTTGTTACCAGCGAAGTTACGATTTGTCAAAACAGGAAAGGGTCAATTATATTACAAGTCATATGAAAACGTTTACCACTTACCAGAAGTTTCAAGGGAGTACTGAGACCTAAGCCACCTCCCGGGTACGAGCCTGATTTGAAAGAGTTGTCTAATGCACTAAAAAATAATATCTTTAGGCCTAAATTGTTCCAAAGGACACCCAATTTCCTCCTATACCAACCTTTTTGACTATGCCTTTTGTGGGTTCTAGGTGTTAACCCACCCCCCCCCCCTCCCCTGTGGAAAATAAGGCTTTCCAAATTTGAGAATTTTATTTGAGTTTTACCTTTTTTTATTTCCGTAGGGGGAAGGAATTTTGGTACTTGTGTATTGTGTGCCACTCACTCAAGTTTACACTGTGTTAAATTCGAGAACTCACCAGTTTTTTCGTTAGTTTCTTCGTTGCTTTAGAAATAAATTTGGGCTATAGATTTGCATATTAGGAGGAAGGGGGTAAATTATAGCGGGTCTGCATGCAAAACGTGTTTGCTACAAGTATTTTGCATATTAGATAGATAGATAGAGAAGTGTATTTTAAAGCCAAATATACGGCCATGAACATTGTAAAATAACATGAATGAAAGGCACAAATAACATAAACTTTGATTTAGCGATCATCATAAAACACTTAAATGAAACACGACATTAACCTAATAATAGTACTTAAAGCTTGGAAAAACGGTCACTGGGATTTTGTTTAGTTAACAAAATTTCCAGATACCTCGCTATTCTTCTGTACTTTTTGAGGGGCCATACCAAGACAGAATTGTTTTCTGATTTCAAACTGTCCAAATACTTTACCCCCTCCCCTTATGTGCAAATGTATAGCCCAAATTATATATTTCCCATATATTCTGTCACTTGTCTTTGTCTTGTCTCGCGCTAAGCTGAAAAAAAAAAACTAACGAAGAAACCAGTTTGTTCTCGAGTTTCAGAGAGGGTAAACTTGAGTGAGTTGCCCATAGTACGCAAGTACCACAACTCATTTCCCCTACGAAAATTAAAACAATAAAACCCAAATAAAATTTTCAAATTTTGGAAAGCCTTCTTTTCCATGGGGGAAGGTATTTTCTGGGGGGAGGGGCTATTTACCGGGGGAGTAAAGTATTTGGATAGTTTGAAGTCTGAAAATAGTTCTTTCCAGGCATATAGCCACTAAAATTACAGAAGAATAGCGAGGTATCAGGAAATTTTGTTAACTAAAAAGAAAAGAAAAAATCCCAGTATAAAGTAAATGTAATGTTTCATTTAAGTGTTTTTTCTTATTTTTCAATGACCGTTTTTCCAAGCATTTAGTAATATTATTAGGATAAGGTAGTGTTTCATTTAAGTGTTTTATGATGATCGCTGATCAAAGTTTATGTTATTTGTGCCTTTCATTTCTGTTACTTTACTATGTTCATGGCCGTATATTGGCTTTAAAATACACTTCTCTATCCTATCAATCTAATATGCAAAATGCTTGTAGCACACGTTTTGCAAGCAGACCCGCTATACTTTACCCCCCCCCCCCAATATGCACATCTATAGCCCAAATTTATTTCTAAAGCAACGAAGAAACTAACGAAAAAATTGGTGAGTTCTCGAATTTTACACAGCGTAAACTTGAGTGAGTGTCGCATAATACACAAGTACCAAAATTCCTTCCCCCTACGGAAATAAAAAAAAATAAAACTCAAATAAAATTCTCAAATTTGGAAAGCCTTATTTTCCACGGGGGGGGGGGTATTTTCGGGGGGTTCTGGAATAAGTAAATATCTGACATTTTTTATGGGGCCTCCCATATTATCCAGGTCATACATTTGTTTTGAAGAAACACCATGTAGATGACTCGGTTTTGTCTATATCTGATCATCGGCAGTGCAGGAGCGCTGCCTAAGTAAAGAGCGATATTTTCTTTCTGATCACTTTGCAGGGAAGGCATATTCGTGAAAACTTGGTAGGAGCCACATTCGATGGGAAGTTGAAAGTTCCGCGGTAAATTTTAAGATCAAAAGTTATAGGAGGGGAAAACCTCGCATTCCGTACCCTCTACCGCCCCCCCCCATGAAAAACACACAAAAAATTTGTTTATATGCATTTTTGAGTACTTATGTGTTATAGCAAACACACTCAAGAAGTGAAGTTAGATTAGTCACAATGAAATATACCAAAATATGATAATAATACTTTAGTTTATATAATAATATAATTTGGGCTATATATTTGCACATTATGAGGGGAGGGGGGGGGGGGTGTAAAGTGACCTAACCTTACCCCCCCCCCCCAATGTGCAAATATATAGCCCAAATAATTCAAGTCCAATCCATTCTGTTACCCGTTTATTGTCTTTGTAACTATGAAACCGGTTTCTCAGACTTACATTCAGCAAACTTATCGACTGTGTTTGGTATAATAAATAAGTACCCATTTTTGTTACGTTTTTACGAGTCAGACAAAAACTTGGGGGAGGGGGTTGAAACCCCGTAGCCCTACAAACACCCAGATACAGCCTTGATGCGAGTCCAGGCTATCAAACCAGTATATTCACTTATAGCAAACGTATATTTTTTTTTCTATTCTATGTGCAAAACACTCCATAATAAGCATTTTTTTTCAGGGTAAGAGCGAGAATTTCTTCTTTAATTTTAATTTAGTATTACCAGCTCAAATATTCTTATACAGATTAAAATTTCTCTCTCGACTTCAAAATTTCAAAACAAATAGGCATATACACTTTCATTTTGATTTCCCACCTGTTGTTGTAGTCTTTGCACAAGTCAGACAGGCGTTATAAAACCTTTGGGCCAAAGGCATAAAACCATCAAATCAACCAAAATGTGGTTTTCCTTACCAGCATAATTTCTCTACTATTTAAATATTAAAGTCGACATTAAAAATAGATTAGGTGTGCTTATGAGAAATATCCCATTGATCTAGTGGTGATGAAAACCATAGACGGTGTATCCAACAAATGGGGTGCATCCAACCAGATATGCATACAGGAACTTGTTCAAGAGGGGGAGGGAGAGTATGGGAAAAAAATCAGGACAATACTATACAAATACAGCAAATGTATGTAAATAAAGCAAATATAGGAAAATATCCAACAAATGGGGTGCATCCAACCAGATGCGCAAGCAGATAACCGTTCGGGGGAATGGGGGAATAGAAAATATAAAAAATCAGAGAATACTATTTAAATACAGAAAATACATGTAAATACAGCAAATACAGCAAAATATCCAACAAATGGGATGTATCCAACCAGACACAAGTAAAGACACCCGTTCGGGGGGGATGGGGGAGTTGGAAAATATCAAAATACAAAGTACTATGTAAATATAGCAAATAGAGCAAAACATCCAACAGATGGGGTGCATCTAACCAGATACGCATGCAGAAACCCGTTCGAGGGGATGAAGGAGTTGAAAGCATCAAAAATCAGAAAATATTTTGTTAAAAACAGCAAAATTTAGGACATTTTTTGAGATTTCAGGGAGAAAAAAGGGTGAAAAATCCCCTCTCTGCATCCATACCTTATCCAACTTAAAATTTTAAAAACTGTGCAATACCTTGCCAGCCAACACAGGGCCATTCCAAGTATTTCAATGGTTTTTACTATTTCAAAAAATGATCAAACCTGAAATTCTCCACCCTACTAATAGCCTTGGAAAAGCACATATGCCTCTTTAAAAATAGCCTATCTCCCAACTTACGAACATTTTAGCAGTCTCCCACCGGCTGCTCTTATGGGAGAACTCCATGTCATTTATCTACACAAGTTTTATTGGAATCACTACATAAATTTCCTTTATTGTGCTTTAAAAATACCTGTACCAATGGTTGTCTGTAACCAAGGAAATATTTTCCATGACCTTGCAACGTCTAAATCACAGTTTATAGAATTAGCAGTATGATCATTCTCTATCTCTCCCATTATAAAAACCCGGACAGGGGTGCGAGTGCTCCAGAGAACGTTTTTGCAGATAGAAACATAGGCGTTATCAGATCTTTTCGCGGGTAGACAAGTCAGATTTCTCTTGGACGCGAAACTTGGCTTCAACGATGGAACACTAATTTTGAAGAAACTAATTTTAAATTAATTTATTCCAATACATACATGAAAATCGGTAGTTAGTAGTGTAATGTTATTATTAGATGTTTTTAGGAATTAAAAATAGGTTTCGAAGTCTCAAGTTGGTTTCAAAGGCATTTTGAGAAAGTTTCTGCCAAAATACGTGTCCCAGGGTAATTGGACCGCTAATGGCAGATCAAATGAGAGGAGTTGTTTGTACGCGCCGATATAAATATAAATATATATATATATATATATATATATATATATATATATATATATATATATATATATATATATATATATATATATATATAATATATATATATATATATATATATATATATATTATATATATATATATATATATATATATATATATATATATATTATATATATATATATATATATATATATATATATATATATATATATATATATATATATATATATATATATATATACTACGAAAACTTACGAAAAAGAAAGTTTTTTTTTAAAGAATAGTAAAGGCCATATTAAACTTAAGATCAGTAGAAATAGAAGCCTACAATAATTCAAACTCAAAACGACCAGAAATTATTATTAAAGAATAAAAAAGGAAAGGAGAATAATTGGTATGGCGGTAACACTGCATATAAATTTGTATGAATGTATATATAGTGGGCTGTAATAATGCAAAAGGTAAATATAACATTGGTTTAAGAATGGAAAGAAAGACAAGGAATAAATTTACGACGATAATCAAGTAAAATATAAGTTTTATTTGAACAATGCCATAAAACGATGACATTTGATTATGATGTTTGGTGCTTCGCATTGATATTTCAGTTTTAAAAGTTTTATTTTAAATAAATTTTGAAAAAATTTACCCCTTTGTTCAAAAAAAGAGATAATCAAATATTTAAACTACTAAAACTAAAATAATTACTTGCTAGTTTATTTTCCTTGATAGGTACGTCTCTCGATTTCTCGATTCTTAAATTTTACTTCGTAATATGCACGTGTGCGCAAAAAAAATCTTATAAACTGTTCAAAGGGGAAGTCCTCGCAGCCAGTTTCCCAATTCAGGTCTTTGCACTCAAGCCATATTCGATTGATTATGTTTGTCGGATCAACCTATTTTGCGCCCCCCCCCCAAAAAAAAATCCTGGATCCGCCCCTGAAACCATCACACCTACCCCACCAGTTATTAGAAGAAGAAAAAATTCCTTATTTTCACAAATTTCATCAACCCCCCCCCCGCCCCCTTTTTTATAAAATCCTACATAGGCCGATCAGTTGAGTCCACGTAAATAATAGATTAAGTCATAATTTGTATATAAATTAATTCATACCTGTGAGATGGGACGCTTGCAAACCACTTGGCTGGCTCACCAAGTTTTTTTCTGCTTTCGCAATTACGAATAATGCACTTGGTAACCATTTCTCAGTGATTGACGATAACAGACTAATCCGCTAAGGCAGAAACAAGTGGGAGGAGCTTTTTGTTCACACCGAGACCGAAGACCAGAAATTATCTGCGATAAGCTTACTGTCTATAAACTGTGGTCTAAATAGTGAAAAAAAGTGAAAAAAATTACTTGATTTCCATTAACAGTTGCATTGTGAGAAGCTGGAGACTCCGCCTCAATTGACATCAATGACTTTTGGATGGCATTTATGGCAAGTCGCTCGTTTACGCCAGGCAGTGGCAATGGAGTCAATACTGGTGGTGATTCTGGAAAAATAACTTACTAATGTATTACAAGATTATCTTTCCTATTCATGCAATGCTACGTGGGAAGCAAATCTTCAGAACGAAACTGAAATATCTGCTACCTTTTGCTAGTTGAAAAAAAAATGATTTTTGAAGTTTTGAGTTCCTATAAAGCAATAACGCCACTTGGATACTTTACTAGGAGGAGCAAGTACTACCAGGATATAAATAACAAAAGGTAATACAACGAGTAAATATTTTAAGACAGTGAAATTTAAACGAAATTAAATGAATATTTCGGCTCTATATGAAAGAGCCGTCTTCAGATAAAGCAAATAAATAATTATGAAATTAGACCTACAATAAATTACATAAAAATTAAAACTTAAATCAAGAAAAACAGACCAATTGAAGAAAGCCCCCCCCCCCTCCCCTGCACCCTAATTGACGCCACATAGGATACGGGTCTTGTTCAAACATAATTTCACTATGGCATTAATAAAGTAAGCAGTTCTTTCTTCTTTTCGGATTTTCTATTACTATTAAAATTATTTAAATCTCCTTTCGTTATTTCTTGTTTTATTACATAAAATTTTTCCCACTCTTGGATTTAGACAATCGTCTTCTGATACTACAGCAGTATAATATAACTGTTTCCACAATGTTAACAAGAAGCTCTATCGCCTTTAGGGAATGTCAAAAAATTAAATTAAATATCATCATCATGTAAAATAAATGATTAGGCAACGCTTATTTTATGTAGCTTTAATTGAAAGCCTTTTAGTCAAATATAATTATTTCAAACTATTTTTGTTTTTATATCTCAGCCATTAATTAAATAATATGGGGCTCGTTTGTATTAAGATTAATTAAAAAAAAATTTCCACAAAATAAGTTTTTCAAAGAAAAGTAAAGAACTCCACTAAACAAAAAATGAGCAGAAATAAGATCAAATAATCAACCAAGCGTGAAACTACCACAAATCAGCATCGATAAATAAATGAAACCCAAAACGAACAGAAATTACAATAAATAACTGAATCAAACTCAAAACGAGCAGAAATTAACATAAGTTGGGCTCAAAACCCCTATGCCTTCCCAAGGCCAGAACATAATTTGCACTTTACTGAAAAAATATAAATGTCTTTACTTTTATAACCTTAATGAATCAAATAATATTAACATTTTGATTACTAAATATCATATATGTTTATCAAACTGACAATGCACATTCATTTGAATTTTTTTCAGTAAAGTGCAAATTATTTTCTGGTCTTGGGAAGGGTTCGCCCTCTCGTAAATACCTCGCTCTTTACGCTAAAGTTCGAATTTTGTTCCAATTCTCTAAGAATGACCCCTGAATCAAAAAAGGTTTAATTAGGATAAATAGCTCTTTTGACAGTACTAAAAAAAACTATCATAAAGAGCGAGGTATTGACGAGTGGGCCAACCACCTCATATACGTAATCATTTCTGTTCGTTTTAAGTTTTAATGTTGCTCCTTACTTTCAGTTGAAAAAACTTGTTTTTTTATTTGATTTCTGATCGTTTTTAAATAATGCTGGGAAATCCGGCGCCCTCTTTATGGAAAATTCCCTTCCCCCATGAAATATTCCTCCATGGAAAGATCCTCCCACATAACCCTCTCCCCCAACCCCCATCAGAAACAAACTCCCCAGAAAACGTCTGTATACTTCCCAATAACAAATACTATATGTAAACAATAGGCAAAGTTCACAACTTACAGCCCTCCCCCCGGGGTCTGTGGGGGATTAAGTCATCCTCCAAGACATAGTTATTAGATTTTGATATGACTAATATTTCCTTTCTTATGAGGTGCCTATACTTTTGGTCACACTGAGGAAGAGACAATACTGAATAAAAAAGAAAATATAATGAGAATCCGAAAAGGTTTGACCAAATCCTTATTTGCTCACCAACACCAGAAATTACGAATTATTCAGAATAAAATATTTTACGCTAAGGAAAATAGTGAAAATACATCTTATTTTTTTAGAGAAAGCCCCTTTTTTACATTTTTTTAGCTACGAAAAATTTGTTTTCGGCCGCATGGGTTAATTATAAGAGTTACTAAACAAGTAATGATGGCGCAAAAATAGGGATTAAAAGAAAGTAATCGACATGGCAATGCTGAATCTGAGATTTGTCAATGCCTATATTATTTAAAGGAAATTCCGTCAAAAAAAAAAAAAAACACAAAACAAATAAAACCCCCCAAAAATAAAGGAACAATATATTATGGCTACATTAACCTAGAAGCATTTTTCCTCCAAGCTATTCCAATTACTTCAATATTTCCTCCTCTGACAAAAAGCTTCAAAATAAATCATCTCCAGATAAAGCAATAATAGCAGAGAAGTGAGAGCTATTAGGAAACAAGTGGTGAGATAAAATGAAGAAAACAAAAGCAAACACACCGCAAACCATTGTTTGCATATTTTAAAGAGATAGTATGTCCATTGGGGAGA